>JACCHZ010000144.1:1200000-1582389 GCA_018907045.1 Wiebesia pumilae | reverse complement strand
TAGGAAAGTAATATTTAGACTTCACGTAAATCCTTGAAATATTTCATAGCCGATATAGGATAGGCAAACCAAAGGATTTTGTTTTCTAGTAATATATTTTTAATTATTTTAAAGAAAAATAATCGTTTAAGTTTATCTACTCATTATTAGTAGTTTTTAAATAGAACTAAAAAAGAAGAAGTAATTTTAGTTATTATAATAATATTGTGTATATAACTTTTTTTTAGAGAAACAGTTTTTAATATACATGTACAGTCTTTGTAGAATCATCTAAACAATAAAACTGTTATTTATAGTAACAAAAAACTTTATAATTTGAAATATTATTCGTATATACATTTTATGTATAATTAGAAATATTTATTAAAAAAAAAATTATGTATATCTATTCGTCTAAATTTATTCAAAATATTCAAAATATTCAAAACTATTTAAAAATTTGTTTTACATATACAATTTATAATATATATATAAATTAGAAATATTCAATGCATTTATTTTTTTCATAAATATAGTTATACTAAGTATTTTTAGAGCATAAGTTTAAATCGTGCCAGATCATTTTTTAATCTTGATTCCATGATGTATTCGCTGCACTTGCTTGTTTCCCTATCCTACTCCTCTCGCCATCCACGCATTTTGTTCCTATTTTCCCGGACAGTCCTTCGTCCACTATCGTCACCTCTCCCCTTCTCTGTTTCCCTCATTCCTTCAATAAGCCCTTCCTCGGTTGGCCGCCCCTTCCCTTCTCCTTCTTTCTTCGCTTTCCTCCCTCCGCTGCCCGTTTTCCTTCCGGTGGCCCACCCTTCTTGTCCCCTCAATCTTCCCTTCCGTTCTCTTCCTCCCCGCCTTCGTCCGTCCTCCCCCTGGCTCTACAAGCTCTACATCTGCTGCTCACTGTGCCTGTGGCCCTCGCTTCCTGGTGGCGCCCTCGCTCCTTTCCGACTTTCCGACCGGTTTTGTTGCTGTTATGAGTCTAATGGTGTACAACTGTCCCGTCTCCCCCCTCGCCCTTTCCTGGCATGACGATTTGGTTCTCTCCTCCCCAGTCCTTGCTCCCCCGTCGGCCCCGCCCCCCCCCCCGCGTCACTCAGTCCCCGCCTTGTGCTGCGTGAAACCTCCCGTCCCTCTGTCCTTTATTGATTGCGCTATCCCCACCCCCTTTCCCGCGCTCCCCTCCCTCTCGCTCCCCCCGTTCTGCGTACCCTTCCTGCCCAGGTCCGAATAATCTCTTCGTCCTCGGGCCCTTTTCTTCCCCCTTCCTCGCTTCTGCTCGCCATCCTCCTGGCCGCCGCTGCTCCGCCCCTCATGTCTTTCTCTTGCCCACCGCTCCTTCCCTGCGCTTCTGTTTGCGTCCGTTCGTCCCCCTTTTGTTTTTGCCCTTGGGCCCTCTTTTTTCTCCCTTCTCCCCCTTTTTCTCTCCTGTTCCTCTGCCCGCCTGTTCCGTACCCGTCCTCGTCCTCCCACACGCCTGATCTGTCTTCTCTCCATTTCCCCCCTGCTCGGTCTCTTTCCCCCCGACCTTTCCCGTCTTTTGTTCCCCCCCTCCACCACCCACCAGACTCCCTCTTTTATTCCTATACTCGTCCCGTCTGTTCCTTTGCCTTTGCCCCTCCTTGTGCTGTTCCGACTTTTTCGGTACCCGTTTCCTTGTCCTTTCCTCACCCCCTGCCCAGCTGTCGGCTCCGTCTCCCTTCTCCCTTCATCCTGTTTCAACTCACTTTTGTTTCCTCGTTTCCCCTCTTCCTCCCTCCTCGAAACCTTCCTCTCCGGCCTTCCTTTTCCGCCCCCCCCCTTTCTTCCTCCCTCCCCCCTGATTTTCGCCCTGTATCTGCTTCTGCCCCCCCCTGCCCCCTTCCCCGTCTCTTCGCCCCCATTGCCTGGTGCGTCCGCCCTACTCCCCACTCTCCGCGCCCCGTCCCCTCCTCTTCGTCTCCTGCCTTTTGTGCCGGGGTCTTGCCGCCCCGCCCCCGTATGTCTCACCCCTGCGGCATCTCCCCCTGCTGCTGTTCGTCCGCCTGCCGCCGCGTGCCCGTAAAAGCCTGAAGGAAGCTGACAGAGTCCCTCGAAGAACCAAATGTCCGCCACCTTCAAAGTTATAGCACAGGACTATGACTTTGTGTCCACTGGCAGCCACCGTGAAGGTAACAACGACAAATCCGCTCTTTTTTAGGCAATCAAATTAAAACTTAGATTCGATATGTCTCACGTCATAACGACAAGCCAAACTGATCTCTGTACAAGCATCATACATTGACGGATTCAGAACAAGGAGAACTCTTCCCTCTGCCTTTCTTAAAATTTTGTAGTTAATCCGTAAATATTTCATCGAGATAGAAAATTAGTTTTAGGAATTGCAATAGTAATACTATATTATAAAATGTTGAAAAAGTGTACATAATATAAAATACGAATAAAATAAATAACATTATTAAATTAAATAACATTATTTAATCTAAATCTTCTATTACAAGTAAATAATAGGCTACGATTAAATATATTGAAATATAATTTAACATTTATCGTGTTTATCTATATCCCAGGAATGAAAATATTTCAACAGTATTATTCTCCTCTTAGAAATTATTGTACCATATTTTGAAATATTTGAAATAAATTTATAAAAAATAAATTAATAAATAAATAAAAATATTTATATATAAAGTTATAATATTAAACGTAAAGTAGTTAAGTATTGTAAATTATTAATACTAACATTTTTTATCGTCGAACATACATCTTTACTTAACTAGACTGCGTTGACAGTTATATTACGCATAGATTAAAGCAGTTTCAAAGAATAAGAAGGTACGAATGCCCAACGGGATAGCAGCGCAAATGCTCAGCTAATTAGAAAATAAATTGTACCTTATGAGACTCTGGCGATCACTGATACTCTTTTCTTGCGGTAGTATGTGGTTAGTTAAATAATAGAGTGCGTTCGTGATGTATGTGTACTCTCGTTATGTTAACGGATATATATATATATATACATATATATAAATATATATGTATGAGTAGTAAAAGGATTACTTGAAGCGCATACAATGAAGAAGTAATACACGGAAATATCACGTAAAAGTTAACAAACTTGCCTTTTCTACCTCAAAATTGGTCTTTTTTTCTCTTGCTTCATGCATCTCTTGAATTTCGTACAGAATAACTTAACAAGCGTACATCTTTTTCTTTACTCTGCTAGTTGGAAAATGTGACTTTATTATATGTTTGATTGTTGCTTCATTAACTTAAGGAAAATTATAATTTATTGAAAAGAGATAATTGATATGTATTTATATATATGTACGTCATACATCCTTTCAAAGTAGAAGAATATTTCAATTGGTTCTATATATTGTTGTATTATTGTTTATTGTATAATATAATGGATGTTGTATATTATTCTATTGAATGTTTAAAATGTTACTTTTAAAAATAATATTGAAGGATACAACTCAGAATAGGACCTAAAAATTTTTTGTTAGTCTTAATTGTATTATATTATTAAATTTCTTGGAGATATTTAATAAAAGATTTGTAGTACAAAATGAAAAATATTTTGAGGAAATCTGTGCTTACTATTATACTAGGTTACTTTAAATAAAGTTTTAGAATATTTAAGAATGACTTTTTCATTATAAATTATTTGAACATTAGTTGGTATACATTTCAGCAAATAACAACTACGTTTAAGATATTCATAATCGTTCATATAAGATATTCATATATAAGGTTTGCAATATAGATACGTATCTGCTAGCGAGAGATGAAGAATCAGGTTTCATTTTGCTCTTTTACTCAAAGTCAGTTACACAATATTCTGTAATGCTTGTGAATATAAGTAATTTAATTCATAAGAATAAAGTTCACTGTTCTAAAGACGCAAAAAATTATTTTAATGGTTATATTCAACTACATTAAAACTCTTACAATAGTAATTTTAAAAATACTTTTAAAGAAAATATCCACATTTATTAATATAAGATTGTGTAAATATTAAACATGGTATAGAATAAATATTTTAATGTATATTTAAGTCAATTTTAAAAAACTCAAATGTAAAAATTTGCTTTACGACTTATTTTAAACCATTTTAAAAATATACAAAACATATATATGTAATGAATATTTATTTCATTTAATATATTGCATTCAATTCTCTTATTTATTATGAAGTTTTAATTTATATGGTATTCTTTATATTCGTAATAATCTAAATACTAATAGCAAATCAGAGTAAGATTTAAAATAAATTTTAAAATAACTTTTGAACAATCTTTAAAAAAAAAATTATAAAACTAAAATAAGTATTATTCATCTTTTCAATATTCGACATTTTTATTTTATATAAGTTAGTAAATTATATTTCTTCTATTTCTAAGTAAGTTTTCTTTTGAATTAATTTTTAATTTTGAAAAAAAAATTACGAAAACATTAATAATGATTATAAATAAAAAATATAAATATGAAGTCTTTGTTAAGATGATAAAATGTTGACAACAAACGGAAATCAATTTTAGAATCTCTAGAATTAAATATTTATAAATCGATATGCATTATATATTGATTATATAAAATACTTGCAGATATTTAATTATATATTTTAATACAAAAGGATATAGTTAATAAATTGATATTTATAATCTTTTTGAAATAAATATTTATTTACAATAATAGCGAAACTTCTGAATACAATTAAACTTCATTGAGAATGACTAACATAATTTTAATAGCAAATAATTAACTAATGTATCACTTTTTATGTATTTTAATACTAATTAAATCATAATATTTTAATTCTCAAATTTTGTTTATTATAGAAAAAAATAATCTAATGTAGAAAATGTATAGTTCTTATGGAATATAAAAAATTCTTTTTATATTCCATTATAAGAAGAATATAAAAGATTTTAATATGTTTATTTTTTCTATTGTATTATAATTCAGACTAGGAATAAGAATTAATTTATGACATTTAATTCAATTTTACAGTATAATAAACACGTATCATAATTTTTGGTTCTATCAGCAAAATATAACGAATCTATTGAAATATATATTTGTCATAATGTCTCTTTCAAATTTTTTCATATTTTTAAAAATAAAATAAAACCCAAAATTTATTTGTACAAATTTTGGATCCTTATAGATAATAAAAAAATTATATAATAAAGTAATACCAATTAAAATTATATTTGAAGTTTTTCAATTTTCATTAATATTTATTTACAAAATTATTTATATATAAATATTCTTTTAATTAATATTTGTGAAAATCGATTAATATTTTAAAGAGTTTTACTATCTACTTGAAACTAATTTACTATTAGAAATGGTACTGACTTGTATAAGTAACACAATACTTAAAATAAACTTTTATTATTTTATGATTCTAGATATTTATATAATTATTTAAGTTGAAAAAGTTAAAAGAATAAATTTGCATAAATGAGTTAATGTGTACTTGAATATCGAATATTTTCAATTTTACATATATTTCTATATTCATCTAAAAGTTAATATCGCTTAAAAAATATAAATATAAAAAATATAAATATAAATATAAAAAAAGTGATAAAAATAATGAATATTTCATCTTTATAAAAGGTAGATGAACTTTTTTTATGTTGTGTACTGATAAAGACATGAAATACTTAAAATGTGTTTCAGAACATTAACCTTTTTTATAATCGCTTTTCAATTTTCATTTCAACCGATCGTAAATGAATCGATCAATGATAATTTGAATATAAAAAAAACAAATGTTAAACATTACAAAGTAGTTCAGATACCATTCGTCTATACCATACAGTACCATGGCTATTAACCGAAATTATCATCCTTCACTCTAAATAAGTGAGTAAGTGAGTTTACTGAAATTTACGCTCTTGTTTATATTGTCCCTTCTTTCGATTTCAATTTTTTTGTTTTTCTATTTATCTATATTTATATCGATTATTTTACCACAAGAAGATTGACTCATCCCCTCTATAATTCACGACTGTTTGACTATAAATTTCACATTACATTCAGTCGATTCCTAAGAAATGTATGAAAGTTTTGCTCTGAAACCATTCGAACTGGTTCGAAGCTCTATTTTTACTATAGCGGTAAAAATATCCATGAATATGAATAAAAAAAACAACATTTTATTTATTTTTGTTTTTATTTGTATTCATTTCTGGTTAGAATATTTAATTTGCATGAAAGTCATAACTACTTTTAAACACCAGAATGATTCATTTGCATTTAGTTAAGGTTGATATCAATAATCAAATAATAATTTATGTTTATAGATTAAGATTTAAATTTTTAAAATAGATTCTTATCTTTTTGTTTTATTAATATAAAAAGAAACCCACGATTTTTTAAATAGATATTACGTTTTAATAATGTATATAAGATTAAAATAAACAAATAAATTTTAAATGAAAATAATCATTTCTTTTAATCAATATATAATTACAATCGCAATCTATTAGCGATTTTAATACATTTTCGTCATGTAAATGAGTTATTTATATTAAGTAGTGTAGATGAGATAAATTTTAAACTAACTGATATATTTATAAGAATTATATTTAAAAATAATATGTACTAATATGTATTATACTTATAAAAAATTATAAGAAGAAGATAGACAATTGGTATTTTTCAGACTATTGAAATAATTATTAAAACATAACATGCAATAAATAACCTATTATAATTTAAATGTATTTTTTAATATGTTATATTAATAACAGAGTAATTTATAATTATTAATTAAGGCATGTTTAAAAATAAAATAAATATAAAAAGAAGCTTCCGAAGAATATGCAATATATGGATGTAAAGTATAAATTCTAAGAAAAAATTAGCTTCTTTTAAAGAAAATTACTGTCTCCTTATAGTAATGAACTCTGACTACTTTAATATTTCATAAAATACCTCAGAAAATTATTTTCAAAGTTATATCCAAATTATTTTATGTTTTTATGTAAATTAGAAAGAATATAAAACTACACATTTCACATATCCGAATTTCACTAAATTGATGATCACTAATTTGATATTTACTGTCTAAACAATTCTAAATCAAGTCCAATATGCTCAAACCTCTGGATCATAGTGACTATAATAGGTGCCATGCACCAATTATCTATAATCTATATTTTTCTTTCTGTCGTCCTTTAATTGCATTTTTACACGCACTCGCTAAACACAAGTAAAAAACGATTCGAATTACGTATACTAAACAGAAAAATAATTAATTACGTCTAACACGATAGTTTAGCTCTATGCTATTGATGGCTCTTTTTACCTTCCACAAGATAGTATCCATATCTATAGAACGATGAAATCTTGACTGGTCAGGGTGAAACGTTAAAGTGCGAAGGTTCCCCAGGTACACATACGCTTATATATACTTGCACAGTTTACTCACTTCCTGTTTTAGAGCTCAGGCTTCGCGTAAACGCATATTTCTTGGAGAAAAGCGAAGGAGGGAACGTCACCATGACTCGGAGGACGAATCTGGAGCCACTATAAAAGCGAGAGAGGGAAGTGTGTGGTATGCTAACTTTCATCACCTCTTGAAAGTTATCTTTTCTCTATATTTTTTGCGATATTTCTTCTTTTAAGAACTTTTAACGTTTTTTTGAAAAGGGTACTTGGATTGATTCTTTTCCGTGATAGTCTGCACTACAAATCTTTTAAGGAACTTTTTTTGCAATATGTTTTACATAGGGATCAAGAAGTATTTTTTAGAATAAATGCTAACTTTTTTTACCAATGTAAAAACTAATTTTGTCACAAGAATACTTTTAGTAACAGTAAATTTTCAAAAATAGTGTTTAATATTCAATTTACTCACGTATTTAATTGAAAAAAAATATATATTATATTTGATTAAATTATTATGGAGAAATAGTAATTGTTTGATAATATAGGTATGGAATAAATTATAAATAAAAATTGCTGACAGAATTATTTAACATATAATTAACATTCAAACATATTATATAAATTATTTATACTGCAGATTTTGAAATGTTAAATTATTTACTTAAATACTTCTAAAATCAGATCATGCATTGAATATTATAGTTTTACAAATGTTATTATATATATAAGTATATTTTTTTTATCAATGTCTTTACTAACATATACTTGCGACGGGACTAGATAAAATAGATAATATATAAATAGATAAAATCCGACAGACTAAATAAAATACGGGTATTTTTCGGAATCTAAGATAGACTGTTTATAATTTTCAATTTATCGAACACTGTATTTTATCTAATTTATCATAAATTTCAATGTTAAAATGATTGGATAATCTAAGCTTATTGAATTCTTAATATATGTTATTAATATCAATTTTGCTGTTAGTATTTATTTAAGATATATATGTTTAAAAGGAATGATTTAAACAATATAAATAATATTAATCTACATACAAATATGCATATTATATAAAAAGTAAATAAAATAATAAATTTTCTATATAAGGGTTTAGTTCCTATTCTTTTAATTTATTTATAAAATTCAACATTTATTAAATAATAATTTGTTTTCAAAAAACTTTATCGTATTATATACATAAGCATACTACTGACATTAAATTTAAAAAAAATACTTTACATTATATTATCAAAAATATAAATATTTTTATCTAATAATTTTTGAGAAATTAATTTTCTTAAGAGAATGAATATGCTTAAAATTTTATATTAGTTATTTCTTCGTATATGCTGGCAAAACTAATATGTATATTATATATCAAAATATAAGTAGAGTCTAATAAAAATATATAAACTTATTACAGGTTAATTAAAAGCATAAAGGAAGAATTTTGAATTTCAATCCTTAATAATTAGTGATAAATATAATATAATAATTAAACTGAATTTTTTATAAATAATTCAAAGCAAATGTCAGTGAGTTTCTCTGCATATTTTGTACTAATTTAAAAATATAACTTTCTGAAAAATTATCACTTTCATATAACATGTAATTGTATTTTAATGAATTACTCCTGGTCTTAAATAATGATGTTAGTTCTCACCTAAAAATATTATTGTAAATCATAAATAGCAACGTAAATCTTACGATATAAAATTAAAATTTTGTCTCAGAAATGAAATGTTTAAACTTAAAATTTTATAATAATAACATTATAATAATTAAATTTATTAATATTAATAAATAAATTAACTTTAATATGATTAATTAAATTAACATAAATAACAATTTTATTTTTAATTTTTTTATCAATTCAAGCTTATGAGTTCAAATAACAATTAAATTTATTTCTTACATTACCTGTAATTTAAATAAAATATTTCATTTTTAGTAAAGTTTAATTTTCCCTCTTTTATTCCCATAATATTATTATATTTCTCTTTGAAGATAGTATATTTTGTCATTCGACAGTTTAGCATCTTAATATAAATAAAAGAAACGGCTCATAGAAAGAAAAAGAATGTGATGATGGTATTTGGATTTATAGACAATTAGGAAGTAGCTTTTTGATTAAATGAAGAAAACAATATAAATAATTGAGAGCGTCTATAAAACAATTAAATTGAAAACAAATTGATTTAGATACTCGAAAGTTTTAGTATAATACTTTAACATTAAGACAAATATTGTATTTTACATTTACTATATAACTGCATTGAAATAAGTAAAAAATAATATAAAGAAAATTTATTGTCTTGAATTATTTACGTCACATATTATAATACATTTCTATTGTGTATTTCAGTGACGTCGCAACTTAACACGCACACGTCCCATGCACACTTGTATAAATAGCTAATATGTAAGGATAAATAGAGTAGGTAAAAAGATGATAGTCAAAAAGTTTGCAAAAATACGTCTTCTGCAGTTTATTTTTTAAAAATACATGTACTTGGAAAATCTTAGCTTTTAATCTCTCTCTGTCTTTCTCTTTTTCTCTCTACGGTCAAACCAGGTCGTAAACTCCTGTTTATACAGGTACGTATTTTTGAATTAAATTATTTTCGAGAAACAGAGAAACAAAGAGAGGGAAAGAGAGAGAGAAATATAGAGAGAAAGAGAGAGAGAGAGAGAGAGAAAGAACGAAAGAAAAAAAAAATAAGAGAACGGTGGAGAAAGCAGTAGTGATGTAGCCATAGGTTACTTCATATCGTGGGATAATCTATAGTGAGTGCGTCTGACGATCCGTTACCACGCTTTAGGTTAGCCAACTAATGAGACTGAGAGTTCGTTAAAGCGTAACGCAAGTATGTTAGTACGTTTCCTCAGATCTTCAGGGAAGTATGGCCGTGAATTTGAAATGAATAAATGTTTATGAAACTCAATGGACTTGAAGATATTTGTCTCGAACATATGCTGTGAAATATTGTTAAGCGTTTACAGTAATCCTTAGTTGTAGTAGAGGAATCTTCCTAAATTTCGAATAAACTTAAAATTCAGAGTAAAAATTTGTAATTAAATGTTTAAGAAAAATGTAATAACAAAGATTATGGATGAAATGTATTAAATTTCCGTTATTAATCGCTTAAAACACCATTTTATCCATTTTTTAAATATTTTTTCAAAGTTTTACTACATAATACAATTCTAAATAAATTATAAAGGTTTATATTTATATAAAATTTATAAAAAATAAATTCATATTATATATAATCATATAAAGTTTATTAGAAGTTTATTAGTCTAATATGTTATTGAATTTTTGAACTCATTTACTTTGTACGCAACTTAAGTTGGATGTATATTTCCAAATAAGAACATTTGTATTACCTACAGGAATAATGTAAAGTTTATTAATATTTTCAACAAGATAAAAGGATATTCACTCAGTTTTCACAAATGTAGATATTCTTTTAAAGCAAATATATTTATATAAGTTTGCATAATTTGAAGCTTTTAATGCGTCATAAAAGATTCTCCGCAGGAATTGACGAATTACACAAGCATTATTCGTACAGTGGTACGCTCTAGTTTTCTTTGAACATTCACATAGTCTTTTTTACATTGGATAAAAATATTTTGGTTGAAAGGAAATTATTATGTAATAAGATCAATATTGCAGAATCTTTACTGTGGTGCAATAATTAATACTGCAGCTATTTGACATGCCAATATTTTAGTTTTAATTTATGTTTAGAGCATATAATGATAATAGGAACTCTTATATAAAATTCAAGCATAAGTATTTTTTTTATTACCATATAATTTCTTTTATATATTTATTTTTTTATAATTATTTAAACTATTTGTGTATATACATAAATTTTTTGCCATTTTGAATAAGAAGGAAAACAATGAGTACTTATATATCAAAATTTGATATATTATAAAAGTAAGTTTTATTAAATTAATTTATTTGGTGATGGAAATGTAATTGAGTAAATTGGCTTAAAAGAATTTATATTCAAATATTAGTATACACAAAATTGATTTTAGATTATTTCTTGTCATATTTTTCTATTAATTTACTGATTATAATAATAAAACCGTATTTTATAATTATTAAAATTTTATATAATAACAATCCTTAAATTGTATCGATTTGATATTAATAATACATTACTCTATGTTTCATATTTTATTCGATATACAAAATATCGTTTATATTTTTTATTAAAATTTGAATAAATTCGCTTCGTGAACGTGAACTTAGTGTAGTTTGTACTTAGTTGTAGTACATCATTTTACATGGGAATAGTGTGTATACCTATCACGAATATCTAAGTAACTGCGATTAGTTTTCAAAATATTATAGATCTATATATTTCTACTGCTATTGAAATTAATTTTATTATCTGTTTTCATGGAAATATCTACACAATTAATTGTAACGAAATTTTAAAGAATATATGAAATTAATATAGAAATATTATTTTCTATATACCTATGCATGGACTGAAATCTACATTATAGTATTACAAAAAACCTTAGTAATTTTTATTATTATTTAATCTCTTTAATGAAGTATTATATATAGAGAACTTCTTAGGAGTCTAGGGCAGCAATAAAAGTACATAAACTCTCCGTTCTGGCGTTTCCCCATCTATGAAAGTATGAGACAATACCATCAAGCGCACAAGGTTACATGTGTTTACCATTTAAAAGCTTAAACGAACGACTACGTAAGGAAGATATAAATCAATATAAAAAAATATAAAAAAAGGTAAATAAAGATTACCCATTCCTTAACATCGACATATTTATGATAGATATGTGGATGTGTCAGCGATTTAACAACTTCACCAAGGCGTTATTTTGTCGGCTTCAACTTCAGCGTGCGTTTCGATGCAACTAAATTATGTTTTTATTGTAATCGTTGTAAATAAAATTTATTCAAGTTTCACATAACTACTACTTCATTTAAAATTACACTTGTCTTAAAATCGAAGTAAATTAATGTATTTGTTACTAGTGTTATATTGAAAATTAAATCATTATATTGAAAATTTTTTACCTATTAATTATTATTTATGTAGATTTTCATAAATTGATAATTCATTTCCAATTCGTGCAAGTCTATTATTTTTTTCTATTTTGTAATATATAGTATAGACTCTTTCGTTATAATCGATTTAAACCAAACGTTATAAATTTTGACTTTTTCGTTTCTTACGTTTCCCTAATTTTTAATAAACCTGCTGCTTCAACTGATATAATATGCATTTGTTAATCACAATAGCAATATTGAGTGATATATCGAGTTCACTTCATATAAATCACGCTACATTTTCTTTTATATTCAATGAAATTCAATGAAATCACCATTAATTCTATTATGTAGAATTAAATTTATAATTTAAATTTGCTATGTGAAAATCTGTACTTATATTTTTCTTTTAAATTTTAGTTTCAATTATAAAATATTTATTGATTATTTTAAATACAATATTTATCTATTATCATATATGAAAGAGAAATTAAATTTTTTAATTTATATGTGACAATTTATGTTCTCTATTTGAGAATTATGTTTCCTCTTTTCTCTAAATTAATTAAAAAAACACGATAACTTTTCAATTAAATATCTTTAATTTTTAAAAAATAAATATATGCACTTGTAAATGTGTACAGATCTATAAATGCCTATGAACTTATATCCATCTATATAAGTACGTATTTATTTATACGTAAATTGAAATAATTGATATGAATCTTTATTGTAGTCTATTTTGTTTTTCCGATTTTAAGTGATTAAAAAGTACTTTGTAATTAACTGTTATATAAATTAATAAATACAATTGTGAAATAAGAGTCAATACAAATTTAAAACAATCAAACATGCTGAGAAGTAAGCTTGATATTTTTCTTTGATCTATGAATTTTACTTTTATAATTAGTATTATATTTTATAATTAGTATATTGAACGTCTGAATTAATTTGTATACGTATAATAATGAATGATTAATCAACTGATAAATGCCTTTGTCTATTAATCATGCTATATATATATATATATGCCATTAGAAATTAACGATGATATACCTTTATCAACTCTGTTTAGAGAGCAATTATATATATATATATATATCGATTTATCGCAAAAGTCTTATTATTGTATTATTATTGTAATTATATACAATTTTTTATATAAATTTTTAATTATATAAAAATTAATTACATGAAGTTTTATAATTTTTCAGTACCAAACATTTATTTATTTAAGTAGTTTCAGTGTGAGCAAATTTTATGTAAATACGAAAAAAAATACAATTTTATTTTACATACGATATTTCTAGTTGTATGAATTTAGCAAGTACATAAAAAATATGTTTTTGACTTATTCATAATGTCTACATGATGTAGTATCTAATGACGTCAGGCTCATATAATACAAATAAGTGCACAAAATGATAGCCGTGACTGTCGTAACAGTCTTACAACGTATATGTATGTAATGTAATTTGTTTTGAAGAGCAAGACTCTTTGGTAAACCTCACACGTTTCTCTTTCTTCTTTTATTCTTCTTCTTTATATTTTTCATTTATTTTTTCTCCTCTCCTTTATGAAACGACGGCTCGTTCAAAGCTACTTGAGCAAGAGCTCTAATTATCAGGCAAATAAACTCAAATTTAAATAAGATTATATCTAATTGCTCACATCGCGGCATGTGCGTAAAACACAAGCAGCGCTTTGCAGTCTTCATTACACATTGAAGAGAGCAGAGAGTTGCGGCACGAAGTAGCAAATCTTAATTAGACAAAAGGCTTTCACTTTTTTCGGGAGGTTTCCAGCGTTTGTGCGAGTACGAGCACGATTTCGATGTACGAGGCACTTTCATCGCTCTTTGTTTCTTTTTCTGTTTTCATGTACCTGTATGTAAATTACGTTTCTCTAAAAATTTTTGGAGAAATTCTAGTACATCCACACATTATATATATTTTAAGTGTAATTATATTGCCTATACCCTGAATTTTTTATCCGATTAGTAAAAAATGTATCTTTATAATGCCTTGTTTACTTATCAAATATGCGTTCCTTAACGATTGTAAATTTAGTACAGAGAAGATTTGATTGTAGCCTATTTATATTATAATTACATTCTTTATATTTTAATATCATATTATTTATTATCAATTTTTTCTTGAATTGTTCTTTTTCCTATCTTAATGTATGATTACTAATATATTGATTACTTCATTCTATTTATGAAAAGTATATATATTTATATACTTAATAATGAATAATATTTTTGAGATTAACATTTTTAAAAGTAGAACATAAAAATCTAATATTCAATTAAATAATTAATAACAGACCTACTATTTTGAAATATATCTCTTATTATCTAAAACATAGTTATACAAAGCACTTTAGTAGATATAAGGCAGTACAGTGGAGATTTAATTGTAGTTGTATATCTGTTTTTATTTGACTTAATTATTGTATTTGATACCTCATTGTATAGTAAATTTTTATTTAGTAGTTATAATCGTTAGGTATTTCTTACACGTCAAATCGTCGATACTTTATCGACAATGGAATATCCATATATCTGATTTAAAGGTTTTCATTCATGGGTTGCTTATTCTCGGATAGTGGTTTATTTATTTTTTCAACCTTAAATTTACCCAATAACTATTAACGATACTCATATTTTTCTACATTATTGATGTAAGCTGTATTGATCATAATACTATTGATTATATATATAATTGAGCACAACTATTTACATATTTTTCTACTTTTTCTACTAGCTGTCGCTAAGATTACATTAGTATGTTATATATTTATTTTAGTCAATTTTATTACAATAGATTTTTGTATTTTTTTAATTATCTCTACAAAATAATTACTGTCAGTTCCTTAAATTGAAGGATAACTTAAAAAAATACTTTTTTCTTGTTTTTATAAATATAACCTTCTTTAATATCTACATATAATTACTCTTTAAATAATGAAAATATATAACTTAATCGCTGATTCTCTTTCATTATTTAATTTCTTAATTTATGATAAATAAACTACTATAGATTTTAATTTAGACTGTATCTTTGGAAAAGCGATTTTTATTTTCTTTTCATTTAAAATAAAATTTCAAATTTAGTAATAAAAGAGAAGAAATTTCAGATAACTATCAAATTCTAAATAACATCTAACATCAAGCTAGTTCAATGATTGATTTAGGCTTGTAAAAAAGACCAGAATACAAATGCCTTATTACTCTCTCAGGGACTTAACCCATGCTTACTTTGGCCATCTACGTATCACCGGGAATAGTTTTGGCTGATTATTGCGAGAAAGATGATTTAGCATTAGAGTTACAAATCGTTCATTCTGAGTAGTAGTTGACTCTTTTTTTTCCAATGCTGCAGATATCTCTCTTTTAAGAGCTTTCGTGTAGCACGGTTACTCGAATCACGTACTGTGACATTGAGGTGGCGTTCTGTAAGTCCTATTGATGTGTCGGTGGCTTGCAATTTACAGGCTTGTAAGTTCTTATACATGCTGATATTCACAAAACAAAATTAAAATCAGTATGCGCCGAAATATTGATGTATCTGGAGTAAATTATTAAGAAGAATTTATAGTAAAAAATAAATACGAATTATTCAAATAAATGTTAGTTCAGTTATATTATTATGCTATGTGAGTAATAGATCACACACCTTTAGCCCAATGGAATTCTGTAAATTAAAATTTTACAATTCTATATTTACTATTAATGTAATTATTAATTTTATATTATGCATATATTATGCATATAGTATGCATGATTTATCAATTTATGTTATTTTATAGAGACTAATTTGAAAGATCTCGTATTTGTCCAGATTATATCTTTCTATTTTCTTGAAATTGTATTAAATTATAATAATTTTATGACATAAATTATATATAAAAATAATTTTAAGCCTTTGTATGTAATTATATTACATTATCAAATTATCTTATAATAATATGCACTATAACTCATTATATAATTAACAAAAATTATTATATTTTATTCGAAAAGAAGTTTATTTCTGGAATTTGTTATTTGAATAAATTTGTTGTTATTATCAAACATGAAATTTTATTCGAAATTGAAAAGTTGTAGAATCTATATGTACATATTGGATTTAATTGTATTAAATGAAAAGATATACATATTTCATTTTCGCTTTTCCTTTTCTCAAACTTAAATAGTTAATTATTACTATAGACAAATTTGAATGTTATTATCTTTTCTTGTTCACAATTAGAACAGTGAATGCTCACAATTAGAGCAGATTCTCGTTTTTTCATGTTAAAGTCACCATCAGAAATTGAAGAGAAGCAAGGCTTCATACAGTTACGTCGGAATAGTTGGCCTGCTTTATGGCGCAACTTCTCATTAGAAGATTCTTCGGAATGTAATTTAAGGAAATTACTTTGATTCATCGAATAAATAAAAGTTTCCTCTTTATCATTATCTTCGAGTTATAAATCTTGCTTATCAAAAAGTCACTTATAAAAGCACAAATAGAAAATCGCTCTTTGTCTTATAAAAATAAGATATTCAAGATGCTCTAATTTTTTATATTTGAAAGATTTCCTCCTATTATGTCATCATCCTTTCTTCTCTTTTCTACATATTCTCTGCTATTCTCTCTCTATCTCTCTTTTTCTTATATTCTTCTTTTTTTGGAAATCTCATTCTTTACTTATTCGTTATTAGAAATATTACAAGTAAATATATTGCATTATTTTTACTATAATGAAAAAGATAGTTAATATAGCATCTCATCTGTTATTTATTTTCTTGGTGTAAAAATTTTCTGTGCATAAAAATTTTGATTTAAAACTCTTCTACATTTTTTGTTTAAAATAACTAAATTCTTTGTCGTTTGAAGCAAAAATTATCTTTAAAAATTATTATTAAAGTAAAACTTGTCCTCACTGGTGAATATGCTGATGTAGTAAAATAAATTTTTACAGTATGAGTTTTTTAGTACATGGAAAAATTGTTGCAAATAATTAAAAAAGAATCATGAAACATAAACTACGTAAATTAAAACGTAAATTATTACAGTCAAGCTTTAGGTTAATAATATTAAATATATATATATATATATATATATATATATATACGTATATGTGTATATGCATGCATATGTAGGTGCATACATATGTTGATTATAATAAGTACTGAAGTTGTATTATTTGCATCTTCTAAATCATTAAAAATTTTCCAGGAGAAAAATACGGATCTTAGAAAACGGCGTCCGACAGTGTTTAACAATAATACGGCATTTTCTCAGAAATAAAAATTATGTACAAATTTTTCTTTTACTATTGAAATATATATCTCAATCTTAATATGTAAGAGTTTAATTATATTACAAGTTTGAAATTAAAAGCTAAGTATTAATAGCCTGAAATTAATATTATGTGTTTAATATAAGTCTCTCATTGGTAATGAAATTCAAAATTAATAATTAACAGTATTTTTATAAAATTACAATAAATATTTTGAGTAGTATTAATGATACGAGATTAATAATATTATTTATTAGTATATTAAGATATATTTATTTTTAGTGATAGTATTATTATTATTATAACTGGTGTTCTAAATTCAAGCTAAATATGACTTTATAATATTATTTGTAAAGTTTGACTTTCATACAATAATATTATTTAAAATACAAAATATTAATAAAAAGCATTTTAATACCACAAATATATGAAGTTATATTATTATTCAGAAATTGTAACAAAATTTCTGAAACTACTATACAATAATTATTATTAAAAGTACTTAATACGATATAATATCAAATTTTTCAGAAAATAGCTATATAGTTTTCGTAAATAATCCAATGGACAAACATAATTAATTTATTACTATTTTTTCAGAAAGTTTCAGAGAATCAGTCTTGTGATTTATAAAAAAATTTGTACGTACGTAAATTAAATATAAATTATAGTATATCAAAATAGAAGTATTAATTCGAAAATTGAATGAATTAAAGAAACTTTCTTATACGAATTTAACTTACACCAAATTATATCATGTCACGTAAAGGATGTTATCGATACATGAAATTTTCATTATATTTAATAAAATGCGATTAGATAAATATAAAATTTATTTTTAAAATATTATACTTATAAGTGAAATTTATATTATAAAAAATAAAAAAATTTTAATTGTGAAATAATTGAAGACTGAAACATTTATTGCAATTAAAGAAATATATTAAAATTAAAATTAAATTTTTTTCCTATTTATCAATTTTCATACTTGATTATTGATGTTATAGAAGTCATTACAAGCTCAAATATCAATAAAAATTTTACTTTTCAATCATTTCATTTGACCGTTTAGAAATCTTGAAATTATTCTGGCGATATTCAATCTATGGTAAAGAAAATTCAAAGACAAATAAAATTTGAACAGCAAAGTAAAAGCACAATGGTACACATAACACTTTTCATGGAGACTAAACCGAAAACTCTAGTCAGAACAAGATCAAGAAACACCAAGAAAAAAAGCGAGGGTTACATATTTTGTTCTAGTTTGTATTAATCTCGCTATGTCTACTTTTATAGGTATGTGATATTTACAACTAGCATATACAACAATAATTATTTGTTGCTAAATTTTAATTATCTTATTTTGCAATAATTGAAAAAATTTTTTCTGTTTTCTTATTACTTTCAATTTTTAATACCCTTTTCTTTCGTAGATCAGTTGTCGAATTTTTTTAGAATGAAAGATTATATCGACGAGCTTTAGATGTATGATAAATAACGGTTATGTTTCTACTGTTTCTTCAACAAAAGTTAAAGGTAGATGATTAGGAACCGTATTTTTTTTCTCTTTTGTTTAAGAAATAAATAACATGATGCAGCATCAATTACATTATTCTCATTGACGTATTAGGCGAATGAAAGGATAATAAATGTAGAAATCGTGCTTTAAGTATTTATTTTAAAGAATTAATACTGACGCGTACGATTGAATTTTATGTTTACAACTCGAAAGTTTTGTTCTCTTTCTTCGCGTAAACTCAGAAATATATCTGAATTGTACGTATTAGCCATTTGATTTATTTAGATATTCTAGTGCTCGCTATAAATGATTCAGAGCAGGTTGATAATGTAGATGGAAGTGTGGAATGGATCGGAAATGTACTTGAGAACGTATGAGAAACCCTCGTACGTTAAATTATATTTCAAACATCTGGAATATCTTAACTTAATCCTTCTGTTATCTAAACTTATAGTATAACGAAGCATCGTTCAGACAAATAATATAATATTAAAGTTCATTTAGGAAAATCCTTACGAGATTGTACTCGTTTCATTATTATAATTCTTAACACATATTTTTCACGAAATTTCTTAATAAATCCATTATCAATTTCTCTTTCTAATTTTTTTATTCATAACTCATCAATATCAAGTGTAAAATTTGTCTGCTATTGAGTAAAAGCATATGTATGTAAATAGAAAAGGTGAAATATTGAATTGAACTTTACATTTGGTGGAAAAGGCAGAAAGTGTTTCTTTGAAGAGAAAACGAAAAGAAAAAACCAATATCCGTAAAGAGATATTGTAACATAGAGGTCACACAGATAATTAGAAAAAATCTGACTTTGAGTCTTAAAATATCATCTGTGAAATCTGTGTTTAAATTAAATTTGTAAGTAATTTTACTTTGTAAAGTTTTTCAAGATAAGAGGCGTAAATTAAACTGAAAAGATCATTATTTCTGTTTAAGAAATTTTTTTTTAGAAAGTTCATAGTCTATTATAATTATTTTCTTTATTACTATAAACAAAAAGAGAATTAGCTATTTATAATCTGCTGTCAAATTTAATTTCCTATACTTAACTTTAATTATTAAAATCAAGAGTGAAAAAATAATAAAAAACAGTTATGATAAAATTATTTCTATTTATATTTAGTGTTATTATATCGGAAATCGTAGTAGTAAGTAAATAAATATTTTTCTATTTCTTTATATTTAAAAAAAGTACTTTAATATTTTAATGTTTCATTCAAAATCTTACATAAAATTAGAACATAGTTTTTTATGCAATGATTTTAATAATTCATTAATGTTCAAAAATAATATTTGTATCATAAATATAACAATAAATTATAAAATGGATTCGAATTTTGTTACAATCAGTATAATGAGATTGAAAGATGATGAGAAAATTTTGACTAATTCTTAAAAACAAAATTTCGCATATAAATATTTAATGAAGGATAAAATATTTTAAGTATTAATATTGATTCTGTAAATATTATTTTCTATATAGTATACAATTATCTCCAACTGTTTCTATTATTATAAAATAAATAAATAAATAAATATGGATCTTGAACAAAATGTAAAATGAACGTGCTTTAACATCGTGTATAGGATACGTTTTACCAATTCATGTATGTACATATTAGTTTAATACGCACACGTATATGAATACAACAGCATAGATAAACGAATACAAGTGAATGAAAAGAAATAGCGTTAATATGGTGCATTCTGTAATAGCTTCTTCCATTTTTGTTTCTTTTTTTATGCTAGTTATATAGATATAAATATAAATGAACTTCACACATCATAGCATATAATTAAATATAAAGCATGGTAACTATTTTCTGCAAGTTTTAAAATTTTCCACCTCTTTATCGCAATATATACCACATATTCCTGTTTTCCATACAAACAATTTTTTATCCGTGAAAGCAACAATGTTTTTTCAAATAAGGCTTGAACAAGATTTGTTCGTGAGAGTTCATATATTTTCATCAAAAAGAAGTTTCGTAAAGATTCGTAATTAAATGACTTTGGTATTAAACTGTACTTAACTGTTTGAAGGCAGTTATAGACAAATTATAGACAAATTATTTTTATTATTTATTATTATTTACGAGCCAATGAAATATGGATATCTATAAAGTTTATGGTTATACTAAATTTAAATTTTTATTATTTTAGTAATAAAACGATTTACTAGTGAAAATATTATTAATTTATAGATTTTTATCTACGTAATATATAAAATTTGAAAAAAAAGCATCGAGAAACTATCTTATATTATAATTTATATTATAATAAACGTATATTATAATCTTATATTCTAATATAATTAAGTGCTTTAGAAGCAATTTTCAAAAGTATTGCTGAATAATTTTAAAATGATTAGTGAAAGTCTTCATTGTTGACTGAATTCATAATTAATATTAAGATGCATATTAATTTTAATAATATTTGTCTAAAAAATAATAATATCATTTTGTAAATTATAAAAATATACATTTAATTTTGTTCGAAATGTTACATGCACACATATATACTTTATTCTTAATTTTATTTATAATCTCATTTATTAAACTATCAAATACTGAAATACAAAAGTACTACGAATTATAATCTATAGAATAAAATTATCTTAATTTACTTATTTGAGAATATAAACACTTTATAACAATAAAGACACCATATAAATACTATAATTGTCACAATCTTTTAGTAAACAAACTTAACTTTCAACTTTTGATGCAGTTTCCTCGTCGTATTGTATAGAAGGCACCAATGGTGGTTTAAATCCATACTCTACTTTAGATTGCCTAAAATTTCCCTTTTGATACCTTATGGGTTCATAAATTCGTAATTTTCGTGAGTTTAATGTTTTATCTACTTTTAAAGGATAAGATAAGAATGCGTTTGATTGAAATCTGTATTGTTTTTGAGCATCTTGAGGTACCGAAACTGACCCGATATAAGCATGGCGTTCAGGTTTATTTAAATGTTGCATATCATTGTATCTCCTATGAAGAACCGCATTTGATAATGAATATTTTGGTATATACGAATCATACGTAAATATTTTCGTAGCCATTTTACTATTTAGAAATTGACGTTTCTCAATGTTTTGTTCTTTTTCTTCATTAAATGGAATCTTTGGTTTCTCGTAAATGTATCCTTGAAAAGATTGATTATGATTAACATTAATTACATTGACATCATTCATACTTTTAGTGATATTGTTATTATTACTACGAAATGACTTTTTCGAAGATATAGGTAATGCATAAAGAGGTGCAAATTTATTTGACTGGAGGAAGTACAGCACATGATTTTGTGGTTTCATTATTTGTTGATAGTTAACTCCGTATTGAATGCCAGAGGGCGCCTGCACAGTAACTGGTTTTTCTGCATATTTTGGCATGTCAATCGGATATGCTGTATTTCGCTCCACAATCTTTTCTATTTCTACAGGATAAACTTGAGAAAGTGGAACTTTTTTCTTAATTATTTTCTCCGCAGTAATCGGAATGTGCACTGGTCTCTCTAAGAGATTTTCAATAGTAACTAGACTACGAATTTGTTTTCCAAATAAAGAAGATTGAGAAATGGGAACTTGTAACGGAACTGGTATTTTTTCTTCTACTACCTTTTCTGAATAAATTGGAATTAATTGCTGAAATGGTATTTGAACTGGAATAAGATTATTTTGAGGAATCAATATATTTTTTTCAATCACTTTTTGAATTTGATAAGGCACCTTTTTCTGAATAATTTTCTCGGTAGTAGGTATCTGAAATATATGTAAACTTCTTTGTGGACTGATCTCAGAATTATTTTCTAACTTTAGAGGAATAATTTGTGGTTGTTTATGTAATATTTTAGTATTATAAGGAGCACTTGCATCTAAATTTGGTAGTGGTTTTGTATGGGCAATGTTTTCAGCTTCAATTTGAATTTGGTGTTCCTTCGGTTTTATTTTTGAATCAGTTCTATATATATTTTCCTGACACTGTTGAAATGTTGTCTTTAATGAACTATTGTCTAAATAGGAACTGTTCTCCATTATATAAGTTTTCGATGGTATAACATAAATCGATTTTTCATCCGATAAATCTCTCGGATAAATGTCTGATAATTCGTAAACTTTAATTAATGTTTCATTACATGATCTATTACTATATATTTGCTTAGAATTTAACTCAATGCCATTAGTAAAGTGTGGTTGTTGCTGCGAATCCTTTTGTATTATTTTTAAGTATGGATGACTGATATTCTTTATTTGTGGAGAGACTATTGACTGGTCCAAATTTTGTGTATTGTTTTTAGTATTATTCTTGTTTATTTCAACAGATTTATGTATTTCAACTATTTGGTCAGTTTCAATAATATTATTCTGTAAAGCTGTATGATTTTCTAAATAGTTTTTCTCTTGAGATAGATTATTCAATTGAGAAGTTTTCTGAATTTTTTCTATTACAGTAGTTGGTAATTTTTTATTACGAGTAGTATCATTAACAATCAGATACGTTTTCTCAGTATTAATAAGGGATATTCCTGCATGAATAGGGTTAAGAATATACCATGATGTTTTGTCTTCCGAGAAGCCCTTCATCAAAAGAATTGGATGGGGAGTACTGGTTATTGTATTATCACATTCGAAAATAGTGCTGTATTGAAAAGGACTTTGTTTTGGTACATCCAGAACTACTATAGGCTTTTTAAAACCATATTCTTTCTTTTCAACGGTTGTTAGACTCATATCTTTTAAAAGACTCGAAGAAAAATTCTGTGAACCATAATTGTTCGTGAGTGGATTACGAGTTGTTCCGAAATTACTTTCAATCACACGGTTGGTAAAAGTAGAATAAGCTTCTAATTCTAAGTTTTCGATATTACTATTATCATGATTTTGGGCATTCTCAAATTTGCTTGAGCTAGCTGTCACGTTTGTTTTCAGTAATGGAAATTTATTAGATGAATAAATACTCAATTCTGGTATTCTATTTGATAGATAGGCCTTATTATTTTTTTTATGCATACTGCCATTGAAATATTGTTCATCTTGAATGGTGCTAAACGATAACGGTATCTCTCTAGTAAAAACCGGACTAATAGTGCTAATCGATGAAGAAGAAATTAATGCATCTTGGCTTTGTAAATATAATCGTTGTCTGAATCTACCAATCTTGTCGATAAATAACTGCCCTTCTTCTGCTATTGTTGAGGGCAAATTGTTGTCTGACGATAAAATGAGATTTGATTCATGATGCATTGTTGACAATTTATAATCTTTTCCATTATAATTTTTTTTGCTAGGAAGTGATATTTCTCCATTTAGTTTTTGCTGTGGTGCATCATTCACAGAATTTTCATTTAACGAATCAATAGGTGCAGAATTTGAATTTAACTGTAATGAAATATCAGGATTAATAATACCAATAGAGGAACAATTGGTTACCCACGATTCGTTTCTACTTACAATCAATACATCAGTTTCTTCTGTTTCAGGTTGCGAAGAATCTATAATGCGTTGTGTAATCTGCAAAAAATAAAATTTGTAAAAGAAAATTCAATAATTTATTTTGCTTTTGAGTAATTGAAATTCGAATTCATATTTTTATTTTGCATTACATAGATTTAAAATAAAAGACTTTAAATTATTTCACTATATTTTTATGAACAATTTCTGCATACGTAGCATTGTAACAATAATTATGCAATACATTATTAAATATTGATATGCTATGTGCAAAATATATAAGATTAATATTGAAATTGAAATTCATTTTAGTATTATTATGTACATTATATATCAATATTAGGTATAATTGATAACATTATTCAAGTAATAAGCGAGTCGATAAAGTAATAACTCAATTTATCTTAGTTTTTATTTCAAAATTGGTACTTAAAAAAATAAAAAATTTACCTTTATTGTACAATTTTTCGTAATACTGATGTTTTAATTATTCAAGGATATAAAAATATTTTGATACAATTATAATTTTTTAAAATATTAATTTATCTATCTATTCACACAAGTGATTCAATAAATTTTACTTTCATGAATATAATATTTTTGTAATGGAAATATTGAACTGCAAGTAAATATTTTTTATAATTCGTATTATAATTTACGATATACATTGACAAATATACTATAAAATCGTAGGTAGAAAAATTAATATTTTACGTAGAACTATTACTAATGTATAATACGGTTTATTATCAATTAATTCATTGTGGAAGATAATAATGTGACAATTTATTAGTAACAGAATAACAAGAATCCTTACATTCTTGTTTGTCAGATTCACTACAGTATTCCAATTGCTCGAAGAGGTGGTAGTACTGTTAGTATGATTATATGACGAGTCATATTGATAAAGTGGATAATAATCCCATTCATCAGTTGTATTCTTGACATCCGGAAATGATCGTTTGGAGTTAACGTAATATCTACCGTTATCGTGCTCACCCTCACGAACTTCAGCCTGGCCATATGCATAACCTATATGTTTATATTCATATAATAGTGGATTCTGCATTGAATAGAAAACAAATTAATTAAAAACAATATAAAATTTCAAATACATATATATAATTTATTACAAATTATATAATTTGTAATAAGTATTAATAATATTAATAATTAAGGTATATTAGAATACAGATTAATATTAGAATTATTTTATATGCAAAGTTATATTTAACAGTTTAAGTTATATTTTATAATTTAAATAAAATATTCTGCTGCATATTATATCAAACATATAGATATCTTAAAAGACTAAAATTTAACAACAACATTTTGATTATTAGTAAAAAATAGTTTTTCAAATTAACATAAATTAAATTCTAAATTATGTTATAGCCAGATACAGATGATCATAAAATTTGTTAAAATATAATTTTATTGATTAATAACTTTGAATTCATATTAATGTTAAAAAACCATAATACATATATTGTTTACCGGGCTTTAATTAATTTGAAAACAAAATTTTAACTTTTTCTAGAATTAATAAATAATTACGAGTATAATTACGTATTGATAGATAATTTATCTTTCAATATTTGCAATTATTTTAAGCAAGTTTATTTAAAATTTTCACTAAAAGAAAGTTGCATAAATATGAAATAAAAGTATAAAATAAATATTTTCTTTAAAATAATTTTCAAAAGCCTTTAAGCAATTATTTTGATTCAAGTAAAATTTTAGAACTATATAGGAAATACTCTAAATATTTATCTCTAGTAGTTGCAAAATAAGATTTGACTTAATCATGTTAAATTAATCAAAATATTTTTACATATATTCATTTAAAATACAGGAAGATATGTATAGAATGTTTAAAATTTATTATTTAACTTGATAAAATAAAACAGGCTTATAAGTAATAAGGGTTTTAAAAATATAAGCAGAGAAAAATTATAGATTTCATAATAATGTACGATTAAGCTTTAGTTATTTAATTTAAAAATAATTACATGGTTCTATATCGATTAAAAGATATACGTAAAAATACAAATCAGTTCACTCAAATAATCAATATTGTTCCATATACTTGGCTGTTGAAAAGAATAATAAATGCTATTATTGATGACAGTTTGAAATGTAGAATTTTTTCGAAGCTGTCGAAACTAAACAGTCGTGTGTGTAAAAAAAAGTCGACAATATTAAAATCAAATTAATCAATGATATTAAAAATGCTTACGTCAATCTCGGTTGAGGTTCATAGCTAGAATAAATCTTTCTCCACAAAAATTATTTTAATAAAGGTAAAAGGAGAAATTTCAGTACAAATTCGAATAATTAAAATAGTTAAGTTAAAGGCAATAAATATCGTTGTAAGAATTCTAAAATAGGTGTATGCGATAACCTAGTTAATATCTGTTTAAACCTGTTATAAATATTTGTGTAAAAATAATTAACTAAGATTCTATGTAGAAGTACTTTTTATTAAAAATGGTGCTATGTATATATTTACAAACAATTTCTTAACTTTAACAGTTTAAAACTTAATTTTGTCTGAAATAGAATTGCAGGACTTTAACCGATCATTGCACGTGATACCAAACAAGAGTTCATTCGATATTTTCAGATTTAAAATTTTAATGATTCGAGTATCAGAATATATCTTAATCTTTATCACTCACCATCGTTTTCTGTATCCACGTTAAATTTTTGTCTAATAATGGAAGATCAGTAAGAGGTTAGTATATGCAAATATATGCAAAAGTTTGTATTTCGCCGCGCAGAACACTCTGATTCTTCCGTAATTATTATTATAAGTCCCATGGCTGTTTTCATTACACATCGTAGGTGCTATTTGATCTAATTAGCTGAACTACAAAATGATTCAACAATAAGTGCACTGCTATACAAGTAGTCGTCGCAAATGAAGGAGTCTGTAACATCTCTATATTTTATATTAAACAATAAGAATAAACAATATCTTTTTATTTAGTATAACAGAGATTTTCGTTTAAGTCGTGGATATTCCAGATAATAAATAAAAATATTATATTAAACTTTGAAAAATTAAAGTCAGCATAAATGGAGAAAATTCACATACAGTGAGAAAAGTAATAAAGGCACAATGATTGTAAAAGACAATAAATCGTGAATTAGTTAGAAGTGTAATTTTGTAGCATGTATACAGACAATTGACTTCATATTGTCATGCATTAAAATTATTATTACTACGTGACAATTTTCGTTATCATTCAAGAATGCATATATTCGTGACCTACTATATACATGTTGCCGTCGATCGGTTTGTGGCTATCGGTTGATTAAGTGTATATTCCTTCTTTCATATGCCCTATCTCTATCTCTCTCTCTCTCTCTCTCCAATTTTCTATATATTATTCTTTCTCATTATCTTCTTCACTATTCTTTATATATTTTTTTCGTTTTTACAATCCTGTAATTAATAAAATATATACTGAGACTTAAGACGAAATGCATGATCCATTCAGCAATATTTTCTCGTTTTATGATATCTGTTATTATATATTATTATATACCGTTTAAAAATACCTGAGAGAGAAATACCGTTAACTGCCCAAGATAAAAATCTTGACAAACTTTATTAAAAATAAATTAGACGTATACAAAATCTTTGCGTATTATTTTATAGTGAAATTACAATAAATTAAATTATAATTATAATCTATCATACAAAGTCAAATGAAAACGTAAAAAAATATTTTCTTATGTGATAATAAGTATATGTCTTAAGGTTAATTCAAAAAATTTGACAATGTTTGAAAGTTCTTTAGAAAAGATTGAAATCAATTTTATTCACGATGCAAACTATCATGAAAAGTACCTGAATTGCTAATGGTATGAAAATTGCTTATTAAAAAATAAAAATAAATGCTGTTATAATTAAGAAAATGTTACTAAAAAATTCTATAAAATATTTATTTTTATTGTCTTATTTTATCACAAATATATTACATAACTTTATAAGTTGTTAATTACAACAATCTTGCTATATTGCTGAATTCAATAGTGAAGCATATATTAGAAAAAAATCTCTACCAATATTAATTGAAATATTTTTCTTAGTAATTAAAAAAATATTTTTATGTATAATAAATTTATAACTCAAGATTTATTCAAATAAAGTAATATTCTTATTGAGGCAATATATAGTTCATTCGGTAAAATATTTTTTATTAAAATATAATAAATATAATAATAATATAAAAACAATATTTTTTTAAATTATTGTATTTTTAATCTTCAAATATCACCATAAATTCTTTCTGCACCGAAATATAAGTCTTTAATATTTATTAAAGTATATACATAAATTAGTGAAAATAATTTCTCTAAAAATTTATTGTAAACTAACGTATGTCTTTCAGAAATCCAGGATATATATGATAAATATATTTTCTTTTGTAATTTTCTGTTTACAGAGAAACTGAAAATAAATATAAAAGCTAGTTCACCAATTTGAAATTGACTGATTATTTAGGATCAAGTTGAACTAGATTAATTACATTTGTTATACTCTTATTTATTATGAATTATACTCTTCACTTTGTATGTCTACGCCTACAACAAATTTCTTCTGATTATTCAGAGTAGTATGTAATGATCACTTAATCTCAGATGACATGAATTCTTCGTATTTATTGATGTTGTTTTATTTCTTCTCAGGATTAGTTAACCACTCCTGAATGATGATACATGAAGAAAAAGAAAAATATACGAGAAAATACAGGAAAGATCCATACTAATACATCAAGTATTAACAATCTGTGAGATTTGTGGGCAGTTTAAATACTTTTCAAATAAGTTTGATCGTTTATATTCTGAAAATCATGCATATTTAATACGAATAAGGGATATTGAAGAATACGTTTTCAAGATGAAAATTTTATACTTCCTATTCAGTTAAATACATGAGAATTCAATTAGTTCAAATAAAAAAAATTACTCAATGATCAAATATAATTTACATATTTTTTGTTATAATTATAATATGTTTAATTATAATACTTTATTTAATTATATAGAAATTTCTAAAAGTTTTTAATAATAATCGTCTAAAATATATATCATAATAATGAAACAATGCTTTTATTATGATTAATTTAAAATCATGATATTTAAATTGTTTAATAACTTAATATTTTTATATTTATTTCTGAATTAAAATATAATATTATTTATTGAAAATGAAATTTATTAGTTATTAGAATTATAAATTGAAATATATATTATTTATTTTAGTTTAATTGAAATGACTTTTTTAGAATATTCAAAAATGTAACTTTATTTTACTTTATATTATCGTAAATATAAATAAGAATCTGAATTAAGATTAAAATTTATAAAACTAAGTTATAATTTGTGAGGTTAGTATTATGTATAGAATCATCATGAATATTCTCTAAATGATGTTAAAAGATGACACAAGTGATAGACAGCAGTTGAATTATTTACTACAATGTAAAATATATTATTAGGTGAAATGCGAGGAAATTAATTTAAACAAATTAGTTTTAAAGAAAAAATTAACACTTTAACCAAGTAAAATCTTTATCTTGATCTTATACGTCTCTTAACACTTACTAATTTCAATTTATAGATTATTATTATTATTGAAAACCCATAATGATTACCGATATTTATTAATAACTATTAAATGTTTGATTATATATTAAAATTAAATATCTAATGTAAATATAAGTAAATAAATTAGTACATTCAAGAGAATACATTTTACAAATTCGTAACTATTAATAATATATCTAGACATTTAGTGATTGAATTATACATCTGTAATAATATATTATATATATTTGTAAGTATTTTAAATTATTTATTAATGATAATATATGATACATAAAGATCAATTAAAAGAATAGCATTAATAATATTATATTTGATAAAGATAAATTTAACTTGAGAGAAATGTAAGAAAATTGTGTAAATCTTTTATACCTTTTATTGTTACACTTTACATTTTTCTATTTAAATTGGTTACATAAAATAATTTTTAAATGGTATAAATAGCAAAAATATATTTTTTATAAAATTTTATTGCAATAATAAATAATTTCTGAAATACCTTCAAAATTTTGTTATCAGAAAGCTTGAATAGCTATTATTATTTTGTAAAATATTAGAGAATAAATCGGTTGTTATACTAGCTTCTACAATAATTTCTAATCTCGTTTTCACTTACCATTCTGATTCAACCAGACCATCATTTGAAGTAGTATTATTCAAATTGACAATACTATCAAACTTATTATCCCAGTAAGCTATCAACTAATATTTTATGGGGAGACATTTTATCTCTAATTTTTGTATGAATGATTCTCATAGAAACAGTTTACCTATACATTAATTGTTAAGAATTGATTAAGAAGCGCACTTTGAAACTTCTGATACATAAATTATATCTAGATAACATCAGTAGTATTATCTAGAAATTATTACAATACCATGTTCTGAAGAGATAAAGCTAAAAGTCAACAAGTCAGTCAAATTTAACATATTCGAACTAAAGGACTATTACATGAGTACCAATTGCTAAATATAATTTTATTAAATAAAGCTGAATTAATTTTGTTAGTAAAATAAATTTATAAGAAATCTTTCGTTTTAATATATTATAATGAAAAAATAAAAAGAGCTATTTTTCTAAGAAACTCTTATCAATGTTTTCTTTTTTTTCATCTACTCAAAAAAATGAGAGAAAGACAGAAATTTTTTCACTTCGAAATTTATTCCTCACTCTTTTTTTAGCATAACTTTTAAATTTATATATTCAAATGAAGTATATGCTCATTATTTTTATTCATGATTTATATAATATAAAAATAATAAATAATATTCCTATATATTTATTAATCATATGAATTATATCTTTATCAGGATTAACACCATTCATAGAATTTTGAATAAAATTATTAACTATTAAATCATTATCATCATCATTAACATATTCTTATTTTACATTTTTTTATTCTACTAAAAAAAAATTAATTTTAAATTTAATAATTTTGAAATTAATTTACCCACACATATAATTTTAGAAAATTTATACAGATTAATTTTATTATTAATTTGTAGAATTATTAATAAAATTTTAAGTTATTATACTATAAACTTTCAAAGTTTAAAATATATATTTTGTATATAAATTTTATTTAATTAAAACCAAAATTAAGAGGTTTATTATTGTTATTAATAAAATTGATCAAATTAATTTGAAATATTAATCAATTATGAACTTCTAATTCATTAAATAAATAATTAAATTATTTATATTTTTGTAAGAAATATGCCCGATAAAAAGTAATAAATTGTAAATTAATTTTCTATTATTATAAGCATACACACACACACATATGTATATAAATTTTATATAATATATATAAATTGTACATTTAAGTTATTAATAATATTTTTAAATTTGCAATTTAAAGCTCTATATTTTCATTGAATAAATAAACCAATTAATAATACAATTAGAATTACTACTCCATATCATAATTCAACATAATATAATTTCTCTAATTAATTGAAGGTAATATAATAGAAATTTCTACATCGAATACTAAAAATACAATTGTAATTATAAAAAATTGTAAAGAAAATGGTTTACGTATATTAGATATTGGGTCTATTTTACTATATTCAAATAGTATACATTTTTCCCATCTCTCATTTGTTTTCTTTGAAAGTATAAAATTTATTAATAATATTATCTTAAAATTATTAAAATGATTTTAAAATAATTTATCAGAAAGTTAATATATTTATAATTTTTAGTAATTACATAATTTCATTTTATTCACGATACAAAATTTTTCTCAAATAATAATATTCATTTATTAATTAAAAATTATTTTTATCTGTATTGCTAACCTGTCTGAAATAAGATTGAAAGGATTCGATTATTTAAACATAAATATATTTTAAGGTAAGATAAATATTTACCTTATCATTGTTAGGTTGTTGAATGTAATCAGAAGATGCAATGTTAATCGTTGATATCACTACTACTGCTTCAACAACCTATAAAAAGAAAATAATTAAATTTATATAATGCATCGAAAATGATTTTTCATAGAAGAAGTATATATGATGTTATGAATTATACTAGCTTCACATTGTTCGAAAAATACATTTAAAAATCTTTTTTATTTTCTGTTTATTATTTTAAATCAGTGTATATCTTAATCAGAAAAAACATATTAATAATTTTTTTAAAAAACTCACTTTTTCAAAAACTAATCCATAAAATCAATATTTTTTGTTATTTTAACAATTATTTTACCATAATTTAAAATTGTTTCGAATATTTCAATTAATAATAATGAATATATATAAATTGTATTTAAATAGAATTATCACACCAATATTCATTTTTAAAATAAATTATACTTCTGTTATTGATAATTTTGAAATTTCAGGATAAATGTACATAAGTAATTCAATAGAATTATTAGTATATGTTCTAAAATAGACTATTAATAATTAAATTCTTTAAAAAAAATTAATAACATATATTCTCGAATTTTAAACTAAAAACTGAACTCAAAAAATTCTGAAACAAATAATTATACCTAATTCTGGACGTAATTTTCTCGTATTCCTATGCCTTAAATCCATAAATCTCGAAGTTTCATTTTTGCATTTATATTAAGTTTTTATCGGAAAATTCTCCCCTTTATATAACCACTAAATGTTTAGGTGAATCTATGACATATAATACCATAGAAGTCTCCTATCAGTATATATAATGCAAAGGTATAAAAGTAGATAAACTACTACTTCTTACAAGAAACATTTATTTATAGACTATTAACCAAGATTCTATAATATAGCAATTCGATTAAAATTTACCTGATCTGCTACGATGTTAAACTTTATATATTTACTTAAACAGCATATATCGTCATTCCTGTATTTATCAGTCTAAATCTCATAAGATATCCTGTATTTTAACTGATTATATTACACACATCTCTTAATTTATTATCAATAAAAATAATTTTTTATAGTTTAAAATTTAAATACAAATCATTCTGTTCTAATTTTTAAAGTTGTTAAGGACATAAAATATAAATTGATTTAAACCACATTAGAACAACCTCTCATTAAAAGTAGCTATATCTTATATCTAAATGCTTCAATAAAAGCTAAAAAATGTTAACACTTCTCATTTCATATGTAATTAATGAGTATTACCATTACATTATATTACCATTATATATAAAAGAAGTAATGATTTATACTCAATCATACATGTGTCTATATATAGCTCACTAAATCATAAAGCATACATAAAATCGACAAAATTTTCATACATAAAACCGACATAAGTATTTGAATATCAAAAACGTTTTATGGAGAATATTGAATCAAGATTTCATTATAAATAGTTATATGCATATATTATTTATGTATCAAATAATTTATGATGTATCAGTTTAAAGTTAATTTTAAATATAGAAATAATTCAGCGCTTATAATTAGTTTCAATTTATTGCATTAGTTTCTTAAATTAAGCATATTATTACCTTTTTATTAAAATATTTTACTCTATTGAAATATTTTGATTTCTTCAAACTAAATAGATTTAGATAAATATTAAAACTTCGCTAAAAAATTTATGAGTGAATTTATAATAAAGTGTTAGATATCCTTTGCCTCCATACATATTTTTTATATTAATAAATTTTTCATTTCTATGAAATGCAATTAGTACCTATATAAAGTTAAAACTATAAAAGTACTATCATTTTAAATTTAAAAACAATATTAATAAATATTAATAAATATTTTGTACGAATTATTTACTTTACAAAATTAAGTAAAATTACAGAACATATTAGATTTCTCTTTAATCATTTTATTCATTATGAGAAATCTGTAATAATTAAGTTATCATTTAGTTTTAATTCAGATTAGTCAATAAATGTTTATAAATGAAGTGTTTAAATAAATTTAATTTTTACTTTAACGGCACCATAATTAATCTCATATTTACAAAGCTAAATATTTTTCAGTTCTAACTAAAGTAATTATTAAAACTAACTTTCCAATTATATGAAGAAGTTCATAATAAATTCTATAGATTAATTCTATTTATTAAATTAATAAACAGTTATAATTCATATAATTACAAGTACTTTAGCCTTATTTATCTTTTATAATTAAAATATCTAAACAAATATTTAATAAGATTAATAACGTAATGTTTTTTTTTGTGCAGAAAGTAGGTATTATTTATTCTCTACAGTGATTGATTAGATTAAAAATTTTTTATTGCATATAATTTGTATAGAAATTTTTTATTTTATTTTATGTTACATTAAAGAATGGTTATAAATCGGTTCTACGTTAAAGAATAAGTTTTAATGTAAATAAAACCTAATTATGTAATACCAAGTACAATAAAAAAACTAAAGTTTTTTATTTTAATTCATGTAATTAAAATAAAGAAATAAAGATTGATAAACGTTAATTATTAAATTTATTTAATGAAATTGGATGGTATGATATATTATTTTTTTTAATTTAAAAAAAAATTCATTTGACACTTAAATTTTGTAAATCTCTAATATTTAAAAATCAGACCATTTGATATAGAAATTCAGATTCTCTAGGAAAATTATTTTGCAGAAATGACAATCATTCAGAGACTTGTTTACCGGAAGAAAGCAATAAAAATAATGTCAGACAACAAATAAAATTGAAAAAATATTTACGCATTTAATTAAATTTTATATATATAGCAAAAAAAAGAAAAATGCTAATGAAATTATTACTTAATAACATTATTTACAAGTTTCTAATGTTTGAACATTAATTAATTAATATTCTCAAATTATTTTATTTATTCATGTTTACAAAGTTAACTTTATATTCTACGAATATTTTAAAATGAAGAACATTTATATTATTAATAATTTCTCATTAGTTATGAGGCCATTAAATATTCGAAATACTCAATAATATTTATTTACCTTCATCATTATATTATTTAAGTTACATATATAAATATATAAATTTACAATGCAATTAATCAGCTAATGTATTAAAGTTCGTCGTCAGGTGCGTTAGCACTTATAACATAAAAATTTCTAATCGTCTAATATACAACAAATATTAAATGTCAGTCATTGATCCGGGAAGTATGTAATGCGACAAAAAATCAACCAGTTGACATTTCAGGATCTGCAAATTGAATCATCGGTACAATGAGCTACAAGAAGTGTATTACGACAATTACACACATTTTATAAAGGGTAACTCAACATATATAAATAATGGAAGGAATACTGAATTTGTTTGAAGTCGATTAATTCAGAGAGAGCATCGGGCAATCACATCTAAACTTCAGCATCAACCTAGGAGAGTAAATTGTCTAAGAACCTTCGAAATACTAACCTATCTGATAAGTAAAAAACAGTATATATATTTACGATAGATAACTATTAAAAATTGTAGCTGTTGAAACAGTAAAGTACTACGTATTTTTGTATATAATATATTTAACCGATAAATAATATCAAAATTTTTCTGATATAATATACACTCATGTTATGATTCTTGAATGAAAAATTGCATTATTGCATTATCAGAAATGGATTATCTATATTTATTACTAGTCGCAGATTAAAAATAGTTTCATTTAATATAATATATATATATATATATATATATATATATACATATATATGGGTTGGATAAATATAATTAGCATTTAAAGTCAGTACAACTCAGAATCTTACAATAAATATATAACTTTTTTCTATATTTATCAAGGTATTTTTCAATATTTTGTATTACTATTTTGTAGTACTATAACTACTTTTTGTATTTTTAGTACTTAGTGTTCCGCAAAATATACAGAATTTTATTGTTTTCTTATGTAAGTATGTTTTTTTATAACCAAGAAATTATTAGAATAGATACTATATATACTATATCCTTATTCATTTCCATCCTATCTAATGTTTATGGAATGTATAATAAAGAATTGTTTGAATTTTTTAATGGAGAGCAATTCAGATATTGATATTCTCAAATAATTTATTGATGATTTGAAAGCATAAGAATAACTTCAACTATTATTTTCATAATACATACTACTTTTACTTAAATGATATTGTAATTACTGTCAGTATTTATAAAATTTATATTTTAAACAAGAAGATGCATAATGCATACTACTAGAATGCATACTACTTTTACTTAAATGATATTGTAATTACTGTCAGTATTTATAAAATTTATATTTTAAGCAAGAAGAAATTTAAAAATTAAATATTTTCAATTTGCTATGTTTTATAAGAGGTTGTATCATATATTGACTAGGTAAACCTTGAATTAGAATATATTTACATGCATACATAGGCACTTATTCCTGATGTGGTAAATATTTACTTTTTCCTTTTACGTATTTTGCTTATATAAATATTTAAATTTAATACCTGAAAACATGTATTTATTTTCTTGATTATGACAGTATCATTATAATGAAAATAACTTGAAAATTCGTTATCATAAAGTTCCTTGTTTTTGATGATAATATATTTATTTAAAGGTTTAATATGATAATACATTACTAGCATATATATTATTATAAGAAATAAAATATATCTATCCACAATGCCAAATTTTTCTTCCTTTGAATGATAAATAAATGTGTTTTTCGATGAATATCTTTAAATATTTTTTAATTTAGTAAACAGATTTTTAAAAGTATTTTAAGTATCAAATAAAGTTTAAATTATCTTTAACTGTTTAAATCTTAGGTATATTTTATAAATCCATGAAATTCTGATAATGATTTTTCTGAAGTTATTAATTTATGTTTACACAAATATATTTATATTAAAAATATCAAATAATTAAACATCTATTTTTATGTTATTTCTACTATAATATAAATCAGGTGTAGAATAAGTAGTAGAACTTATAATATATTACATATTAGTGAAGAGAAACTGTCATTAGTGTCAGATAATCATTATACACTGAACAGAAAGCAATACAGAGGACATAATCTAAGACTTTGTTGTTAAATGAGATGTTTCAAATATATTAGTACATTTCATGATCATGTATAGCTAGTATATATACTTTTGCAAATCGTCAGTGGAAATCTTTATAGACTAGTTAGACGGGTTACATCGCGCCATGTAACTGTTTAGTACCGACCAGACGGATTGCTTCAACAAGCATGTGTACCTGTGTATATATGTTATATCTATACATCTATGATTATATTCGTGTTTGTATATAAATTCATAACAGTCAATTGCTCTGAAAAGTCTATATAATAATTATTCGATACATAAAATAGAAAAATTAGAGTAAATATTTTTTTGTAAAAAAAGTTTTTAACTATATTCTGACTTATATAAATATATACTATTGCCTATAGTATAAACTGTGACTATTAATAATTTATTAAATTATAATGACTAATATTATTTTCATTATTACTGTATTTCTGATAGAATAATAGTTAGAAAAATTGTAAATTAACATATATATTAATTAAATAGCTTAAATTAAATAGCTAACTATTAATTAGATTGTTTTATTTTATCTAAAGTAATTTTTCGATTTTATATTAACAATTCATATAATAACTTTAAACAATATTTCTAATAATAATTATTCATAAAAGAATATTGCTATATCTACTTTTTATTTGCATTATTAAGAATCATATTGTGATTGAAAATCTAGCTAAATGGCAGAACTTTTTATGGTCAAAGGAACATAAATTTGCATTGTTTAATCTGGATTATCTAAAAATCAATGAATTTTTAACTAATCACTTTTTTGTAACAGATAATTATTTTTACATACAGATCTGTATATAATATCGGTCACTGGAACAGTGAAAATACTATTGGCCTCATTAACATCGACTTCACTCACAGTGGCTCGACAGAGATGAAAGTACACTTCTACTTCTTATATTTCATGTTTGGCATGAAATTATGCAATCGTACTCCATAACAAAAAATCTTTTTATTATAATATTCAAACGTACATTGCGTGAAAAATTTGAATCGAAAGAAAATTCTAAAAGAAAGTCATAACGACTAATTCACGTGTCAATTCCAGTCAAGAAAATAAAGTTATTTTAACGCTTAAGTCATTTGATCTTCTTTAGTTCATAAAATTATGATTTGTATACTAAAAAATAACTCTTAGAATTTTCGGTTTTAAAAGATTTATTTAAATTAATCAATTGCCTAAAATATATATTTATATTTTAAATCATAATATGTTATTTATTAAAAAAATGAATTTTATATAATTTTTATTTTCTATGATAGTATAACTTTAATTAATCTTGTTAAAATTATTTCTATCAATTTTTTTATTTTCTACTTATTTAGTCGATGACTGATGCTATTATTTGAACTGGTAATAGTACTTTAAGACAAAAACATAAAAATAAAGAACAATGTATTATTATTATGTGGTAATAAAGATTAAAATACATTTAAATTTATGATTATGTATATATATTATCTATTTAAATGTTTAAAATTATTTTGTGAAGTAATATTTTAATCTTTTTCAAAAATGAAAAGTTTCAAAACGTTTAAAAAGTAATAGGAAATATAATTCATTTTGTTTATATTCTAATTCAGTTTTATTTAAATATTTTTGTAAATATTAAGACATTAGTTTTATGTACAATAAAGAGATCAAATTATTAAAAATGTATTGGAACTAAAATTTACGAAGGACCAAAATTGATTAATTCGATTCATTTTAAGCAGATTATGAATACTGATTTCATCTTATTGTAAGGTTGGATTTTTTCTTTAGAATGAAATCTCTGAAATTGTATAAATATATTTTCTTCCCATAAATTTTCTTGATACTTCGAAAAAGTATCTACTATATGTATTAATCAGGTATAATTGGAATTATTTTAAATTGGTAAGTATACAAACGCAAATATATCTATATATACATATAAATGTTTGAATCTTTAGCACACATAAGAAAACTCGATTCAAAGCCTGTTGGTAGTAAGCAACTTCTCTTTTTCTTTCTTTCTCGCTCTCTCTCTTTAGCAAGGAAAGTTAGAATAGTTCTCATTTCTGACATACTTTTCTGGGTATTTGAAGTCATTTGGGATACCTCGCAACACATTGATCGAGTCGATCCACTTGACTGGAAATATAAATCTTCAAACGGCGTTGTAAAGAAAATCGCCTGATGCTCTTAACATTATAATCGATAATTAAAGAAAAAAGTAGAGATCATTTAAAGAAGTTTAGCAAATGCGACGATATTGGCTGATTAATGTGTACTGTGAAAGTGTAAAATGGTTTAACAATTTATTAAGAGAATTTTTCTATCTACTAAACTTTGCATTCCGATTCCTTTTAATCTCACTCCGTAATAAAGATTTTAGAAGTTATTTAACGAAAATATATCAGCTTATTTATAAAATGTTTATAACAGCTATCCACATTAAATATTTATTAGTGTAAATGTTATAGAAAAACTTCAAAAAAGCACTATCATTTTCTAAGCCATTCTTCTGCAAATGCTATTGCAAAGAAATCACTCAAATCTATCAAAATGAGGTATAAGTTTTTTATAAGATATTTTGCAAATCTAATATGTTTTTAACAAAACATGAAATTAAATATATAAATTTATAATTAAAAAATAAAACTTACTATATTTTATGGTATGTTTTTAATTATTGTTTTTATGTATAAAATTTTCATAATTTGTGATTAGGTTGAATTTTTGATATTGAGCTTTACACTAAATATAATTAAAATATGAATTTTTATTAATTAAAATAGGAGTATAATAATAATTTTTGCAATTGCCTATTTAATTTTAATGTAACAATTTGCTTCATTTTCCCCTAGTCATCTTCTAGGCCGTGCACAAACAAATATTTGTATATAGAATATAACCACAAGAACGAATGGAACTATGATTTTACATTATATATTATTAATTGTAACGCTTTAATAATGTGATATCAAAATTAATTATACGCATTTATATCATATTTTTAACTTATTTATAAGATCATAATTAAATTTTTCTATTTCTCAAATAACTTTTAAGCTTAGAAGAATATGTTAACTTTACACATACACGATTTTATTACCGTCTTGTAGATTTTATATTTCAATTTGTCTAAATTTATAACAGAATCTGTAATTAAAAAAAAGTTACTAAGCAAATTGTATTATAATAAAAGCCTTGATCAGAATTGAATTATATTTAAGTACTAAATTATTGTCTAAAAATATTATTTTATATACATATATATATTTCAAGTCTAATTTTTCTTTAAAATTTTTCTTGCATAGTTTTAAAATATCGTATTTCATATTTTAGTTTATTGAATTGTAATATAAAAGAAGATTGATAAATTATAAGGACTATATTTTCAATTATTTATGAATTTTTTATTGATGAAGTAAATTATAAATTACAAATGAATTTTAGAAAGTTCTACAACTTCTTAACTTCATTTTAAGATTAAATTGAATTGTAAAGATTTGAATATTTTGTTTTCATTCGTTATATAGCAAGTTCGAACAAAGCTTATTGTTACTTATTAGATATGTTTAATTATATAATTCACAAAAATATTATTAAAAGTTTCAATGTAAGTTGTATTTAAATAATCTCTCAGCTCTTAAATAAATTACATTTTAATTCATGTATTTCGAAAAATTTAGTGAATATTAATGTATTTTATAAAATAATATTATTTTATTTTTGTAAAAATAATTCACTGATTTTTAATAGAACTTTTTTCAAATACATTTATTTAATAATTTGCCATTGTTTTTATTATTACCAAACAACTTTATATTATAAATTTATTTAGAAATTTATAAATTCTAATTTAATAATAAAATATATTGTATAAACAAATATTGGAGTTGACTAATGAAAGTGAATAGAATTAGTTGAAGAATGTATTTTATTATAAATATTTGGATAAGAAATCATTGTTCTATAACTAATTGATAATTATATTGTAACTTTTATTATTCAATGAATATTATTTATCTATTTTCAATTTTATTAGTTTACATAATATTAAATATTGTTTTAATGTTTTGTATAAATAATTTACATCCAGGATATAATAGGAATTCGAATATTAAATTATTAGTCTTCCATATAATATATATTTACAGCATCTATTAAGTAGTTGCCGTAGCTCTGCAGATTTTTCTTAATGTTATTTAAAATATATTCTAGAATTTTTTTAGCGCTGAGAATTCATAATATTTATAATATTTTTCGGAGGGTCGATGCACACACACACACGAAAACACTCCATATTATCAGAGAGTATAATATACATTTTTACATTTACATGCTTTTCTTTAAATTAATAACTATGTACCCAGACTACCAAAATGAAACCATTTCCAGATTTTATATCTTCAACAAAAAGAGAAAAATTGAGCCTTAGAGTGAGAAGTAAAGATCAATTCTCTTTGTGAGTTCACAAAGCCGGACATGTTACATATTTAGCAATGAGAGGTGGATAATGTGAATCGAGTTAGTGAGGAAAAATGAAGATGACTTTCTCTAAACAAAGACAAGATGTATCCAGTAACTGCAGCCCTACGAGATAAATAAAAAAACTCGACGAAAATTTCATCTTCAACTTCAACTTAAACTTCAAGGTTACTAGGCTAGGAAAAGAAAGAAGATGAAATGAATCACCTATTCCTCGTAATCACCTATTCTGGTGATAACGAAGTTTGTGCAAATCGATGAAAATCAAGTTTTTTCGCCAACATTACGAAGACATCTATATGTAAGAACCAGATTAGGGGGCTATTTTTTCAATTTTGTATAAGAAGACAAGACTCGCAAACTCGTGTAAATTGTTCAGCTTCAATGGAAACTAAAAAGGTTGCAAAAAAGAGATGTTTTTCTACTTCTGCTACAGCTATTTAGATTAATAGGATCAGGTGTTATTTTCGAGCAATAAATTAGGTCAAATGCAATTATTACTTTGAAGATAAAAATCAATCACGGAATTAGCCAAAATTGAGCATAGTTAGCGGCCTTTTTTTGCTTTAACTTATATATTGAATATTTAACTAAACGATTCTAGATATTACATTGATCGTTTAAAATATTGTTAAACGTTTTATTTACCATCGTAAATTATTACCTCTCTTTCATGCTTAAGCAAAATAATTAAATTTTTATATAGGTCTTTTTAAAAATTGATAATCTATTTAATCTCATAGGAAAATTCAATAAATAGTGAGAAGTAGTTGATAATATTATGAATAATTTCGTTTCAAGTTTACATAAATTAAAATGACCAACAAATAGTTAGATATTTATATAAAATATATTCTTTAGTTTTTAATTTCTATAAAACTAATTAAAATAGTCAAATTTACACTATATATGGACTGTATAACATGCAATAAAAATCTTATAAAATGATAATATTTTTAAATATTGTCTGCAATTTAAAACCTAGTTAATTCATAATGTAACATAAATTACAGAAATATAAATTCTTATACTCATAAAAGAATTTATCTAATAATAAATTATGTTTCTGTTGAAAAAAATTATTGCATTTATAGAAATTAATCAATAATTTAATACAATAATTTCCAAGTATTTTCTTAAACAACTTCAATTAATATTTAAATATTATGAAAATATTGATAAGATTGATTAAATATTATTAAAAGTTAACATTTAACTTTCATAATACAATTAAATTGCTTTTTTTTTTAGATTAATAATAATTTTTTATAAATTTTTTCTTATATTTTCATAACATTTAAATGTTAAAATCAAGTATATTGAAACTTATATATTATATTAAAAAAATTATCCAATTCGAACTTGATGAAGAACTCGAAAAAATTTAATTAAATATTATTTTACATTATAAATTAATTGAGAGCATTCAAATTTTTAAAAGTAAAAAAATAAACTATTAGTTATTATTTGACGTTTTATAAATAACTAATTTAGACCACATGGAAACTTAAATATTTTTAGTATTTCTTATAGGGTTCAATGATATGCTTTATTTAAAATGTACATGTATATTCACTAAATCTTTTAGCTTTTTATTATAATTAAATTTCTAAATGAAATTCCAAAACTCTGAAAGGTTTACAGAAAGAAAGCTATTGAAAATTTGCACAAAAAGTTCTTCTTTTATGAAAACTAAACAGTTATTGCTTAAAGTTCATATATGTTATTATATCTCATTGTTAATAATAAAAATTATAAATCTTTTATTTACTTGTTATAAAATTCTATTATTATATGCTATCGGTTTGAAGGTACAAATGTAAGTAATGCAGAGTAATACTCGATATTTAAGCGATAAGTTTATTTAAAGAACGTTAAAATAGAATAATTACCCATGTGTGAAAAAACAGCATCATATCCTTGAATCAACTTTCGAATCGAACGATGTTGGGAGGCCTCCTCTGAATTTTTCTTATCTTTACCTTCTTGCAGCTCTTGTTTTCGCTGACTGTCTAAAGAACAGGAGGCGATCGCGTGCACATCCAGTGGGGAAGGTCACACTTGTGCCGATCGACTAGCTCTGCTTGACTTAACTTTCTCAAGCTTAGAGTTCCAGATATCCTCGGTCCCCACTCGAAGTGAGAAACATGAACGAGGAAACAGGAGCGCCAAGGCACTGCTTATGTAGCCTTTACTGTCCAAAGAATCTCGGTGGAGTAAGACATACTCACCCTGGGCGATACTATTTATATGTAATTCGAAAAAACACCTCTAGCGCTTATGTCCTGAGTGCTCCAACTGTTGTGAATATTTCAAGTGTAATGAACACCGATCCGCTTTCTCTCATTTTCTTGCTAAGCTTCTGATGTTCAGATGAAGTTCTCTAATTTCCTGAGGGGCGTTGTGTTCTTTATTTACCAAGTAGTGATAGGAAAATTAATGAGAACTTAGTGTATGTAGTACAAAGAGAAAAGGAGCCGAAATATATGTAGAAGAAAATTCAGCGAAAAATGATGTAAGAAGAATGATAAGTAAGATGATACAAGGATAATTTATTAGCGATATAGAGAAATTCTCATTTAATTTAAGGAATTAAATTGTAATATGCAAATGTATATATAATTTGTAGAGGAAGTAAAATAATACGGTCAATATTTGAATCACAGATTAATTGACTTCATTAAATACAAAAACTGTATAAATTATGAGTAATAAAGTAAATTGAATTTCAATATTTAATGTATAGTTATATTAAAAAGCAGAACGATATAATGAATTATATTTTTATAATTTCCTTTTAATTTCCGTAAGTTTCCTTTCATTTGCAAAATAATTGGAAATTCTAAAAATGATATAAATAACTAAAATTTTTAGAGAAGTGTTGCATGCTGTAACTAAAATAGAATTATATAAGTTAAAATTAAGTTGAAAATTATCGTCAGTACAATTTACGATCAGTCAATAAACGTTATAAATTTGGATTATATATAATACATATAAATTTTAGTGTGACGGTTATAAAGTAATTTTATAAATAAGAATTCAAAGACAACTTTTGAGAAATTAATCATTACCATAACGTAAGAAAGAAAAATAGAAAATAATAGAAAGATGCATAAGTCATAACTATACAAGCAACATAACCATTTAAAGAAAATATATTTAAGAATAACGTCCCTAATTAATGTTACAAATTTAGCGTACAATAATTTCGGTCTACAGGAAAATTAGTTTTTCAAAATATATCTATTTACTTACAATGAGAAAATATTAAAGTGTGTATTTTATTGAATAAAAAATAGTGAAAATCATTTATAGGAATCAATACACGAATGAAAATAAGAAGTACAAAATTATACGTAATTATCACGACTTTCAAATCTGAAAAGAATAAAAAAGAAAAGTAGGGGAGAGAAAAAGCGATTAATGTAATTTTTCTTTTACATTAAAACGAGAACCATTTAATTTTCATTCTATAGTAGATTGAGAATCAAATGCCGTTTTTAATTAAATGGAATGCTGCTATACTTAACATTAAAATAAAAATAATAAAATGTAAAAAATATGATGTAGGAAGTCTTAATTCATTTATTATTATTTGTAAAGAAGTGAATATTATTAATTTGATTTGTAATACATTATATTATATAAGATCCAATTTAATTTTTCGAATAATATACATACTTATAACAATAATAATACTTAAATTATATTTAAAATACTCTGATTTTAATTGATAAACGATAAGTAATAAAACTAGAATTCATAGTTCTATCTATAATTCAGCCTACAATTCATTGTCTACTTAATTAGAGCAACGTTAAGTGTATTTTAATATCATGTAATATAGAATATAACGAATTATAGGTTACATTATTTAGATTTCTTTCATAAATATTATTTTAGTTTATTTAAATATTATTTAAATACGTAGTTAGAAACTCAGTTTATATACCAAATATGCATACGTTCAATGGTATTTTGTACTATCTACTATTTTAAAAAGTGATACACACACACACATATATATATAAATAAAAAATATGTTAATTCTTTAATAAAGCTTTTAAAGTTTAAGTTTTAAATTAAAGTTTTCTTCTTCCGAACATAATTAAAAGTCTGATACCAAATAAATGATGACATAAGTTGTCTTGATTATCTGACTGATGAAATTGTTAGTTTATTTACTGTTATAAATTCTGAATCTATCCTCATTAAAATTTTAAATAGATGCTTCTTAATAGAGTTATTGGCCTGTAGAATAAAGAAAATGATTCGTTTATTTGATTGATAGATAAATTATTTAAAATTATATTGTAATAATTATAGACTTAAATTAAAAATATTTTCTGGGATATTTAATCGGAAAAAAAGGGTCCAACAGATCTAATGATGTGCAGTAGAAATGCGTATTGCGGCCAGATATTTAATTTTTTTTTAGTTTTTTCGAAATAAGGAGTAGAAATAAGGAGTAGAACTAGAATATATTTAAGTATTCTCTTCTACTTTCCGAATTATCTATTATGAATGATAATTTCTGCTTGAATATTCTTATACATTTACACTTTCTAAATGACAAAAGTTTTTTACTTTTGCACTTACTTCTTGTATAAAATTTTCATCTTGTGAATATTCTTTTCAGTTTACTTTGAATTTTTATCCGATTCAAATCGTAAGTGATGAAATACATATTCAAAATGTGAAGATTTGAGGTGGTTAAATACAAATTTCATGAAATTTGGAACACACTTTATAATTATAATATAATTCAATTTAGATCGATTTTAGGTAAAAATGCAGAGACGCTATCTGTAAGACATGTAAAGAAAGTGTAAAATTTGTTTACTTAAATTTTATCACAAATTTTATTTACTTAAATATGAATATAATTGAATATAATACATATCGAAGAATCATCAAAGTTAATACGTATTAAAATAGAAATTTTAATTGTATAAACATTAACTAATATCTTATTTGCATTTTAGCCAAAATTAGTTTTACTTATTATTAAAACACTACAACATATCTAGCTAAAAGGTCGCAAGTATAATTATATTCTTATAAATCATTTTAAATTATTTTAGAATAAATTATTTTATAAAAGTTATTGTCTTTTTGAAAAATTAATATCTAATTGAAGAGAAATATATTTAAATATACTAATCCATTTATATTGCGGTGTAACTTTTTGATTTATTAATGCATTCCTCAATCGTCAAACAAAAGCACAAGAAATAGAAAAGATTATCATTTCGTGATCATATGTATAATCGTGTATTCATTTAATATTGCATAGAAAAATGATTTCATAAAATTTCATGTTTTAATTTCCAACTATACTTGGTAAAATATTTCCTCTCCGGTAACGAAACTCTAACTTTTGACTCATATTCAGAAAATTGCTTCGTTAAATCAAATAATATTTTGTTCGTACATCTTAACTAATTCTAATGAAAATCATTGTAACTCATACAAATCACTTTGTCTTTCCTAGTTCTTTTCTCAATAAAGATAATATAAATGAATCGATATCTTGTAAAGGTTTAAATATTATTTAATATGTAAATATTTCTACGATCCAATTTGGATAGTAATTAGATAGTAATTAAATAGAATTTTTAGAAGTAATTAAATATAATAGATAAATATTAATATCGAAGGTAACTTTATTATAATAAAATATTATATTAAACGAAAATAAGTAACGAAAATATTACTATTTTCGAATAACCACGAAAAATAGAAATATGCATAAGTATATAATAAAGAATATTAAAAGAAATAAGAGTTTCTCATAAACTACAAAAAAAATAGTTTCTCAAGGAAAAATTAGTCCTCAAAAAATAAAGAATTCTTTGTATTTATTTATATTTTACGAATCGTAAACTATCTAAATCGACTATCACAATATCAATGTTCAGTTTTTATATATTATATTTTATGTATTATATAAGAGACTGGTTTTTCATTCTGTTGTTCTTATATTTCCAAAGAATATTACGATGTTTTTGATAGATTTAAACTTATCACTATATTTAAAAAACCACTACAATAATATAATATACAAATTTATCAAACCAAATGAAACATATTTTTAAAAAAAAATATATTTTTAAAAAATTTGAATAATAATTAAAATATTGATTCTTCTAAAGTAGGTTAATTGCTTTAAAAAAAAACAATAAACTCTCTGACGTTTATTGAATATTAGTTGACAAAATGAAACCGATAATTTCATTTATTATCTTTTTTTTCTTCAATGTAAAATTACTTTGTAAAATGAAATATAATAGATCTATGAGTTACAATTTAAATACAAAGAAGAAAGCTGAAAGTATAAGGTTTGGAAATGAAATTTAAAAAGGGAAGTGAAAAACTTATTGATTAATACATTTTACCGATTAAGATCAACATTTATCAATAAAAACTTGAGATTGCTATTAAAAATATATCTATTTAAAATCATGCATCATACTGTAATATTTTACAATAAACTTTATTTCAATTTTTTCATGAGTAACCTTGTCGAACGTCACGAAATTATGCAGTACAGAAGTAAACTTACAATTTTAATGGTAACAATATGAATTTTAGTGAGCATAAAAAATTTTCTTAACATCAGAAAATATAAAAAATGTGTAATAATAATGTTAAAGACTTTTTCGTGTAAACTGGTTAGTCTCTTCAGTTATTTATATATTCTTACTATAGAAGAATAAATTTAAATATAAATAACAGTGCTTAATACACTAAAGTTATTACGTATTATATTTCATACATGATATTAACAAAAATGAATTTATTTATATTAGTTCTTCTATTACTTATACATTTTTCATTATGTGTAGTAGGTATGTATTAAAATATCTAGATATCTATATAAACTACTTCATATCTTAAATGCGCATATTTTATTATATAGAAAAATTTCAAGCCAGTGAATTAGAGCAGTGCTTAGCATTTTGTCACAGTAAGTTCTAACATACTTTTTATTTACATAATTATCCTAATTATTAGATTATAGTAAAAGTATTTGAATGCTAATACCTATGATCCGAAAATATATATAATGCTTTAACATCTATTATATTTTAGTTATTTTTCCCCAATAAGTAAGTATTCTTTCACTATCTGAAATAACTTAAATAATGCCTGCACTATATAGTTTATGATAATATTTTATATTTTTAGTAACAATATGATTCGTAACTAAAGAAACTATAAATAAACATTATATTATTACATTATTAATGCAACTTTTAATAATTGTTCAATACAGAATAAGTATTAAATTCTCAAATCTGTCAATCTTATTAAAAAATCTTCTTGTTTGAAAAAATATATATACAATATATGTACAAAAAATATATGTACAATAAGAAAGTAACATTAACTCTTATATAAAAAATAGAACTAATACTAAGAATAGTACAATTAGATTAAGTATAAATAATTATACATTATTATCATACATTACTCTCATTCAAATAAATATTAAAGTTAGAATGTGCAATTAGAAGAAATCATGGTAAGAGTAGAATTAAATTAAATATTCGATTTGCAAGATTCATGTGTTTTTCACCTCAGGTATCATCGATGCAGCATTGCAAGATTTTTGTAAACGCAATTAAGAAAAGGGAGTGCATGCTCGTCTTTGTAAATCGATCAAGTAAACGATAATGTATCTGAGAAAATCATTCGGTCTATTATCTATCTTACGAGACATGAAAATTATATGTGAAACATATGGTTAGGTATAGACACTGTCACAAAAAATTCTTATTCCATTAACATAGAATATACAAAAAATTTCAAAGAAGTTTATGTTATTTTTTAATGGTATTATAAGTATAACTAAATATAACAACATGAAAAATATAACTACAGAACATCAGTTAAAATCTAGAAATAAATACAAACAAAATTCAATAAGAAAATAAAATGTTTTTAACACATTTCAAAATTTTTAAATTACTCACTGACTATTTTATTGTAAACAACAAATTAATTTTATTATTTATTTAATTAATAAATAAATTATTAAATTACAGAAATGCCTAGTCCTCAAGACACGCAATGCATACGGAATTGTAATTCCGTATTCGGATCAAGAAAACCTAAATAATTGCAGTTTTACCAAGACAAAGTTCTATTTAGAATATCGTAAATATGATAAAATAATTCTAAAATCAATCTAATGCCAATTAATTTTTCACAATAAATTTATTAAAATAGAAAATTAATTTATTAAATGAATATTTTAGTATGTAACTACTTATATGTACATAACATTTAATTAAAGATAGCTTTTATATTCTCTATTTTTTATATTTATAAAACCTAGTGGATAAGTATTGATGAAATAATTTAATACCAAATTTGAAGAAATCGCGCCAACAAACATTCACCTTTAAGGAGCGAATTTATAGAATAAATAAACTATGTTTTTATTTATGCAGAAAAGAGAAAAAAGTTATCCTATTTTTTTTTTACAAAATTACCTTTTCCTAAAGAAACAAATCCAGTGTCGGTATGTAACTATTTAGGAATTAAGAAAAAAGAAAGAGCTAAAAGAAGATGAGACGTAACTGTAGCTACCGAATAAAACGACGAGCGTCAACCACCAATATTTTTTTATGTTGTTTACGTGATTATCTTTTTTATCCCTTTGGGAAAGTGTTATGACTCCATAAAGTATTGTCTTTATTTCGATCTAAGTTTGGCTCGTACTTTATTTTTGTGTTGGATCTTTTTCTATTGATGTGGTAAATTATTGGGATGTTATTTTTATCTTAAAAATAGTTATAGTTGTCTAAAAATATAAATACTTCAGGTGGTATAAATCCTGTGTCTTGGATTTTATTAAAGTATAATATGTTTGGATACATGCTACCAAAAATTAAATCATTATTTTTTATTTTGTTTGCGTAGGCGAAATGATTTCTTGTTAATTTTAATATGTGGCAATCAATTCTATATATATATATATATTTGTTTTATTATAAAATGTTTTATTGTTTAAATGTTTTTTAAATAAATTATTTGGATTTATATAACTGAGGCATGCTCTAATACATTTTCTTTTAAATATTCTTAATTTCTCCATTTCATGCGCTGTTGTGTTATACTAGATTGGACATCCATATGTCAGGATTGGTCTGATGAGGGTCTGATAGCTCAGTATTTTTTTTCTCTTATTTAGGTGTTTTGAGTAAAATCATTTTTTTAATTTCAAAAATGTTTTTTTGCTTAATCTATTTGTATTTTTATATGGTTTAAGAATTTAGATTTTGATCCAAGTTTATCAAGGAAAATTTTAGTAATCCTAAATTAATGTTGACTAATACATTATTTAGTTAATAAAGGTATTCAAACTAAACAAAATCAAGATTGTTGAAGAACATCCGTTCAAATTAAAAAAATTAATTTTATAAACATTTTTATCAATTCTTGATAATATTTTCGCATGAAATTAAAGAACATGAATAAATTAAAATAAAATTCAGTTAATAATAGAATCTGAAAATTTGTTCAAAATAAATTAAGTACAAAATATAGTATTTATTTTTTCAATTACTAATTTTATTAATTATAAGGTTTTCTAATAACTCAAATATCATTTAAGAAATTTGATTTATAATAAATACATAAAATTATTAAAGCTATAAAAAGTAAAACAAAATCGATTGTTTACTCGTAGAGAATCATTATCACTACGTTAAATATGTATCCGTATGTGTATGTGTGCGGCGAGGGGGCTTACGCATGTACGAGCGTGTTTGTATGTATCTACATGCAATAAGTTTTTGAAGGAAAAATTGAAAATAATAAAAAATCTAGTAATTACTTTTTACGTAATTCACATAGTATATTAAAATATTAAAAATGAAAATTGTTAATTAATCTGAAATAAATAAAATATTTCGTTGTACCTACTAAGGCAATTACAATTCTGGCATAATAGACAAGTATTTACTTTTACTAGTTTAATAAAAACTAGTTTTATTATAGATATTTTACGTAATTACCCAAATTAGTAATGTAAAATTAATTTTTGAAAATAATAAGCTTTATATTCTAGATAACAAATACTTTGCATAAAATAAAATCTAATAATTTCCACCTGACAAAATTTAATTACCTTCTTTCTTTCCAATACCTATATACTTGTTCATTATTATATTATTTATTATAAATAGTTTTATTAGATTATATTCATTAAAAAATAATAGATAAACATATATTATTATATATAATTATTTACTGCAATTTACAATTTTCGAAGCACTTTGTTTTTGAACACTTTCATATTTCCGAGTAAAGCTCAAAATAAAGAATTTTAGTTGATATTTCCTTAAAAGTTCATGTAATTATGTGTATTCACACTTAAAGAGAAAGTTAATTTATATTTTATATACAACAATTTGCTTTTCATTTGGATTTTTTAAATAGTTATTTAATGTGTATAATATGAGCTTAATTTTGTAGTACGTATTTAAATGTTATTTAAAAATCCAATATGATATAAAATATAAAAAATTTCTTTGTTTCAAAAAATGTATGCAATTAATACAATGAATAATTGTATTAGTTCAATGAATTTAGTTTATAAGAAATCTAATTGAATAAAATAGTCACAAAAACTTTCACAGCCCCTTATAAATAGAAGTTGCTTGGATTGTGTAATTATAACCAATGTCTTTGTTCAATTATAATTTGGATCTAATTAAGTAATATTGGAAGATAATATTTTGATACTTATCAACTTTACTTTAATTAAAATATATCACAATGTTGTGTGAAATATACAAACAACTTTTGCATCTTATCTTATATTAACATTAGCTCATGTCAATTCTCTTTCATTCAAGAGGAAATTTAAAACTTATCGATAAATGAATACATCAAAATAACCTCACACCGTCTGTTATGAAATATGTTTTATATTACATATTTATATACCAAATCATGTAAACTGTAGAACGCATAATTTGGTGCTATTATGCGTATAATTGATGCATACACAATACAATATTATATATCAAATTTAAATACGTTTAATAATAGTACCCTTGAAAATTACTAAATTTAATATTTCTTGTATGTATTATATCCAATAACAATAATACAACTGATTTAATGTACATAAAAAGAATACTTTATGTATTTTTTAATTGTTAAATCTACTACATATACATAAAAAAGCTGTCTTTTTTTCAAATACTGAATAACAATAAATTTATAATAAAGAATCCTATATCAAATAATTCATTAAATAATAAAAAAACACTTTTTTTAATTATGTAGTTAAGAGTTTTTAATTTGATATTAGTTTATTTTAATAACAAACTTTAAAAAATTTATATTTAGTTACAAAATCTATGACTAGATGTTATGTTTGTTTTTTCTGTATCATTCATGCACATAAACATTTTGATACATTGAAAAAAAGAGTAGATGAAGAGAGTAAGAGTAAGAGAAAGAGAGGCAGTAAAACAGAAAAAGAGCAAATATTCCTTGGAAGATTGAGTTGTTTTTACGGAGCATTACTGTAGCTATTAATCGCTTAGTTTTATCTTTATTCTTAACTAGTGAGAAACTAAGTGGAACGGTGAAAAGATAAATTCCGTAGTTTCTTAGAAATCAAGCGAAAGACCTCAGTTTCACTTTAAAAAGTTTCAAGTTTTGATATTATTTGGTATATATTCCCGCAGAAAAATTATCGTACATTAATTAAATAAATATTAAATACGGTATTCTAATAGATCGTAATACTTGATTGGATTGAATGTAATTATGTTGTTTATGTATGTACATAATTTTAATAAATAATATAATTTTCATAATCTCTTTTAATAAATGATTAATTCTAAGAAAAACTTTCTTTATATAGATAAAATATAACTATAATGCTAAAGAAGAGTTTAGTTATAATGTAAAACTGTAAAAAAATAATAAAATATCAATTTTAACTGTTACCTTATTAATTTGATTATTATTTGAATATATATATATATATATTAAATATAATAATTATTTTTATATTATATATATATATATATATATATATTTAATTCATTTTAATAAGTTAAAGTCAGTATTACACATTTTTTATTACAAGTGCGGATTTTTTATCAAAAGAAATAAAATTATCATATTCAAGAAATCTACGTTTATTATGAATGATAAAATAGAAGATTAAGGTCGAGTAGTTGCGATAACAAAAATTAACTTTTTTCTCTTATTTGGTTAGCAGTTGTTTACTAAATGTTGAGTAATCCCGCAAAATTTACCGTCAATATGCCATAGGGCGTAAAACTGATATGTACCGGAACAATTGAAGTGTGACGCGCAGATAGTAATTCTGGATGCTTAGTCCACATAAGTTATTACCTTTTCTTGTCCTTTGGTAGAGGACCGTTTAGCAGAGGTAGGGTGCTGCCATTGCTGGAAGAGACGAGAGAGAGAGAGAGAAAGAGAGGGAATAATGCATCACGAGCAGAGCCGTCCCATTAGCGTCGTCTATCTTTCGAGGCGGATTGCGGAATAAGTTCCAGTTACCTCAACTTAGAGCTAAAGTGGACTGTACAACCCTTCCGTGGTAATTTGTATCGAGTTTCAAAGAAGAAACGACCGATAGAAGAAACATATAAGGGAACGGAAGAGGGACTCGGCCTCTCTCTATTCACTTTTTCTCTCTCGGTGACTTATCGGAACAGATATGGAAACCCACATCATCTCAACACTGAGCTATGACTGCGTAGTTTCATTTTGACTTTTAGTTTCACGTATTATTTACTGAATAAGAAAGAGTAGAAGACTGTCTTTATTGATACTAAAATAACAGGAACAAACGGCGTACAGCTAAACTCATTCTTTTCAGGACGCTATACGAACAAACTTATTCAATCCTGGAGATTTATCCACCCCCAAAATTTGTGGCGCCGTGCTACCAAAGCGCTCACGATTACTCTTAGAGCGAGGGCTTTGTTTGAAATTCCTAGTTTTACAGACGCCGTAATGTCTTGTATAAAACATTGTATAAAACATTTATAATAATATACACTTGGTTGTCGATCATGTCCTGTAAACGATTGTTATGGTCCCTGTTCGGGCGCGATGTAAAAAAACAGATGAAATGTTGGTATAATGATCATGTAACGAAATAAAAACTAGTGCTGTGTAATGAGAAGAGGAGATCGTTCTTTTGTCTTCTTTTAGGCTACGATTGCGTTCATCTCCACGTTGTTTCAGCTCTGATGGCTCTAGGTAAACAGAGTTCTTTGCGGAAATGTATAAAAATAAAGAGTATATAATATTTAATTTAAGAGACTGTTTATTTCCGTTGATCCAAAGTCATTTCAGGAAATGTGTGGTCGACATGGTGTTTGATACTTCTGCCTTAAAAAAAGTATTTTTAATTGAACAATGTTAACTGAGCGCAAGTGTTTAGAAATTGATGTTCCTAGCAAATAAAAGAAGAGGGCTTTGAAGTAGCTAGTTTTGAATCAACTCTAGTTTTTAAGCAAGTATATGTGGAACTTAAAAATCTGAAATATACCGATTCACGACTTACATATACGATACTTGGCTAAATGCTTCACTCGGATTTTTGACCTGCGGAATAAACTATTTGGCACAGTTGTGATTTAATTTGTTAGATAGCATAAATGATCGCATAATTCATCGCGAAATGGCGTCGTTTGAGATTTTGTTACGTTAATATATTTTGTAAATAATACACTTATTTTAGAACATCATTTTTGGAGCTTTTTTTGAAATTTTTCTTTCTAAATTAAGATTTGCACTTTCTTCTTCGGCCATACATTGATTTTTTAATTCACTTTAAATTATATTAAATTTGTTCCACAATATCGGGTATTTTTCATTGATTGAATAATATAAGCTTATCGATGCTATTAATAGACGCTTTAAATAATCATATTGTTCGTCTAAGTTATTAACTTCCGCGTCAGATATTATTCAATTATTTTTTTTCCTTATTTTTTGACAAATAAATAATATGTCAATTATTTTTCTGGAAACAAGGAAGAGGGTGACGAAATAATTGAAAATTGTTAGTATTCTGAATTTAAGCCACCTTTCTTGTGGACATAGATTATTTTGTGATCTCTACAATGATTGAAAGATGATGTTGATCTGTAGTTGGTATATTTCAAAGATGATTTACTGTTTCTAGTTAAATGATTGATCGATGAATACTTGTGTCGTTTAAATCATCAAAATATGACAACCTTGCTTTTGCGATTAAAGTAATTACATAAAATTCTCTTACTGGTGCTGAGAGCCCAGTAGTGATTCCATTTCACTGCAACTTAAATTAATTGAATTTAAGTAACTGCTAATATTTCTTTCGAACAATTTTGAATTTCTTGTGAACAATAAGGACCGAGGCTTCACTATATTCCTTTAATCACAATTATTAATGAAAAAATTTGTTCTTTTTATCACTTACTTTTTGGAGTTCATATAGTTTTTTAATAATATTTTTTTATTAAAACTAAAATGATTGTTAGCTTACATATAAGTATAAAAGTAGATCTTATAGTTACTTGTTTATGAATAACAAGAGTTACATTAAACTTCAAATTATTATTGCTATTATAATGACTAAATTTTTGGGTAAATTAAATGAGAGCATTGATAAAGAATTCAAAAATTCTTCAAATTATTTACTTATTTTAATGGAGCTCAAAGTTATGGGATTGCAAGAGTCTTATGAAATTTTATTATGAGTATAATTTACTTATTGTAATTATATCTTCTTACACCTAAATTATAACAAATTTTATAATTTGCCTGAAAAATAAGCAGTTGCAAAAAAGTTTATATTTTCAAAAATCGATTGAACATAAGAAATGTAATAACGATATTAATCATTATTATGACACCATTTATACGTGATTCTCTTTAAAACCTCAATTTCCGTAAGTACTTAAATAGAAGCTGGTTAATTTTTTATAAAATACAAATGACAAGACGAGTTATAATATGAGAATAATTTGACTTATTATATTCTAAAAATATTCTAAAAATGAAGGACGTAGTTCATAATAGAAACATTCAGCAATTTGTTGTCAAAGCGTTTATATTTACTTTTGATTATCAAGACATATTAAAGCATGTCACATTAGTACTTTTCAGTCCTTCGGCAGCACTTTGCTTTTGCAAGGAGATCGCAAATCGTTACGATAAGTAGAGCACCATCAAGCATTTTCGAATAACATATCTTTTATACTCATCATACAGACATGAATGTACTTTACAAAATGAAATACCACAATTCAAAAAGAAATAACAGAAATAATCTATTCAATCATTTGAAGGTTATGTAAACATAAATTATCGAGATTTAGTCGCATATGTATGAACATCTATACGTCCACATTAGCAAACGCTTATGTTAATTAAATACCTATAAACTGGTTTTCATAAATATATAAACATAGATAAAAAGTTACGTCTAATTGAAATATTTAAAAAGTTTCTATACATTCATTATTTATATAATAATATAAAACAAAATAAAAGTTACAAAACATATGGTAATTTAAGTATTTAAAACAAACTACATATATATGTTTATTTATTTATTTAAAGAAATATTTCATATAGCTTGTTGCTTATCATAATTAAAATTTTAATTTCTCATCTTTAATAATATGAAAAATATAATACTCTAAAAATCACATGTTTTAAATACTTATTTATTATATATAGATGTTATATATACAATATAGATACACACACACATATATTTACATACATACATATGTATTATATATATATAATAAACAACATTTTTGTTTAAATAAAAATATATAATTATAAGTAACTTTCATATTTTGATTCTTTAGTAGATAACAAATAATCAAATTTATTTTAAGATTATTATTAGCAAATCTATTATACAGCGCAAGCATTAGATTTTAATCTATGATTATGATACGAGGATAATTCGAGAAATTATCATCTGTTGAAAGAACATTTGTTGATAAATCGGAAGGTCTTTAATTTCTTTTCCCGGCTAAGTAAAATAACGTATTTCTTTTCATATTTTCTTCCGGAGTATTTTTATCATTATTATACAGAAGAATATTTAACGTAGCAAAAGTTAGAATATTATAAGTTACGATATACAGAAAATCTATTCTCCTATTAATAATAATTAAAAGATAAAATATTTCAAATTTACATTTTACGAAGTTGTTAGTAAATATTAATAAATATATTTGGAAACCTTTTAAATGGATGAGATTCTAAAATCAGTTCACTTCTTAAATTCAAGACATCTAAAATTTTTTATTAAATTTATTTTCATCGGAATCAACATTCATGTCACATATGTTTATTTTTAAGCGCTTAATTCTCTGAATAATTACGATTTTAATACAATAGTAGATTAAATAATGACGGAAAAGTAATTATTAAATAAGTTTTTCCAAAACTTCAACAATCGATCACGTCATCGCAGAACTCCACATAAAGTGTGTAGCGTTCGATTCCCTGTAAAAGTCTCTGCAAGACTTTACAGTATAGTAGTAAGGTTGCCTTTAGACAGGCGACTCTTTCTCCCAGTTTAAACACAAGAGAATCGCTCGTTTGCGGACAGGATAAAGTGCTTAAACATAACTAACCGCTAATCAAACAAGAGAAACGTCTTGTAATAAACACAATTACTTTCATTATAAATTAGGTGCTATGTATAATTTACTTTCACATAGTTTTCTTATTTTTACAATAATGTAAAAACTTTGTAGGTTATAGTTTCATATGCATATATGTTTATAAAAATAATTTATTTATACTTATTATTATTTGAAAAATCAATATTTTTGCTAATATATAAAAAATATAATTATTATATATAATAAGTTGATAAAGAAAAAGTTGTTTATTTTATTATATATTTTTAATTTATTAATTCAATGAGACAAAACTTGACTTTAAATTTTTAAATACAATTTCTTTATAAATAAATAGTAAATTTTTGTGATTGATTAATAAATTAAAAATTAAAAATTCATCTAAAAATATCACCTTATATACAAATTTACGTTATTTTAATAAATTATTTTATTTTTATAAAACTGCAGTTATATAAAAAAAAGTATAAATTTAGAAGAGTCAATCAGAAAAATAAGAATGATTTGTTAAATCACTAAAACTTTATTATAATACTTCTAAGATCAGTCTCTCTAAAATGTAAAATAATAAAATTTTATTGAAGTACTTTGTGAATATAATCTTGGACACTTTTGTGAGATATAAGAGAAGGATTGCTGCTACATAAATCAGGCATTTATATGTAGAATGCTTAAAAATACCTTTGTAACATTTCCTATTTTAGTAATAAAATCATGCTCTATTTACATAAATTAAGTAATTTGTAATTGAATGACAAATAAAATACAATTACTTATATGGATTTTAAAAACTTATTTATACATTAATAAATACATAGACTCAGTTATGAATATTTTTTATCTAAAGTTTTTATATAAAACGTGTACATATATATATAAATCATATAAACGTACACATTTAGATCTTAATTTATACTTATTTAAACTACAAGTTTCTTACATCTTAAATTGAAACTTGTATAGTTTTTTCGTAACGATTATGTTTACCATTTTTATACTTTTACAACTATAGTTACACATCACAATAGTGAACACATGAATTAAATTCATTGTTTTCTTTTATTTCACATGTTTTTTCACTTACTGATTCTTAGAATAGATACTTGACAAAATGCTTTTTGAATGACATTGGTAATGAATATATTGTTAACAACTATTTGTATCTCAACTAGTGCCTCTCGAATTGATAAAAATCAAGATAAGTGTTGGTAAAAAAAGCAGTGATTTTGACTACCTGAAATTCAAAAGAAATAAAATTATTAAACTAAATAAATATTTTCATGATAAATTTTTTTAAATTTATTACATTTGAATAAAGTTTACAATAAGTACAACTTTGAATATTATGTAAAAAAAAATAAAGTATTGATTAGACATATTATAGGATATTAAATATATTTGAAAGTGCATATTAAAGTTACTAATTTTATTATTTGAAGAAGTAAACGTTGATTGATTTTTATACCATTTAGACAGTTTTTTCCGTTATTTATTATATTTGAAATGATTGTATAATAATTTCTAAACTATTTATTTAAACTTATTTCTAATAAAATTTTAAATATTATATACTATATCTTTAATCATTCAATATTAAAATTATTATTTTCTACGTATTGCAAAAAGTTACTTTATTTCATATCGATTTCATTTACAAAAAATATGTCGGAATTAATATAAGACTATATCGTATGAAAAATTTACAAAACAAAATGTATTAATTTAATTTTTTCAAACTTTTCTGTTAATATATACACACCTACAAATCAGATAAAGAATTTAATAAAACTATCAATTTATGAGATAAAAAGTCAGTAAAAATATATAATTAAAATATAGCATAATTCAAAAGTATTACTAAAAAATTGCTTTTTTATATCGGAAGTATACAATGTTTTGAAGTATATCTTCAGGTTATCTGAATAATATTATCAGAAGATACAAAGGATATTTACGTCGATAACTAACGAAACAAGCATTTATATGCTGCTTAAGCTGTTAGATATTACACAATTATTCTGTTATATGATATATACATATATATATATGTAAATGTAATACTAATCTAACCTGCATTTGTTTTGAAAAATATCCTCTAAAATTATAATGTATATTTGATTCTCAATTATTTGAAACTAAGTTCATTACCATTATAGATGTATTCTTGAACGAATGTATAATTGGCTTCAGTTATAGAAACCTCGCATTAGAATATTACTGACAGTTTCAATTTGTCTGTTTCCAAAATCGCAATAGCTTCTGCATTAAGTCGTCCATCTGATTTATCTATGTATCTTTCTTTTTGATGTTGAATAGCCTTCCTATTTCAAGTATAACAGAATAATATTAATTTCTCCTTTAAATTTAAAGATAGTTTAATTTTTTCGAAACAACTTGATAAAGAAAAAATATAACATTAGACTTGATATCTTAATATATTTTAAGTATATATCTGGTCACTTTAATAGTGATTTAATTTAGTATAAGATTTAATAATGTAATATATATAAAAAAACTTTTTTATAATTTAATTTAATTTGTTTTAAAAATTACTGTTCATAATTAAATATAAATTTAACCTACCTATTAAACATTATAATTATAAACAACAATCCAGGTACAAATATTTTCAGAATTATTATTCGCAATTATTATTCTTATTCTTCTAAACATTTATAAAATTTATTATTTGTTTTCTTTATTAATATATATATATATAAAGGAGAAAAATGAATACTTAAATAATAATAAGAATGACAATAATAAATAATTAAATAATAAATTAAAGTAAAATTAATAGTAATAATAATAATATTATTATTAATAATAATATAAATAATGATGATAATCATCATAATAAAAATATTAATTAGAACAAAAACCAGAAAAAAAAATTGTAATCAGAAATTGTTATTAACTTAACTAATAATATTAAAAAACAGGCTAAATATAAACAAATTAATATATTAATAATTTTGAACGAGAAACTAAATTGCGAATCGAATTTATAAATAGTTATAAAATTATTTAAATAAAATGTAAATTATTTAATAAAATGAGAAAATATATACAGGCTGTATAGACTACTCCGGGAAAAGAGATAAAAATTCCCTCCTTGCCTTTATAGCCTGTGCTTTAAATTTTTTATAAAAAGAGCGAATTTTTCTTTGCGGTAGAATTCATCTTTAGATCTCATTCCTAGAAGTAGACATAGTGACTTTTGTAAGAAGTAAATAATAAATACATTTAAATTCATTATGTAGTACTTATTAAGAGGATTGTCCCCAACCTTTCTTTTTCCTTCCCTTAAAATCCTTCTGTATATAATTATTGCACTCTAGATTGAAATGAATGTTCTTTGTAGTATTTTATTTTTTTTCTCTTCTAATATATAATCACATAATTGCGGATAGAACGTAATGTCTGATCGCGTGTTATGTTTTTCTCAAAATATTTATATTATAGATATATTTTTTAATTTATATTTACTATAATTTTTATTTTTGAATATAGTTCATAAAAGTTAGGATTATAGCGTATCCGTGGCTATTAAACATGATTATATAGACCAAAAGGGACATTGCAATGTGGACGTAAAGTGAAGTAACAATGGGTAGAAAAAAATTCCGACAATTTAGATTATTAATTTCTACATTGTCCACGGAACATCACTAGCTTTGAAAGATTCGTCGATGAACTTGAAATGTTTTACAACTGAAGGCAATCTAGTGTATATCCACTGATAGAGGATATCTTCATTTAGTAACCATTTAATAACGAGACTATTTGGAGATGAGCTGTCTAAGTTGTCATTAGTCTAGAATAGTTGGATCTGAGCTTTCAGCCTTTACCAAACACGGAATATTAACAGTATTTATATTGATGGCAATCGTACCTGCAAGGAAACACACATATATATATGCATACGTACATAAATGTTACTTAATAGTAATTCTTCTTTATTTGTAACTTTATTTGTGCTATTACGACAAAGTACAGTATCCAGAATATGTTAATGGGTAAAAAGATTTTATTATTTTTTATAAAATATATTTCAGCTATCAAATTATTATTTTTAAATTATTTTTTGTATACAAATTCAACCTCGAAATATTTACTTTTAAATTGCAATTTAAATGTCTCATCTATTTAAGTAGAATACATTAATTATGATAAGCCGAATTCCTATATTTCCTGTAATATTTTAAAAACTTTAATTAATTTGATAACGAATTACATTACAACTACTAATTGAACATTATCATTATTAATAATTTTTTATAATAAATTATTTATATTATACTATTTTTATTATGTTTTAAAAATTTTACCATTCATATGTTTATTACTATTGACATATAATAATATATTCTATTACATTTATTATTGTGAAATATTTTTATTTTTATATCACTCTCATTATTGATATTATATTCTATAATGTCATACAAAAAATATCTTAAGAAAAATGCAAACTGAAGATTAACTGTGAAAATACATGTGCTTCGCTTCTTAAAGATAAATTCTGTTTATACTTATAGTTTATACTATACTGAAAATTGAAAATTTTAATTCTTTTAAACGATTAAATATTAAAAAATATTGAATCAGACTTTGCATGATTATGTATTATTTACGCCTGTGTATTTGTAGGTATCAATGTATTCCTACATATATATAAATACATACTGAATCCAGATAACTATATTTCAGATACGTGTTCTATGCAAGTATGTAGATTTTCACTAATATTCTATTAGTTATAGACTATTTGCTTATTTCTTAAGAATTATAGAAAAATTACCTTTGAAAAAGGTAATGATGGATAATGTAATTATAATATTATGTATTAGAGAGTAGAATTAAAAGTAAAAATTGTTTATTATAATAATTTAAATGAAAAATATTTTGTTGATTATTTAAGAATTTTTTTCATTTTTTTCAATGATTATTTACATGCTTTAATCTTTCTAATAGATTTTTTATTTTTGTTTAATTGTTTCCAAAAAGTATAAATTTTTTCAGTCTTGGTTCTTATAATTATACTTGCTATTATAATTATATTATAATATATAATTATAATTACACTTGCTTCTAATAATATTGAACCGAAGGTACAAAGAATAAAATGTGAAAATGAACATATCAATAAGTTATCATTGATACGCCGTTAATAACGATACGACTCGCATTGACCGCGCCGTGCGGGTCCGGACAGGAGAGGGTGACTCATGGTGTCACCCAATACAAATGAAACCGAAGTGACGCGTATCAAGGAAAAGGGGCCCGGAATATTTCCGTTAGAACATCACCGCGGCGATTGGAGCGGAATCGCTGTAGCGGGAGGCGTTCTTTTCCATGATTAGTGCGGCCTGGAGTCAAGGAAGAGTGAGAAGAAACGCCGCGCAGTGATTTGGATGGCGGTGCTCGTATGCAAGAGACGTAAGAAGGCCCCGCGAAGTTGCAAGGGACAGTCGTGCGGACAGCGGTGAAGACGTAGGACGTAGTTGGCTGGCTGTAAAGAGAACCAAATTAAGTTTTTTTTCCTTCTTTCTTCGCAATCTGAGACGGCGCGTCCGTCCCGAATCCAAACCGTTCTTTTAAGGACGAATTGAAGTAGAAATTGAACACGAGACTGATAAGTTAAAAAAATGGTCAAACAGACTAACCGCTGAAGGTCATTTCTGCATCAACATACTATACACAGTTATACATACATTAATTATATTTAATTAAAATATTATTATTTATTAATTATAATATAATTATAATATAATATTATTATTATTAATTATAATATAATTAATCATATTAGCATGTTATCAGTAAAGTTAAATACTTATTCAACAATTATCAGTACAAATCTAATATTACAATGTTATTGCATGATTTCGTCGGAAATTATTTTTAATATAGACATTATTTATTTTTTGTTGAAGGAAACATTAAAAAGCATTATTTCTGAAATTGACATGTATCTAATCTTAAAGATAAATCAAAGGATATTTCGATTGCATTTTGCATCAATTACATATATATATGAAATATTATAAAATAATAAACCTTTGAGAATTTTATTTGACTAAACAATAATGAAATTAATGTTGAATTTAATGTTGATATAATAACAAGAAACATATATCGATGGAATTTTATGCTCAAGGCTTACTTACCTGAGGTTAAAACGACAATCAACATGCAAGCTCCTCAGACTGAATAAATATCATATTCATGACTCGTTGAATTATTTTACTAAAAGATAACTACAATTTTTTATGTACAAGAAAAATTCTAGGTAAGTATGAAGCAGAACATCTTCTCATCCACGTATCATTGTATTTTTAACGCCTGCAAATTGTATCTTTCTGTATTTTTTAAAATGTAGATCTACAAAAAAGTTTTAAAGAAATATATTATGCAAGCATTTACAAATAATTTCGAATGAGTTTTTGTGTATTTCGTTTTGTAGGTGAAATTGTGCGTTGTAATAATAAATATCCCATAAATAAAGCTGGTATGACAAATAAATTAAAAAATTATATTTTAGTCACAATAATGTAAATTTTTATCAATACTCAATATTACTGTATAGTTTGTTTCCCATAATCTTTTTCAAAGAAGAACAAAATTATCAATATTTGTCTGAGCAAAAATTTATAAATAAAGAAACAATTCGTTGCCTAATATGTATGTAAATTTATACTTTATAATACTAAATAATTAGTTTCATTGGTCATTGAATTTTAAAGAAATTCTAAGTTTAAAGTGAAATTTATTCTTTTTAAATATTATTACTCAGCAAACTATTTTATATCAATAATTTATTAAAATTTAAATTTTAATGCTCATGTATATAAAGTTCTTTTATATTTTTTATAGTTTCGAAAAGTAGTAATATGTAGAATCTCAAAAGTAATTTGAATTATTTTTTTTATTTATTCATAAGCACGATTAATATATTGCAAATACATATAAAATTTATGTACTTTATCTGTTTTTTTCAAATCATATGAAAAATTAAGTATTATTCACTGATTTATTTTGTTACTAAAGACAGTAGACTCCAAATAAAATATTCATTAAAAATCTTAAATATTCACAAATTAATAACAAAAATGATGAGTATAAATTGAGTTTAATAAACTTCTTTGAAGGTCTTTCCTAATAACACATAAAAAATCATCAGCGAGTCTATTAATTTTTAAGAGCTCATTAATAACCATATTTTTAAATAATTCTCGAAATATTTTAGAACAAAATTTTTATTATGTATTGCTATATTACTTATTAGTATGTAAGAAGGAAATTGTGCTCTTGTCACTCCGTTATGTACGATGATAACACCCTTGAATAGTTCGATAAGCTTCAAGATCAATGAAGAAATGCAGTAAATAAACAGAGTAAAAGAAATAGCTAGGTATATCACTAGAGGGTGCTCTTACTTCCTATCCCTTTTGAGTATTCACTATGCTCTTTCCGTGCACCCACGATAACTAACGATGCCTTCGACTGCTTTTCTTGCCCCACCACTGAGGCAGCATCAAAATGTTTGCACGAATCAGTCGAGTTTGCGCATATCTGTAAGTTCGTTGATAACCTTTCCCTCCTTCTCTATATTTCTTTTTTGAATGAGGAAAGACAGAAGATTTAATGAATTTGCAACGAAGAATATTGTCATTATACTGAATAGTGAGAGGTAATTTACCTGTGAATTGAGGTATTATTGACAAATATAAATTTTATCTATAGCAGACGGATAGTCAGACATATTTTGTAATAGATGTTATATTTTATATTTTTTTATAATTATTAATTATAAAGGTGAATTTGAAAATTTAATAGGGTATAGATAACATACTTTAATGAAACATTATAATATATAGCACTGGTGTATAATATGCAAACCGTCATTGTTTAAGTTTAACGAAACCTGATAATGATAGTCAATACTGTATGTATGTATAAAATTTATTTAGTGATTCAAGTACAAAAAACTTTAAGATGTATAATAGACATAGATAATATCTTTATTAGATTATTAATAATTATTAATTAGATTATTAGAATAAATTCTAATAAATTGAGATTTAATCTTATATCAAAATTTGAATTCAATTAAATTTATTTTTATAATATTAAACGTTACATATAGAAAATCAAATAATACTTTTTTTTTAATACTATTACTTTCATAGTCTTATCAACTCTTAATAATAAATAAGAACTAAGATCTTAATGAATATATATATATATATATAAAGTTAAAATATTTGAGGTTTCAATCATTAAATTTTAGATTAAAAAAGTCAAATTTTCAGATTTATTACAATTTATTTTATTTAAAGGAAAGAAGAACCCCAAAATTTGTAAATAAATTTATATATCTTTAAATATATAAAAAAATTACTACATAAAATATATTCTTGTTAGCAATCTCAATATTTTAGTACATTCTTATTTAAAATCAGTTATAAAAATTCAGAACGTCATAGAACCACATTTAGTTTGAATAGAACAAAAAATAAAATGACATATTTATTTCAGAAAATGATTGTTTATTAAACACGTGTAACTATTTATAAATCATGTACAACATAGTCTATTATCTAATAGATGTATCTAATAGATACATTATAATCAATTATTTATTGCCACATGAATTTTTGAGAATATTAAATTAAAATAAATAATTTATACTTTTATATGTTGAATGTATATTTTATAAAGAATATTTTGTAAAGAATTCTTATTTACACGAATTGAGGTTTTATATAGTAAATAAAATCTATGATATATATATTTTCGTAGATAATTTTAACATTAATGAAATAGTTTTGGTACAAGTATTATAAATATGAAAGATAGCGTAAATGAATTTCAATACTATACAATAATAATCGTGAAAGGTATTTATTTCCTTTTTTAGTTATTAATTTCATTTAACATTAAGTAACATTATCGAAGCTTAATTAATTTATTATGCTTAATTCAATAAATTACAATTCCTGTAATATTTGACTTTACAAGTTTATACAACATCATAGTATAAATAATGCGTTTGTTCTAAAATTTTCTTTTATTAATATTTCTTGAAATTAAAACTAGAAAATAAATTGTATAATAGTGTTAATATTTCATTTGGTACAATTTCTTGATTAGTGACAAGACTAGGATAATTATCAGTATTTCTAAAAATTTACACTTAAGTTGTAAAACTAATTTTGCATTTTGGTACTTTAATTACTAAGCTATTTAAAAGTAGTGAAATTTTTTATCAAACGAAAAAATCTAAACGAAACTTGAAAAATATTTTTTAATGTAAAAATATCGTTATCTAGATTTTTAAAAAATATTTTGAATATTGAATAATAGAATAGAAAAACTTTCTAATATTTACATGAAATAGTAAAAACATATTAAGAAAACGGAAAATTAAATATATATTGAACCTAGTATTGTAATTATGCTTTTTAAGTTTTTCCTTTCAAAAGTGAGCAAAGTATAGAAGCAACTAATGAAAAAAGTTCTTCACTCTATTCAAATTACTAAATGACTGGGATTTATCTAAGAATTTCAGAATACATTGCCACATTACTCTATAAAAGTATATACTACTTTCTCTCTCTTTTTAATTTTTTGCTATTTTTTTACAGTGATATCGCATCTTCATTTAAATCTTATTACTTTACTGCTTTAACATTTATATCATCGCAAAAAGATACATGTTTATATTTTCACAGGCAACTTATCACTTTATGTACAATTTTATATATGCTGACGATCTGACTGGAAAATTATAAGAAGTTGTTTTATTCTTCAATTTGTTAATATTTTTTTGGTTATTTCTACATGTTTCAATTTTGAATAAAAGATAATCTGTTGTGTTTGACACATAATTCTGTATCATATGCTGCAGACATAATAAAAAGCTTCTGAAATAAATAGAAATAACAAGAGTTAATATTATTATTTTAAAGTATTAATATAATATACTTTAATAGTCATTACTATAAACTTCTGTATCAAATCTATATGAATGAATTTTCAGTACTTCAAAAATTAAAGTACTGAATTATTCCATTTCACGTCCGAAGAAAGCCCCCGTTTTTTCCACTCGTGCATTCCTTAGGCCATAGGCCCTCGAACATCCACAAAAATCTTACGCATTTTCTCTTTCACTTTTTCTAGTTACAGTTCCACAAAAGTTATCATTCAAAATACGTTTAACGCTGTTTGTCTATATCTATTATGTATTGAAATTAAATATTCTCTATAAATGATTACGATATAAATTTTTAGTCATCTTATCAAACTCGTACATTTAGGATGTATGAGTAAGTAAAATAATATTTTATCTGGGGAGAATATTGCCGTGAAACTAAAGAATAAAGAGAGAATAAAGAATATTCATATTTAATATGTAACCAAGTAAAAAGCGAAAAAGTTCTCAAAATACAATAATAGTTTTTAAATAGTTTTTATCAAATTAGAATACTTATTTCATTACTACAAAATCCCTTCTTTTAGTTCAGAAGAACTTATTGTCTTCTAAAAAGAACTTTTTTGTTACATATATCAATTTTATATATCACATAAATAGTATAGTAATCTTCTAAAATGGTATAATAAACCTGTCGAGATTTTAAAAAAATTTTATAAAAAAATCATTGTAATTATCAAATAACTAACATTTAATAAAAAGAAATTATTGTAATCTAGAATGTATGATTTAATAGGATTTTATGTCAACTTTCATTACAAAATATTTTTAATCTTTATATTACTTACCATTTCAAAATCTTCATTAACTAATAAAAATAAAGGCTGCAATATTTATTAGGATAAAGTATAAATTCTTACTCATTTGACCAGACGAGTTATCTATAACAGAAAAATTTATCGTTCATTATAAAAATTTTTAAAGTGATTATTTGAATTCAGTACTTCTCAATAATAAAACGTATATATAAATTATCAAAAGTGAGTGCATTTAATTAATATTTAAAAAATAATTTATCAATAATTTTTGATAAATAACTATTTATTTTTATGACATATTTTAATAAATAAAGAAAATCTATAACAATAATTTTCTTTACCCTTATGAAGGTCTAAGTTGACTCGTTTAAATATATAAATTGTTTTCATAAGCATGAAAATTCGTGTTCTCCATTACATGGTTTTCATTCATAAAGTTTATAATAAAGCCAAAGAAATACCAAGAAATTCATATGGAAAAGCTTTGCACTGAAATCTAGTTCATTCATTGAAAATCAGATTGCTTTGAAAGTATATAACATTTCCCTGATTACTTATCGGTATTAAAAGCTAATATTAATAAGATAATTTGAATTCATATAATTAAGCTGATTATTCTGGTAAAATAGCGATTTCCTATATTTATCAACTTTTTTTGTTTAAACACGTTTTAAAATGTATTATAGTTTATTATAAATTATAATAATTGTTGTATTTAAATAGATATTATACTATTTTAGCTTCTTAATATAATAGAAGGAATAAATGATGTTAGAATATCCGAATACTAATTTACAAAATTATTTGAAATATCCTTCCTTTGAATCAATTAACAATTATTTTACCGAAAAATTTCAGTGAGTGATAAGTATTTCATTATGTTATAAGACATAAATCTAATTTATATTCATAATATGATACAGTAATAAATAAAGATTTTAAAATATAAAGTTTTGGGAATAAATTATAATAATTTATAATTACTATAAAATGATCGTTTTAGACACCTTCAATATAAATATATTAATTCAGAATAACAACGTACTTATTAAAAATGATATTTACATAAGTTTTGAAATTATTTTAAAAATTCTTTTTGCAAATTTCGTAATCTATTAATGCTATATTTTAATTTAGTCTAATTTTTGTCTATAAGATTTTTCTTATGATTTTTTATGGTATCATTATTATACCATATTATTGTACAATATTATTGTAGATTATATTTGAAGCTCTAAAATTTAAAGATCATCATATGTTCCCAATTTAATTACGCAATCAATACAAATCAAAGTAATAAATGTAATATACAATAGAAATGTACATCATCTATATTCTTAAAACTGACTGTTTGTAAAACACTTGCACTTGATACTATGAAGAATTAAATTAAAAATTACATTAAGTTAAAAAGAGTTAAATCTATTTTAATAAAATATAAAGTTAGATTCATTATTATATAACAAAAATGACATTTTTAATGCGCTAATTAATCTGAATCGCTTATTTGGCAATTAAAAAAGTTCATAGACATGGATGCTCAATAAAATTTTTTATTATTATGATATTATTTTAGTTAAGAGTAAGAAACAATTTATAGAATGATTATTACAAAATGTATGTACATATTTCGTTCCTTCTCGACTAAAATTCAGGTTCTTATAAACTGATTATTTTTTTATTCATTAAAATAATACAGATTATTTGATTCAAATTTATCTTAAATTAAGCTTGTCGCTTGGTAATATACATAATAAATAAAAACGAAAAATATAATTGCCTAGTGGTAAATCTCTACATCAATCCAAAATTTAATCACGTAAACATTGAACGTTTTATTAATTTAGTTTTATATACTAATCATTTCTTGTCAGTCGAGTAAAATTTCATTTATCTACTTTTTGAAATGGTATTCTTTTATATTATGTTAATAATAATAAAAGTACTAGGTTTTCAACATTCAATATTCAATATTCAATTCAATATTCAAAATATTTATATTTATATATCTTTATCGTATATAATACAGTATTTCTATCGATGTTTTTATTATATTTCTATTAATCCAATCAAAATTACAATTCGTTTTCAAAATCATTTCTAAATCTAAGATATAAATAAAGAACAAAGTTGAAAACTTGTCTACCTTCACTATGACTCAGTACAATAACTATTTTTATACATTTATGTGCGAGTATGCGTATGTGTGTGTCTATACAAATATATTTTAATACCATAAATTTATGAGTTACATTTAGTTTTTTATCTATTACTTTTTGTTAATGAACGAATATACCTTTTATTCTGCATTATCTATCTTCTTACTTATAAGTCTTTTAAATAAATTAAATATATGGAAAAAGTTTGGTTAAGACACATTTAGAAATCGTAAGATTCGAGCTTTAAGTCTCTAAATTAGACAACGATAATTCTTAGTTATAAAATTCCATTTTATTTTAACATATAATTAAACAAGATTTTTCATTCTAGCGAACTCAATTTAATTGTATATTGAGTAGAATTTATATTTTTAGAATTTGCTGACTATAATAAATACATATAAAAAAATCCTCATTGTATCAATAATACTATACTATGTGAAACATTTGAAAAATATTATTTCTTAAATAATAGTTTTTAGAAATTCAAATCATGATTTCTGATAAACAATTTTATGAAACTGATACTTAATTTTTTAAGTATTTAACGTTTAAAATTTAATATTTAAATATTAACAATGATATAAAATATTATATTGGTTTCGTATAAAAAGGTGGAAGAATTTTACGAATGTATAATATTATACGCTACGAGTTACAATATAAAAAAAATATTAAGCCATTCTTATATAATCAAGTGTACCAATATCGCATCATCAAGGTAAATGTGCCTATGTATACTTAAAAATAATGTTTTCCTTTATTTGCTCTAATTATCGTCTTCATTTTACTATAGTGTTAGCAGTATTTTTTATTATTTTTTCAGTTTCACTATTTCAAATCATTCAGTATATATTCGTTCGAATAGAATGGATATATAAATAAAATTGTAGCACTAATTACTAACCGTATCTGATTTCTATTTTATTCATAGGTAAAAAAGTAAGTCTTCAACAAATTTTTCCGGTAAATTTGCAATTTTAAAATAACTAATAGAACAATTTGTTTTGTATATGGACGTTGTGTGTATTTAAAAGTATATCATTCATAGCGAGTGAGCGAGTGTGAATAGTGTAATTGCGTTGCTTATAGCGAATATGAAAATGTTTATATGCATATGTGTATCGCGATTGTGCGAGTATAGTGTAAGGGTGTCGCGTACAGTGAGTTTGTGAATGCACATTACGTAGCGTGATATATACACTAGTTTAGTGAGACCAGAAGTTCCGTGTACACTGGTGCAAGAGCAAAAGAAAAAGTGCTAGCCTTATCGGCTATGTCGTTGCTTATACGCGGGATATACGGCCCGTGTTAAAGTCTCCCCCACGCGAGTACACACACTATGCCCACATTGCCCACATAACTTGTGCAACAAGTATAAGCATGTATCACTCCCGTTCTATTTCCGTGTGAGTAGACATGCACAGGACATCCCGCTAAGGGAATATAAGGCTATGCATGCTTTGACTTCGGATCGTTCCGCTCCTGATCGATTTCGGGAAACGACCTTTCCTTTCCTGCTCTGGGCAATCAGTTTCCGCTGCGACCATTCCTCTTCCATGGTGATGGTTTTCGCCGCACCAAGTCCGACTCTAGGTGACAGTTTTTTCTTGTTGACAGCTGAGTCCGCTCAGAAACACAATTCTCGTTACACTGAACTAAGCTCATATCGAAGGACCTCGCTGCACCAGGAAATAGCCGATCGATGAGCACGGATGCATTTCCCTCGTGGGATACGGATTTTATCTAGTAAACCGCGCCTGTCATACACGGCGCAAACTGTCGGAATATCGGTTTACCTAAAGAACCGCGCCGCCGTACGGAAGATCACCGAACGTAACCATTCGAGCGCAGAACCCGCATCAGATACGATTAATCGAGTTAATCGTATTCGGTTAACCGCGTATGTAGGTTAAGCCACGCTGAATCTCTAAGTTATATATCATGTTATTAATGCATGTGCATGTACTGTGTATTTGTATTCTATCGTAAGATTGCGCAGTTGTATACAGCGCCCGGCGGCCTTATTGTAGCTCTATATTTAATGTAAATTATAAGTTTATTCTTTTTTAAGGTAAGAACGTTCCTTTATAAACGGCATGGGAGATAAAGAAGAAATAAATCACCACTAAGATTAAAATACAATCCGTTAATTTAATTTGATTTACCCATAATCTGTTCACACAAGCAAACTCTGGTGGACTGAAAATATCGGGGCTAAAAAGCGGAGAGTTGTATCTTGCAACTCGAGTATTTTCGTTACATGGCGTTAGAATTAAGACCATGAAGACCATTTACCGTAATTATTTTCGTTACAAATATATTGATACAACCATGAAAATACTAAAATTAATCATATATTTTATAAATATCAATGCTTTATTCGAAGTATGTTTTATAAACAAAATAATGCAGATTTTCAATTGATACTTAATAGTCTTTCTTCATTTACTTAAGAAAGACTGATAAAATGATGTAATTTATTGACAACAACAGATAAGTATTGTATTTGTAATATTGTCGAATTAGATGTTTATTTATGTACATACGTCCAGGAAACTTTCTTATTTTAATAGAATTATTTAGGAAAGTGAGAGAGATTGAAACATTAGGGAATTATCATATCTTTAACAATTTCTCTTTTAACAATGATAAGTAGTTCTTAAAATAATCCTCAAAAAATAAGGTTTTTAATATTCGATCTCGAAAAACGATTATATAAGGTTAAGAATATAAAGTCACTGAAAAAAACTTAGTAGAAAGATTGAAAGAGGTGAAAATTTGAACTTCATGAAGATCAACAATGTTTTGTATGTATTTTGTATTGCATGCATATATATATATAATAGCCAACGCAAAATGAAATAAAACTAATAATGTGAGTATAAAGTGTAAAACAATAATGTGAATAACAGTATACGAAATAAAAATTTTTAATTACTCATTGATCTAGAATTTATGAAATCAATTGCTTTAATTTCTTATGTAAGAATTTTTCCAAATAAACAGAAATAAATGAATACATTTTTCAAATTCTTACGAAGAATTTGAAAATACTGATATATGAATATATTATAAAGAAAATTACAAAATTTAAATATTAAGTTATGATTTAAATTTTGTTGTTTCTACTAATATTTTAGTGTATAAATTTGTAACAGAATAATAATTCATACGTTGGGTAAGGTTTTTCTCTCTCTCTCTCTTTCAGTTTCTTAGTCTCTTTTTATCTCTGTCTTACTTTTTTCTCTTTACTATTTGTTATTTTAATTGGAATTTATTAAATATATATTAAAAAGTAAATATGAACTCAATAAGATTGAGAAATTATAATGCTAGAAATATAGAACTTTCAATGGGATAAGGTTTAATGTAAGAAGTTTAGACTCCGAGTTTTCTCTCGCATCTTTTTAGATATTGCATTAGTGTTTGATAAGCTAGACTAATAGACAGCTGAAGTTTATTCTAGGTTTTACTAATTTACCTCTTGTATGCTCTACGTAAGTAAATGAGATCATTGTAAGAAAGTAAGAGAGAAAGATAGAGAGAGAGAGAGAGAGAGAGAGAGAATTATTGCTAAATGCCTGACAAGGTGTAAACAAAATTCGAAGTTAATTATTATCACTGTATAATAATAATAATATATATTTGTTAAGAGTGCAGTTTCTAAATCAATAAACATAATTAATTTTAATATATAAACTTTGTAATTGTAAGTTTCAATTTATCACTTTCACTTATTTTAATCATTAAAATTGGTCCCAAATAAACCTTATAATTCACGTAAAACTAAAACACTTTCATCATATATTTTCATTATATTTAACAAAATAATATTTTATAATCAATTAATGAACCATTGTATAAATACAAATTTTATTTTCTCTTTTAAAATGTAATCTCTTTTACAACTACTTCCTTAGCGGAGACTAAGAAGTCGTGAAAGAATTGGAGAATAGAGAGACATGCGATTAAAATAGCCCGTCTGCGTATTTCAGTACATCAGCATGGTCTACTATGTGCTTCGTATAAACTAGGAAATCGTTGCTAGCATAAACTGGTACAAAGACTAAAATAGTTTAGTGTAATCCGGGCTTCGTTGGAGTTCCGTTAAAATTAAGATAACGCAATAAAGTAGTTTCGTGGGACGCTATTATAATATATAATAGCGTAATAATAATGTTTTCTGAATAAGTTTATGTACATTCTCTATTTTTCTATGAACTTTAAAAACTTTAATAGAGTAGATATGTACATTATACATTATCAATAAAATTTATACGCATGAAAATAAAATAAATATTCAATTTGTTCAGTAATAAATTCTTACATTTGGAAAAAAATTAAATATTATTGACAAAATTATTTATTTCAATAAATAATGTTTTGCCTCACAGTATGGCAGTTATTCAATTAAATACAAAGAAATTAGAAAATTAAACTGTTTTAAAGTGAAAAATTATTATAGATTTTGCAATAATTATAATTAATGATGAATTTTATTAGAAGGAAATAATGCAGAAAACGATAGAATATATAATTCATAAAATATACTTTATAGATAGAATACTTTTTAATCTAATACTCTTAATAAAGAAGAATCATATTGCTGCTCTTAAACAAAAATAAATATAATAATAAATAAATAAATAACTATGTGAGTTCTTTTCAAAATTTTATGGAACATCAAAATGAATCAAAAACATTTGTCCTTTTTTAATCATTGGATTTGAGTTCTTGCAAGTTTCACGTTAACAACTCATATATTTAATTGTTGAAAATAGCATACATATATCTGAAACCAACTACTTATAATCACCTATAACTTGAATTCTATCATTATGTATAATTCTGTTGGCAGTAGCATTATCTAATTAATATTGAAAAATCTTAACGTTCTTGGTGATTAAAAGTAATATCAAAAAAGATTGTAAAACGCCTCTTTGTCTTCCTTCATTATAACTGATTTTACATCTCTCTCTCTTTCTCTCTCTCTCTCTCTATTTCTTGCCAATATTAGTATTCTATATTTCTATCAATGCATGATGCTTCAGTCTTCTGTCAGTTTTTTCAAGTTTTATGAACTTGTGTATAATCGCGAATCATAGAGTGGCTATTATCACAAGCACTTTATGCAAGATATTTTATAACTTTAGTAACAGGATGCTTTTATAACTCTGTTTTATAACTTTTACATCTCTTTTACACTTGGACTAAAAATTAAAGAGAATTTCTTCTATTTTACGGCAATAAAACATTCGTTTTCTTATTTACGTAGGTTTGTTTTATGATTTTTTCATTATTCGATGTAGAAAAGAACTGAAAATTGATTACAAACGATTTATAAAATGACCAGTTTATAAAACCTTCATCTTTATTCTCAAGACTTTTATTTACATAAGACAATGTAATATAAATTATCGTTTAGTCGTTAATTTAAAAGTAATGTAATCTGCTTGTATCATTTTTATACTTATACCATATTTATTAGTATTATTTTATTGATTTATTTTACTAAATGCTCTCATTACCAGTTTTGAGTAAATATTCATTTAGCATAAATAATCTCGTTTTTCTTTTGTTTTAGTTTAACTTCTCCAATAATCCTTATCGGAACGCTCCCTTGATTTCTCTTCCTAATATATCATGATTTTATGTAGCATAATCCCATCATAAGTTAACTTCTCTGCGTGTTTTTTATTTGTATCGAAATAATATTAGCGATAAATTTCGCACCTTAAATTCAGATTCTAAGTTTGTACCCCTTTTGTAACAGCAGTTTTTTTTCAAAATTGTATAATCATTTTGGACTCTGTCTTAGTATTACACTCCAATTGAAATATCGTAACACAGAAGGAGTTGTGGGTTACAATAAAAAATTCACATATATTACGAAAATAATATTTATCTTTTCACAGTTTACGTTTATGAAAAAAATATCTATTAATAATGTTATTAATATAATCAATATCTGTTATATGTAACTTATATATAGTTGTTAAGATAAGTCATATAATAAATAATTAACGGATATTATAAAAATTCTTGAACGTTTTATCTCTAATATATGTCTAGAAATACACAGCACTAAATTACATATAAGGTAACATAAGCTAAAAATATACAATTTCTAAAAACTTATAATCTCAATTTGAAAAATTATTATGATAAATGTATTTTTATCAAGATTGAACTTTATACTTCTTAATATTTTCATATTTAAGCAATAATTGTAAATTTTAATCATTTTTAATTTAATTTTAACTAAATAACTAACTTGTAATATTCATTACATACGTTTCTCTTATTGTACTATTATTTTATCTATAATTTTACTATTATAATATTATATATCTTTGATTTTATTAGATATCTCTTTGTTATGAGGATGAATGACATGAAATCATAAATATGAAGCCTAGATCATTCAGATCCCTAAAATGTATTTTAATACTTAGTTTTTTATTATTATTATATATAAATAAATTATTTTTGAAGTCAAGGCATAAATAGCACTCAATTTATAAACGATTATCATACAAGTTAATATGTTGATATTAACTTATATAATAATATTAATGATTTATATTCTGAAGGAAGTCTTAGGAGTATTTAAATGGATAAAAAATTTACTTATAAATTTATTGATTGATATTGTAACATATATTGACATTTAAGGATAAATTACTGGTTTTATTTTTTATTTTATTAAATTATCTATTTGTTTCAATTTAATCAAGATCTTGGTTAAATCAAAAATATATTTGTTCATCTCAGTATAGATATTTTATAGATATTTTATAGATATTTTTTTATCTATAAAATATAAATAAATTATAAATTATAAAATATAAAATATCTATAAATTATAAATTCTTAATAATATCTGAATTGTTCACTATCATTGTTACAGTAAAATTTTACTAAATTGATGTCTTATTTTATTATATAACCAAATTTAATGTAAATAGTAATAAATATTTAATTTGAATTTGAACCATAAAATTAATTTTAAAAGAATTATAACTGTCACATTCATCTAAGCAAATCAATGATTGACTGAGATTTAACAAAACAATACGTTAATTCGTTTCACACACATTTACTATCTAGTCATTTAATTTGTAAAATGGGAAAGTTTTCTTTCTATACTTCATACTACACGATTCATTATTTCATTATCGCAACTATAGTCAATAACCCATTTATCTTCCTAAAGGCTATAAGATTCCGGATTCAAGTAAGCTAATATAATGAGATGGGTCATTATACTTCTTATTCTCACTTTTGATGTACTTTTTAGTCTTTTATATTACTATTTTATTTTACATTTTTTTCTTCATATGGGGATAGAGAGGTGTGATGCTAAAGGAACAACTTGAGTAATTGCAATTCCTTGCATTATAGCTTACATTAAACCATTTGTTCACTCTTTTTTCATTTTATTTGTTTTACTTGCCCTTTTATAATCGAAGGTTTTAAACTCGAGACGAGGTCTCTTATTTATGTATGATTCACTATTACCACTGATGATTAAAGATAAATTATGAAAGTAAGCAGTAAAAAATGCAATGACTAAGTTTTGAATTACGAACTAAATAGTAAAGAGCTCGAAATGTATAAAATAGAATAAATTTATACGCAAAAATTGTTTCTAGAATATTAATAATATTCTTAATAATTAATAAAAAGAAATAAATATAAATAAATAAATAAATAAATATAAAAAGAATTTTTATTAATATTTATTTCTTAATATTTTTATTTGTATTATTGTCCATTATATAGTTAAATTTTGGGGATGACTGAAGCTTCAATATTTTTTGTTATTGAAAGTTTTCAAAAATAAATATATTTTATATCCTTTTAAAATAGAAAATTACTACTTTTCATATATTCAAATTTCAGAACATATTTTAAAAAATATTGTAGTAATAAAAAATTGTTAAATATTATCATCAAATATTTTTCAAAATATTAAATCTTTTACATACTTATTTAAAATTATTATACATTTTTTAGAGTAATAAATTTTATTCGATAATTTAAAGAAATCAGAATATTTTGAAACTTAAGTAAATTATAAAAATAAACTCCGTGCCGCGAAATTATATGATGATTCAATGACGTAAACTAAAAAGAAAAGCATATTATGGATAAAGATAAAGGAAATTAAAAAATTTACTGATATTATAATACATTTATCTTATTATAAAGTAAATTTTATACTAGAATAAATAAAAATACAAATATCCACGAGAAACCAAATTAACATAAAAAATTCCGTATTTACAGACCCTTTCCAGGAAAAAGAGACAGGTAAACATAAAATAGAAATATGTAGAAAAAGAAAAAAATACAAAGTAAAGAAGGGCTTGCTTGATAATATAGTCTTACCACTATCTTTGCTAATGTCAGCTTGTGAATTGTCTAATGCCTGGATCTCCATTTTTCGCAGCAGCTTCGTAGTGCCACCTATCGTAATTGCAGTAGTAAGAGCAGTCGGTCTTCCTGCACAATAAATATCACAAGTCGCGTCTGTCAAGTAAGCAAAGAATACATGTTTCCTCTACAAGAAATAGTACATGATACCGTGAAATCATCTTTACATCATAGATATTGTAGAAAATTTATACGAAACTAATGTAACTTGTAAATTGAGTAAAACGGGAGTTTAAATTTAAGTTTTGAAAAATATCTTTTCATAAATAAAATATAAATATAAAATTACCGGAAGACTTAAGATAAATTAATTTTAGATATTATTAGTCACAAATTAATGTAATAGAAATAAATTTTTTATACCTTTCTTTCAACAAAATATGAATACCTAATAACTTTCGGTTTAATTGAGTAATAAACATCGGCATTAATTCGGAATATATATGTTTCTATTAATTTTAATATAATATATGCTTATCTTATTATAAAAATTAATTTAAACAATCAGTTATTGTGACTAACTAAATTAAAGAATAAAAATATTGATAGTATTTGTGAAAAAGAAATGCTGTTTAACTTAAAAAAATAATTTTTTCGATAATAATCTGTCAAATTATTAATATTTAAGGATAATTTTAATTCTTTTACTTTAATAATTTTTAATGAAAACTGAAATATAGCTTACTATATTTTTACACCTATTATGTAAAAATTCGGAGTGTTATGAAAAATGCAAATATTTTAAGATTAAAAAAATCTTTTTAACTTTTCTCATGATTTAGAAGAAGGTTCCTAATGATCAATTTCTTTATCTATAAAAATTTTTTCAAATATAAAGTATTACAATTGTGTTAACAATATTGACTAATTTTATTAATCAATAATATAATTAAATTTTTTAATAATATATTGTTTGTTTTATTAATAAAATTAGCCTTTCAATAGAGATAAAATTACTGTAAAAATTTAAGTGTAAAACCTTTTGATTTATTTTTAAAGACAGAAAGTTTATTTTAGCGAAAAGAATGGTCGAAGTTGCGTAAACACACTTTAAAGAATAATTGACGCTACGTCGCGCAACAACGATGTAAGCTTGACGCATCAAGTCATTGAGAGAGTCTGAGCGTTCATGAGTGGAAACAAAGAGAAAGAGATAGAGAGAGAGCACAACATGGTTCACGACTGCCCTGGTTTACGCGCTCACAGCACCACCAGCGACACGTATCATGTGTCGCGGTCACAGGCGGAATAAATGTGATCCCATGAGGAACACATGTGTACCGCGAGAGAAAGTCCGAGTCAAGTATCGCACTTTTTCTCAGTAATAACAGAAGTTTGACCAGTTTAACAAAATACTTTTATGATAAAATATTTAGTGAATTTTCTGGAGATGCAGGTTCTGTAAACCATCAGAGCGATCACTTATACACTAAAATATACTAAATTTATTTATATTTGGCTTATTTATGTACATGTAGTGGATATTTTCATAAATTAATTTTGATAAGAGGTTAACTTGTAACAAATATCTCAAATAATTTCTTGAATTTTTTATTATTTGTATGATGAAAATATTATGAGAATATAAAATCATTATAAACTGCATCGATTTTAATGAAGTTATTCAAACATTATTCTGCACAACATGAGCTAAGTATTACTTAATTATATGAATTAGTTTTATAATTCAATGTCCAGAAATAACGTGTTTAATTTAACTAACAACAATTAATAAACAAATTGAATTAATAAGCAAACATATAAAATATAAAATTACTGAAATTGAACAAATAAACATACATGCATAGCTTTACATATTAATTAATGTATGTCTTCGATTGAAAAATGTAGTTTTGATGAGTAATCATTTATTGATATCTAATTAATTATTGGTCTTAAGGAAAGTTGTTAAAAAATCCAATCTTTTGTTAAAGATATATGTACAATGAATAATGTTTATTTTGGGACTTAATAATCATTTAATTAAAAAACCAATATATTAGCTTTCTTATCTATTCAGAGTAAGGAATGGATTCATTAATCGAAAAATAATATTCCTTTTTACTTACCTGACGTATAATAAACAATGTTTGTTGTTGCATTGTAATAAACACTTGGAATCCCTAAAATACAGTTGATCACCACAGAACCTGGAAGATCATTATCTTTAAATACAAGACGTGAAACAATGTTATAATGACCATTTTCTGTTTCTGTAATTACAGGTCTTGATGATTTAAAATTAGGAAAATCTCTGTAAATAAAATAATATAATTTAACGTAATATAAAATATAATATTAAAATGAAATATATAGAATATAATATATTCTTGTTATAAATAGTATATATAATATATTAATTGGCTATAATGGATTGAAATACGCTAGTGAATTGTTATAAAATCGAAAGGGTACAATTAAAAATTAGTAAATGTAACCGAAGCGTGATATATTAAATTAAGCTTCTTCAGTTATATATATATATATATATATATAATTGTAGATTTCTAAACTTTCACAATATACTAAAAATGTTTAAATTAAAAATGATAAAAAAACTGACAGTAATATAATTATATCATCCTTTCTTAAAGTTAAACAACTAATAAATTTCATTAATCATTCATCTCTTTATTCAAATTTGGCGAACATTTCAAAGACGTACTAAGCTTTCTTAAAATTATATAAAAATTTCTTTAAGAAGTATATACAACAAAGATCAATTTCTACACTAATTCAAATATATCAATTTGAATATTAACAAAAATAAACGTTGTTCAAAATTTTAACTAGTTTATCGTCACAATTATTTCATATTTATGAGAAATATTAAGATCTAATACTTTTATATTTACAAATATAATAGATATAATATAAAATAGAATAAAATTATAAATAACTATAATTTTTAATAGTTAAGAAAATAAATATTATGTAGCAATAGTTAGTGTTTCAAAGAGACATAGTTAATTTTTTTAAAGATATAAAATTTTCTAAGAAATTATAAAATGATATGAATCCTTATTTTATAAAAACAGTCATTAAAGCTATAAAATAAACATAAATAATTTTATTATTTTTATATTAAATTTTATCAGATATTATATTATATTATGTATATTATACACAGAATATTTTATTTTAGTTAGTATAAGGTTATATAATTATAATAATTTGTTGCAACCCTTGAAATATTACAAAATTAAATTTAAAAAAAAATTCTGAAAATAAGTATTAAGAAATTTAAATCAATAATATTAATTAATTTCAATAGAAATGTGTCAAATTACTTGTTGTGATACTGGTTGGTCATAATTAAAACTAATTATAAAGTTGTACATAAAAGTATAAAAACGATAGTATTGCATTAAATTAATTATATCTAGAATGTAAAAATCTGTGCAATAAAAACAAAAGAACTTTTTAATTCTAACAATGAAAATAATCAGTATTTTATGATGATTAGAAATTAATAAATGAAAAAGTAAAAAAAATATATATAACAGATAATAATATGTAAGATAATAATAAATAATATGTAAAAAGTAGTAGGTAATTGTTAAAAGACACGTGAATATAATAAATGCTTCTTTGTTAATTTATAAACTTTATTTAAATAAAAAATATCATAATTGCTATGATGTTTATTGTATATTTATTAAAAAAGTAAATTGAATCCTTACGACAATACTTTCTGAAACTTTGTTCGCAGACTATAAGATCATTATTTACCACAACGTAACTCAGTTAGTTCTTCTAAACTGACGATAATCATATACTTCTTACTATTATACTATTAAACCATTTTTTTAATTAATTTTACTTGAAAACTTTTGATATTGTAATGTAATATAAATTATTCTTGTATTCGATTGAACATAATATTTATAAATTTTATTTCATAAACTCATGAAAATAAATGTAACATTCATATACTAGTTAACTTAAATTTTTATAATTAACCCAGATTAGTAATTTAAGAATTTGCAGGTATGAACAATATTCAATTTTGTATTATTCTTACAAAAATCTGTAAGAATGTTTCGAATTTTATAACAGTTTGTTCTATACTTAAAATTATAAAGTTGTGTTTTCTACACTCGAAATAAAAATTATATACGTCTACTTACATTTTACCGTTCCATCAGAGTTACCTTATTAATATTAAAGATTCTCTTAAGTGTAGTTATCTAAGGTTTTCATTGAAATACGTTATTTTAGTTGAAAAATTTAAAAATAGACTTACATTTAGTTATAATTAATTTATAATTAGTTAATTTAGATAACAATATCTTCCATAACAATGTTATTAAATTAATTACATGAAATTTTTCTTAAATAAATTTATACTCAAAAATAAAACTACAATATATTAGATTATAGAAATATAACTTATATAGAAATATAAGAATAAGTCTCATCTGAATTCGAATAAATCTCAAATGTAATTTCAGGTTCAATTTTTTTCTAAATAAGCGCTTTCATATGGATATGAAAACAATGCAAATAAACGGTGATAAATCATTCTTCAACTCTATTTTTTACATTCTTCACTTACTCAATGATGATATCAAGGGTGGGCTTAGGATAGAGTGCCTTGGCTTGACACGTCACTTCCACACTTTTCTCAACATCAGACGTTATTTTCACATGCCATAATTTGAATTCATCATTTCGACCTGTGGCTGTAATAAAAATAAAAAGTATATGTTTAAAATTAAAAATAATATTTAAAAGGAAAAGATGTAAAAAATTTAAGAATTTAGAAGATTTTTTATTTTTTAACATTTTCTTATATGACATATGAAACTAACATCAATAGAAGTCATGCAAAATATAGATTAATAAAAAAAATTTATTTTAATAGAAAGTGATATATTTAAATATTAATATTATAATTTGATAAATTATTTTATAATGAAAAACTTTTATAAAAGAAAATATTGTTTTATAAGTATTATTAGTAACAATATGAATTAATAATATAAATAATATTATTACTAAACATAAAAAGTATTTATTATCATTGGTTTAATATTTTTCCAAATAGATTATAACGAATGTAGATCAAGAATTTTAATTATCATACTTTTCCTTAGCTTATTAAAACGTACTATAAAACTATTTAACCTATTACTAGTATAAGTTAATGTATTTAACGTACAATTTATTCTCTTGTCATAGAAGGTCGAATAAATCCTTATTTCCGATATGCGTAATCTAGAATTCAATTGAAACTACGCATATTCATAGGTCTGCATAATCTTGTCATGCAAAGATGAGAAACGTTTCACAAAATAGTCGCCAAACAAACTTTTATTTAATATCCCAAGGTAAGTGACGTTTTATGAACTTGTAAAACTCTATTCAATATTCTTGACAGGGCTAAAATTGAACAATTTAAAGTCAACCCTCATATAGTGAGGGTCGCATTTTCCTGTTTTCTTTCTCTATATTTTACTTATACGTATGCAAGCACGTGTGTATCTATATACACATATTTTTTATCATTGTATAAAAAGAAACGTTCTAAAACTACTATAGAACTTTGCTTTCGTTGACTTGTCAGTCATTTTGGCGTTGTCACGATCATTGTACCTTTCCAAAGAAAACATTCATTCACCGCGAAGAATGCCCTCCTCTGAAGCTTGTGATCATTAGTTTTCCCGGTACATTTCAGAAAAATAAGAGAATTAGAGAAAAAACATAAGAGTAAAGAAGTAAAAAGAATGGATTTAAACTTCTGAAAATGTAAGCCATTTCAAATCATTAATACAAATATTTTTACATGTATTACAGTTTTCTCCTGTCAAGTAGTACGTGATTTTTCCTGGTTATTCCGACGTTTTAAGTTTTTCAATCTTGTATGCCAGTGACAGAGAATTCTAATTAAAAGATATTATTGTTATACATTATTTTGTTCTGTTACCTTTTCACCAGATTTTATGCATAATTGAGTATGTCACATTTAAAGTTTTGTTTATTATTGATTAAAATAATAGCATTAAGTGATCTAAATGTGTGTGTATCGCATTAGAAACTTTATAAAATTGTAGTAATAATTAAATATGCATTTATAAGCTTTCTACTTAAATTGATGTATTTACAAAACTTAATGAAAAATATGTAATATTAGTTTTATCTTTTACTCATTAGACAAATATATAACAATATTTTAAACAAATTATTAATATTTAATTCAAATTAGAAGATTTTAATTTTAATTTAAAGTTCCATTAGGCTTTAAGAAGATGTTTTTTGTTAGTTAGAATTATGCATATTTTTACTCATTTAATATTTATAAAAGGTATGAAAGTTTTTGTAAATAGATATTCCCAAGTTAGTCAAGTTAAAATTTTATTTAATAAATGTTTCTATACAATATATATAAGGATAAAAATGGAAATAAATATATTATTGTATAAATTCCTCGTATGAAGAAAAAATCAACACATTCATAGTTTTTAAAGTTAATATAAAAATCTATTAAGATATATTATTTAAGAATAATGAATGATAGATAATAATTAGAAATCATATAGTAACTAAATTTTAAGTAAATAATAACTAAATTCATTCTACATACAATATCTTAATTAAATGAGTTAAAATAAAATTGAGTATATAGGATTTTAGAGAGACAGGTAAAAAGAGATAAAAAGTGTTAGAGAAAGATACAGCAAGTTTGAGAGAGAGAGGGAGAGTGTGTGTATGAGCGTGAGAGGGAGAGATAGAGACGAATAGATGAATCAGAAAAAAGAATCGTAAATAAACTAATTTTCTTAAAAATTAATTACATCAATAATGAACGTATCATAAAAAGGTTGTAAAAAATTAACTATATCATTTTCAATCACGAGTGAATTATATGTACATATATACGATAAAAATCTTTGTCTCGTGAAAAGTTCGTATATCTACGCAATATGTTGGAGAACAAATAAAATTGAATACTATTAAAAAGAATGTATTAAAACAGATATTTCTGAAAGATTTAAGTACCTTCTCTAAGCATCCAATTAAAAATAAATTTCACCACTACAAACACTGCGTCTTTTTTAATCAACTGTATTTTTAGTTAATAACAGAAAGTTTTTCTTTATACAATATGAGATCCACATAGAACTCTTAGAAGGAGACTATATAAGTATAGGTACTATCTACTACATGTATATTGATCTAGATATTTTTAATGTAAACTTATTTGATAATTATTATCACGTTTTGGATCATAATTTAGCATCAAAGATTTAATACTTGAAGGTTGGACTAAAATATTAGGAATAAATGAATGTAGAATTGGTAGCAAAAATGTTTGAATTAAGATTTTTAATAAATTTATATAAATATTTAATTACTATACCGAATATTTTAACTTATAAATTATAATATATAAATTAATAATTTAATATATAAATTTATAATTTAATTTATGTGCAACACTTTTTTAGTAGTTCTACTTTTATTTATAATGATTACTTAGCATGATCACTATGTACACAAATTATCATTTAAATTAATTATCAATATGATTTTACAAGACATTAACAAAATGTCTAAATGAAATAATGTCTTAATATAATAATGTATAATATAATATTTTTCTGACATATGTTATATATTTGTATGATTTACTGGAGAAATTATAATTTAAATTAAGATAGACTTAAGTAATCGTCAAAAAATGTAGTATAGGGACTACATATATTTGTTGACAAAAGAAGGAGATTATTAAATAAAATAAATGATATTGTGCGTAGCCTTGATCGCAGTAAAAGTGTGAATTAAATTTATTATTTTATAAGCGTTTATCTGGTTATAATTAGTTATTTTATGTTAAAATTATTCTGCATTTATGATTTACCTTATAATGTCTACATTATTATATAATAAATAATATTAAAACTTCACACAGTCTTAAACATTCACTCACTAAATATTTAAAATTTCATTGGACTTAGAAATTGATCGTTCTTGTATGCCCATAAAATAGAAGATTGTATCTTATATTTTGCATCAATGGTGAGTTATATCGTATAATATACCTTATGATATGACGGTTAACTTGTGTTGATGTTGTGAAATATTGAAATTCTTGGATGATCTTCAACCACGTACGTTCTATCGATTTTTTATGAAAGAAAAGTTCTAAAAATGTTCACAATTATATAATTACGTATACGTATGGATAGTATATACAACTGTTCATTAAACCGCAAATATAAAGATTTATAAGTAACAATAAAGATGTGAAATTGAAAGAGAAGAAGAAATATGAAAATTTTGTGCTTTATGAATGATGGAAGAAGAGAGTGCTATAGAGAGTTGAAACGATATAGGAAGAGAAAAATAAATTCCTGACTTAAACCTCTACCATTATTAGTTAGTAGTGTTAATAGAGAATTAATAGTAATATTTTGTGTATCAAATAATTATTTCCTACAACGCCATTTCGTTGAATTATAATAACATTTATTAAATATACAAAAATTTATTGAATTTACAAAGAAACTGTTTATATAGTTAGTGTATAATAATATATATCGCTAATAGGTTCTTTTACAATTTCATTATTTTATTTTCAATTTGTGTCATGATTGATTGATTTTTAAAATAAAATGTTCAATACTCTTTTAGAAATATGCACTTATTCAAGAAAGCAGGAATATTTCAAAACCACTTATTCGCGAGATTTAAGAGGGCTTTATATAATGAAATAGCGATTTCAACATTATATTTGTACAAAGTAAGGAATTATAATGATATCTTTTGTTAAATATAATATAAAATAAGTAAATTAAAATTATTCTTATAAAATAAATCATAAATTATAATATTGTAATATTCTAGCCTTATTTTCTTTTTCCATTAGAGTCAGAAATTAATGTTTAATAAAATCATGTGAAATATAGTTTCTGTATTTACTGAACCAGTTTTATATTTAAATATTTAAATATTTTTTATAAAAAAGAACGTATAAAATAATATTTGATCTAATTGCTTCTTGCATCATGTAAAGTTTTTTGAATTATCAGAATCGTGAAGTTGTTGGAGTTTTAAAATTTTCTTAAATAAGTCTCGGATATTCTAGTTATGGAGAAGGTGGGAGTCATGTTTACTATGAGGACTATCTATTTTTGGAGAATTGGAGGGTGGAGCTTAGACTTGTAATGAATTAGAAGATCAGAGGTTGGAGTTGAAGAAGGAATTAGAGAGGCTGCAAGGGATGGAGCTAGCTCGTGGCGCATAGGTAAAGGTTTTAGCGGGTCAGCATAAGCGCAAGGCGGGTTAAGTTTATATTTGGGACCTGAAAAGGAAGGAATCGTGCTGAGTACAGGAGATACGGTGTTGGGAACGTTGGATGAGTGGGATAGGAATGGTTTGTTTGGAAATTAAGGGCAATCTCGGTATGAAGCTTGATGTATTCCTTAAAATTTAGTGTACTTTATTAATCGCTATTATCATTTCAGGGCAAGTTGGGGTAGTGTGATTTTGTGTGCAAAAAGCATAGACCCAAGCTCATTATTTAGAAATATATGCGGGACACTGATTTTCTTACATTTAGAAATGATATTAGCAAGATCTTGGTATTTAGAAAGTTGATCATTTGTGTACTTAATCCTTTTAGAATCTAATTTGTTCATAAATAAGCTAAAGTGTTCTACATTCGGGGGATAAGTCTTGACGAATCAGAAGTATTTATAGCACGACGAATTTTTATATCATGCTACAATACTGAATTGAAGATTCGAGTTTCAGCCAAGGTAGTTTATGCTTAATGTTAATTGAAGGAAAGGGCATTCATTTTTCGACGCGAAATGTTTTGCATCTAAAAAGGAGAAAGCTAACATTAACGAAGTGGTAGAGCAGCATGATTTGTTCCTTGAGGCGTGAGAGCATTTCCGACGAATAGCGGCGAATTCCATATGTGGAAGCAAAATCCTGAGAAATGAATGAGATGGAAAATATGACAAAGGAGAGTTTATAGTGAAACTTGGTTTATGAGTGATTTGATGAGGAGAGATTTTATGAAAGGATTATTAATGATAGAAGAAACGACAGCAACCAACAAGCAATAGGACACACCTATAGTTGTTGCTTTGAAAGAGCAGCTCTGGAATATACTAGATTGTCAATGGATAGTGAGTGAATGTGTGACAATTCTCTTTCAACTGCAAGAGCTTTAGCGCTATTGTATTCAGATTAAATTGTTCAACTTTTTCAAAAAATTACATACATTAGTTTATTTAAAATCTCAATCAATAAGATCGCAATTTTATTATTTTAAAATATACACAAATAGACTATTATTAGTATATGAATATATGCATGAAATCTAAGGTTACGGTTTATAAATTATATTTTAATGGTTTACTCACAATAGACTGTCATTGGACAGTTAGCGGAAGTTTCTTCTTCGAAAGTGGAGATAAGGCAAGTGTAGTTTCCACTAAGATCAATGTTTGGTCGTATCAACTTCATAGCTCGATACATCGTACTAGGTACATCGCTAGCTTTATAATGAAGATCGATATATTTTAAGACAGGAGTTATGGCCTGCGGTGATCTACCATAAATCCATTGATAGACGAGATCAAAATTGTTCATGTACCACTTCACTACAAGGCCTTTAGTTGACGTATTTTCGAAATCATAATCACAATCGAGAATTACGTACTCCTCTCCCACTTTCACACTAGCCGGAATATTGATTTCTTTAATAACTAGTTGCGATGAAACTAAAATAAAATATTTTTGCTTATTATGAATAAATCATAAATGTATCTTTTTTCAAACATGCAAATTTATTGTTTTTTTTTATACTTCTAAACAACTTTTAAAATAATGTTCAAATGATGTAAAATTATCTTTAAATAATACACTTCTTTTTAATATTTGTAAGGAAAATTGAAAAAACAAAACTCGATTAGGATGATAATATTAAAAAGAATATAGTGTTGTCTATTGTACCCAAATATTTTAAAAGAATATTACATGTAGTGTAATTTGGATTAGTATATTTGGAAGTTATGTACATTATAATACTATTACAGTACATTAAAATGTAACATTGAAGGCAATTTTGTTATTGTTAATTTGTAACAAAATTGAATTTCATTTTTTTCAATAAAATAAACTTTACGTATTCATTATTTATAAGAAAGTTTTCTAATTTTATTTCTAAATAAATATTCATGAATTTACATATTTATACTTTAAGTGTATATAAACATAATAAGATTAAAATTACACACTATTGATAAATATTTATTATAGATACATATAACAATAATTTAATTAAATCTTGTATATAATCGACTAATTAAAGTATAATAGATTAATTAATATATAACAGACACTTTAATATATAATAGACTAATTAATCAATACATGTATACAAATATTTAGGGGTTACCACATTTTATCATATATAAAATTCGTGACTACAGAAGCAAGTCTACTCAAATAAATAACTCACTTTACTTGTCACTACCAATGTAATGAATCGTCTATGTGTTTCACTAATACAATTAAGATTTTTATAGCAAATTTATTTTGAATTTTGTACAAATTTAAGCAAAAAATCTGAAGAGTAATTTAATATTTAAAACTAGACATTAATATTTTTTTAACAGAAAGAAACTTTCAAAAAATAATAATTAATTTAGAGTAAAACCTATAATTGTGTAAGAAATATCAAGATAATAAAAATGGCATCTTTTAAGAATTTGATATTTTTAATTTATTCTATATTTAACTAAGGTTAATTTAATAGACTTTCTTTATTCTGCATACAATTATAAATATATAAATTATACTTGCACATAATTCATGTTGAGCAATGGATACATATAATACCTGGTACCATTCAAATCCTGACCGAAATTTCTTTACCCTTTTTAAAAACAATAAGTAATATATAAATTAACATTATAAATAAAACTGTATGTAATTCATGTATAAATACATTTTCTTTTGTTTCTTTTAGGTGAAAAAATAATTGTACGTCAATGAATTGTCAAATATTCTTATTATTTATTATTTTATTTTATTAATCGGATCAAAAAATGTTTGGAAATTATTGAAACTTTTTCATGAAGATGTTTAACATTTATTTCGTACACTTACCTTATTTCTATTTTATCTCTCTCTCTCTCTCTCTCTATCTATCTATCTTTTTTTCTCTTCTTCATTATTTAAATTCTACAGATTCTATTATAAAACTGTTTTTTAAATGCAAAAAATGTATTGTAAAAAATTTTTTACATTTACTTTATATATTATTTAAAATAATTGTTCTTAAATATTTAAATAAACATATAATTTTTATGGAGTTAACAATAACAGAAATTCCATTCAAATTCCAAAAAGTATAACTTTAAAAATTGTAAGTAGTTGTGCTACGCGGATTCAAACTCACTTTCCATTTTCATATATTAAGCCAAAACTCTCATATCCAACTATTATACGTAAGAAAATTAATTTAATATCGAATTTTGTATAAGATACTCGAGAAAAATTATTCTTACTTCGAAAATCATGTAGGGTGTTTATATTTTCATATTTTAATAATTTAAAATATAAAAATTAATTATTAATAATAGCATTACTTTTCTTAGTTTTACTAATAATTCACTAAAATTTTTAAGAATATTTGTATAATATTTTTTCTTAGATATAAAATATACTAATAATACTTTATCGCTTTTTATAAGCTATGTATAAGATATTTGCTAGTAAATAATGGTTTTATAAGAAAGATCTCTTATGATTAAGTTTATAAATTTGTATGACAATATAAATAGAGGTAACTATTTATAAAAATTAATAACTAATTTACAATAGAAAATTAACTTTATTATTTACTAGTACCTAAAAAGTAATGTAAAAAGAAATCCTTATCAGTAAATACAATTTACATGCAAATATATTTTAGATATTTATGTTTTATATGTATTTATAATTGTAATATAAAAGTTAAAAGTATTCTTACTTCATTATCAAATAATAATTTTTCACTTAGAAAAATAAACATGTCCTAAACAGTTGAAAGACTTAGCATAAATCAAAGAGTGTTGGAACGAAAAATAGAGAAATATCTTATATCAAAGGTAAAGGACAATGGTTTTGCTCAAGCTGTATCCAAATACTTCTATAAAATTAATGGCTATCAATCGCGATTATCCCGGTTCATATGTAAGCTATTTTTCGTTACTTCCTAAATATCACATCTCATGGACACCGAGTCCATCGCCTATTGATGAACATTTGGCTTGCACAGCTGGTAATCTGCCCGACTTTGTCCAGAACACACTCCATTCCACTCGACAGGAAGTCGCTTGCTAGCTCGTTTGCCTGGAATGCTACCTATCTTTTCCACCCTTTAGTACTTTGTTGTACCTCCTGCTGTTCTAACCCTCTCTCGGTATGGTTCGCACTTTTGATGATTCAGTGGATAGACTGACTTCAAGTCTATCAGAAGCCAGAAGGAAAAATAATCGAAAAATGAATTAAACACTTTTGATTCTTTTTTAGAAAATACATCAAGACTTAAAGAATATCCACTTTTTATTTGTTAAACTATTTTTTATAATAAAGAACATAATTCATCTCATAAATAAAATATGATCATTAAATTATTTACATGATAAATTTTTGAGGAAAATGCTTAGAAATAAATAACATAAATAACTGCTCCTAATACATTTTAGAACCTACGTAACAAAACTTGAACATCTAACTGCTACGAGTAGAAATGATTAAGTTCAAATATCTGAATATGAACGCTTTTTTATTACGCGTTAAGAAAACTTTTTCTGAACATTAAAATATTAATGACGAATAGATTCGTTTACATTAAATAAGGCTTTCAAAATGTAAAATTTATTTTCATTATAATAACTTAATGAGAAAATTGTAGGATATTATTAACTATTAACATTTTAAGTAGACTTACGTAGAAATTTATTACAAGCTTTTATTCTCAACAAACATTTAATTCATATTATATGAATTGCAATTAAATTTTACAAATATTGAAATATCTAAAAACTTAAAATTAAAAGTATTTTTTACAATACTAGTGTGAATTCATTGTTTGCTATTCCAACTTTTTCATCAATAGTTTAACATAACTCTATTATACGTTAGTAATAAAATGTTCATAATTACTATATTACGGTAAGCAGAAATTAAATAATTAAAAATTGTTTAATTCTAGGTTTTACATACTGAAAGTTACAAAAAAGGAGAAAAAAATAGGAAGAACTTACCATTCACAATAAGTAATAAGTGTATTTATTATACTCTACTGGTAAATTTAAATTTAATTATAATTTTTTTTTCTGCTTTACATTAAATCGATATTTGGAAATAAAAGATTTTACTAATGTAATTCAAAATAATATTATATTATGGCTCAAAGATTTACAAATATGAAAAAAAAACTATAATATTAAACCTAATTTTATTTTTTATATAGGGAATATATACTTATTCAAACAATAATAAAATTTCTAATATGTAACAGAATTTATTTTGTACTTAATTCATAGACTCTGAAAAAAGCGACCACACGACGCATCAGAATATATATTTTAGTTATATCAAAATATTTCATAAAGAGATTTATTCATAATTTTCCTACATTAATCCGACAATATCGAAAACAATATTTAGCTGAAATAATATCGCCCATTTTGAGCTTCTCAATAGTCGAATTACCACCGATTCATGATGTGGCTTATGGTATCTTAAGCTTGTGCATTCGGCTACGCACGATAATGCTCATGATACATTGTGGCTACTTCTTCGCCAGCAGACGTGACGACGACATAATGTATGCATAACATATACTAAATTTCTCCTGTTGTGCCTTTCACGCACCTCACAAGGAAACTATCCGAGGTGTACCTCACCCATTTTCTTGATATTGCAATGTAGCATATCAAAAAATATTATAAAGGTATTTTCTTCTTTACGTGCTAAATCTTCGATTTAAGAGGTGAAAGCATCCGTAAAGTTTACTTTTGAAAATGGTTTTTTAATATCTCAAAAACGAATTAAAATTTTAGAATAAAACCAAAACCAATTTATTTCTTTTGAAAAAAAGCTTATGTGGAAACTATTTTTAATCCATAGGATTGTATCTTCTATTTTTTATAAGGGTAAATGTGACTTTTTTCTTTTCTTTTTCCTCTAGAAATTTTTATATTATACCAATTTCATGAAAAATCATTGTATGATAAACAATATTGAGATGTAAAATTGACATGTCTTGGGGTTTTTGAAAAAAAAAATATATTCAAAGGGGTAACAAACGCCAATAACAAGAGCTTCCTGATATGTACCTTAATATAAAAATATAAAAGAAAAATATGTAATAAAATATAAAAAATATATTTGTATGTAACTATAAGACCGACATATTGAGGTGTAAGAAACACGCTTATAGTTCGCCCATGAAAAATCATTTTTTTAATTAAAAAAAGAGGCTTCTAAAGGGTAAAATTTAAGGATGCTTTTCACCTTTATATCGCCGAGTTAGCACATAAAAAATATATGTCTAGTAGTTTCTTTGTCAGTCGTAGGTGTACGGGCAGTTTGGCTTCTGCACTTTCTCTCAATCTAAAACAATAATGTTAGCACGTAAAATTATGACAAAAACGACCATGCTACACGCATTTCTGTTATGCTTAGTGACGTATTCATTCGGTCCGACGTAGAATATTTATATAAAAAAGTTTGATCTAATTAAAATGTTAGGGTCTCCATAGCATTAATTTAAGTTCGAATAATAATATAAAAAATATTGTGAATATATATTAGAAATAGGTATTTGTAACTTTAACTGCAATTGTAAGAATACTTTACGTTAATATTTTATAAGATAAGTTTTTTAGTATTTCGATGTAAAATGTCGTTCATACATAATAAAATATACAAAATAAAATAAAAATGAATAATAATATGAATGATTTAGAACTGAAAAGTCATTGGTGGACATAAATATTAATAAATCATTTTATATGACTATTTCAGGAAGTCTAGAAGTTCAATTTTAGTAAGATCCTTTTAGAGATTTATTACACGATAGTTAGACAAAATATTAATATACATGCAAGAATTAAAAATTATTAAATAATTGTTACACGTATTTATTTTACAATATTTTCTTTTTTATAATAGATACATACACTGTCCCTTTAACAAACTGTACATATTTGTATCAGAATATAAAAAATTCATAAGTGTATAAAATATCTAATTAGGAAATAAATTTTTATATAAAAACTACTTGAAATCACAGTTTCTGACCGTAAGATAAAATAAAAATTTTATTTTTTCGAGTATAAAAATTAATTTAGCTGACTAAAATACATTACTTAATTTGTCTGAACTTTAATTTCTTTAAAAACAAAATATCACTTATTATAAAATGATTTTACTATAATTTAATATTCTACAAAAGCTAAGAGGCAATTTGCAAGTATACTTAAACAATGTTTATAGAACTCTACAAATGAGCACAGCATTGTGTATACATTTTTATTCTCAAAAGAGTGTATAATAATGAGAGAGAATTAAAAAGTAAAGTGGTTATTAATTCATGTAATATACTCGTGAATTTAATAATCACCTTTGACTATATAGCTGATAAAAGTTGAAATGTTTTTCACGAATCATTCAATATTTGTTATATTAACAGATACTTTCAATACAATACGGAAACTTTGAATCGAAAAAAATTAATATCAATAATTAAGATATTTAAATGAAGACTGAGTAAGTATTATAGAAAATTAAATATTTTAAAAAGCTGAATTTTTAATATATTACCGATAGTTTATTTGTGAAATAAAAACAAGTCTGTTATTGAAATGTATCTTTATGCTTAATAATAAAATAAGATTTTAATTTTTATAAACTGTTGAAATTATATTATTAATTATTGTAACATTTGTTATTAGAAATTAGATCATTCTCCACTAGTTTTTACGGTTAAAATTAATAGATACATTTATACTTAATTTCATAAAAATTGTTAATATAATAAATTAATATTGAAAATTTTTCATAATAAAATAATTAATATATACATAAAATAAACAAAAATATCTTATTTAAGGAAAATATTAAATGTAATTTGGAACATTATATATTAGACAACAATATGTATTTTTTTAAGAACGAAAGAGATTGAAAACAAAAAGAAAAACTTTACATGTAATTCTATATTTTATTCTGTATATAGTAAGTATATTGTCTATTATCTTCTGTCTTTTTAAAGTCAGGAATTGCTATTCAGGAAGCATGACCGAAAGTAGGGAGTAGAAACCCCTCTCACATTCTATAAAAGTTGACTGGTTACATCTGCTTAGCGCCAGATATCCACGGGTGGTCGAAGAGTAATGAAATGTTAAGACCAGATAACAATGAAAGATATCGCATGTCAGAGAGCAACAGAAACGAAAGCCACGCGCACACGTGCACACACACACATATATATGAATATGTATATATGCAAACACTGAGGGAGGCCAACAGAAAAGAGAGTTGATCCCTCCTCTCTATACGTGCTTTAGTACAGAGCGAGACATTATCTTGACCGGAAACGGAAGTGCACTCGACTGCTCACTCACCTGGCTACCTTTAATATTATAGACGGTGTACATTCGTCACGGATGAAGATTCTTTGCTAGTATTTGTATGTACATGTTTGCACAGATGCATGCATTTTATTTTCCTTGAAAATCATAATTTTAACGATATTTTATGTAAAATATAATTGATTTTATTGATAATATTAAAAACTTATTTCACTTGTGAAAATTTTTCATATTAATTTATATTCAATTATACTATAAGTTACGATAATTTTTTATTATTATAATAGAAAAATAATTCAGATATGATGGTTTTATAAACTGATTTATTGATTAGCAACAAAATGTAGTAGTGTGATAAAAACCAATAAAACGTGTATCAAAATCATGTTATTACAATGCCAATCAATTTTTCTCAATCATATTTAGTAATCGATATTTAGTAATGCTTTCGTCCATTTATAAATAATTTTATTTTTGTATTCTTTAATTATTATAGTCTATAATTCTTCTTAAATAATACGTACATTCTAATACATAGAATTTTTAGTTAAAAAAAAAATTAAAAAGTTTTTATTACTTTTGGAGATTGTAAGCCAAATATATAATTTAAGGAAGGGAACTTTAAAGTATATTCTTTTAACATGGAATAGAAGTTTCTAGAATAAACAGTGATTCCATAGTAATTAAATTTTATTGTAGAAACAGAGCTTTGAAATATTTGTTCAATTTATTATCCTACAGTCATATTTCATGTAGAATTGTCATTGAATATAATCAGATACATAAAGTGGACATACATTAATCACAAATTTATTTCTTAAAATATGATTAAAGTACATGAATTGAAACTACTATTTAATAAAATTAAAGTAATGGTAGCAAAAGTATCAATCCATAAACATGAAAAGCATAATTGAAAATTTATTATTATTATATTTATTTATTATTATATTATTCAATGATAATTTATCATAAAAATATATCATTGCAATTAGTTAATAATATTCAAAAGTTATTAAATTATAAATTTTCTTTTACAATAAAAACTCTAATTCATTATTTATTTTTATAATATATCAACAAAAACTTGTAAAATAAAAACACGTATTTAGTAAAATAAAAATTAAACAAAACATAATCTTAATTTTGTAATATTATTATCTATTTATAGTCTTATATTTGAATTGATTTAGTTACAATGTGAACTACTTAAATACTAAATGATTGAAAAGATAGTTTTAATCATTTACATTCATATTCATCTTCGTCCACTATACGGATATTTAATGAAGATATTTCATATTATACTCAGAGAAAAATGACTAGTAATAACTAATAACATAAACAAATGTATTATGGAAAAAACTTATACAGCATTGTTCCGTATACATATATGCATTTTTATTGTCTTTATCACTCTTGAATGCCGAGTAACGAGCTTATAAAGTTTATCCGAGCTATCACATTTACATTTTATGTGCACCCATTGATAGTGAATAGATGAACATAAAAAATGGTTAAAGATGCGGTATTCAAAAAAATTGTCGCCTTCATCATTAAAGATTACATTAAAGATTTTGCATGTATAATTTCTCTTTTCTATTTATCAAATAACGTAACAATAATGTATTATCTTAATATTAAATTATATTATCTCAATATTATCTTAATGTTAAATATGTTAAGCGAATCTAACCAATTTTTAGACTGTGTAGAAAAATGCATATTCATGCTCTTAAATCTAATATAATATTATCATCTAATCTAATATAATCTTCCCACAAATACGTTATTCTTGTAGGAAAAACATATTTTAAATAAAATATCGTTGAAAATTATTTATGTTTACAAAGCTTTTACAATGAAAGTTATTTAAATAAAAATTTAAAATAGATTTTTAAATTTTTTTAAAATATTAGAATTTTAAATACAAATTATCTATCATTTATAAAAATGTTTAAGCTCTTGACAATCAGTAAATCGATATCAGAATTACATGCTAATGAGACGAAGCAGAGCAAAAAATAAAAAATATTATAATCATTAAAAGAAGATACAATATTAGTATTTTTATTCTGAGTTGATATTAGATAAAGTCCTAATAACTAATAAAAGTAAATCTTAATATGTTCTTAAAATTTTAATAATATCGTATGATAATATAAAAAAAGAATATTTAAAAATCGAATTTACTCATACCAATCAATCTCATTGTATAAAAGATTTAATCATGTTATATTTAAAAAGAAAAAATCTGTACAATTATCTGTGTTGGCTTCGGTCTTATAACCTAATAGGTTTGCGACCTGTTGAACTCTCAAATTAACGCGTACCTCATATACCCAGATTATTTGACACTTATTACATCCTTCTCTATCTCTCTCTCCTACTTTCTTCTTGTTCTTTATTTACTTAGATCACTTTCTTATACACTTCTCAACTTACACACTTCAAAACGACAAAGCCACTGTCTGGTTACATATTTTGTTACAGAACGAAGGAAGTTAAATTAATCACAATGGGAATCATGCAGATAGAATTATGGAGGATTCATGGATGACCGTATCTTACTTCTGTCTTGTTTCAATTGTACAATATACAGCATTTACTGTCACAAGTAGTATGAAATATTATGGAACAATATTTAATGGAGAAAATTAGAATGCGCAATGCCAAAGAAACCACGTTTAATTCATCTTCAAGGTTTAAAAAAGAATTGATTAGAATGGTAGATAGAGACTTCAATATATTTACTTCATAAAATTTACCATTACCTACGAAAGATAAAACAAAGGATACTTATATATCTATTTTTCTAAATAATCAACTCAATTTAAAGAATGCAATAGTTTTTTTCCTACTCTTTTCTCAATTTATACGATAGAATATTTATTTCGCCGTAGCGTTTTGAATTCTAGTTTCAAAAATTAATACACTCAAAAAACATAATGTATTTTTGCATGTTTAATTTTCGAATGATATTGCCATTTTACTGTAATAATGCTTTCAACATTTTCTCACAATATGTAACGGATTATATTTATTTATTTAAAAATAAAAATTTGTTTATATATGAATTAGTAAATGATATAATTTAAAATGTTACACTATAGATTAGTAGATATAAGTATATGTATTAGTTCAATAAATTCAATAATTTCGGATCATCTATACAAGAAAAACATAAAATGAGTGTCACTTTTATATATTTTATAATATTTGAATTTATTTACGAATTTTTATAAATTATTTACCACAAGTAATATCTTTTATATGGATTCAAAAATCTTATATTTCATCTGGTAAAATAAAGTATTTACATGATGCGATATCATTAAACAATATCACGTTCGTATGTTCGAAACCATAAAATCGAAACTTCACACCCCTAATATTTTGGCAATCAATTCGATACTTTACACCATTTTTCTGAATATAAAAATGCATATCCTTCAGTTTATAGTTAACTACAGTATATTCTGTAAATGATCATATTACCCTTGAACATAGAAATAATTTTTTGCAATTATAATGCCATTAGTAACATAAAATATGTAAAAGATATGACGTAAATATACGAGTATTTGTTCTTAAAATCATTAAGTTTTATTTACCATAAAATAATATACTTCACTCTATTTTATACTAACTGATCCTAGTTAATTAACTATGTTAATCATATAAATATCTTTTTTATTTCTCATAATAATATATTTAAAACAAAACATATAAAATTAAATTAAAATATAATATATACAAAATTAATTAGTAAATTATATTCTCAATTTATATATTTTTACAATTAATGGAAACTATAAATTATAGATTCTTTTGTAATTTATTCTAAATATATTATTTTATAGAATTGTTCCAATTAAAATTATATAAATTTATTAATATAATACAAAAAGATAGTCAATCAGTGTTTCAAGATATTTATTTGTAGACAATCTAAATAAGGATAATATTAAGAAAAATTCTTTCAATCAATCAATGAAAGTTCAAGAAAACTTAACTGACTTTATCCTTGGCATAAAAAAACCTCCTTTCGTGGTATAAGGAGAAAAAACCTGTTAATTACAGAATTTTTAATTTGTAAGAGAGGTTTATTATTAATAAATAATCTTATAAATTAATTAACACACTTATGTAAAATATTTTTTTCGATACAGGACTAGGTGCGGCTTATCCGTACAAGAGAAAAGATAAGCGAAAGAAGAAACTTAATGTGACCTCAGATTGCCGTGAGCGAATATGAATTTTGATAGGAAACTTGTAAGAAAGTGCCCCTCGTAACCAAGAAAACTATAACGTGATTACTACGTGTCGGGATGATATTTGTAGATGCTTAGAAAAAAGAAGGTCTCCGTGGATGCATCTTAAAGATTGATGAAGGGATCGATCTCTATGAGAGCCACAGATCTCTCTCCCAACTAATGTACCAATATTCTACAGTGTCAATTGTAAAGACGTACGCATGAAAAAATACATCGCACGCTATGTACCAATTTACAGTATCTTTTCATATAAAATGTAATATTGATTTATGTTTATTATTTTAACTTCATTAAGTATTTTTCATTATTATTTAAACTTAAATTATGTTTCAGTATGTATGTTACTAGTAATATACATATCGTTTTTAAAATATTAGTGAGGACCAAAAAATATAGTAATATTTTATTAAATATATTTTAAACGTTTTTACATATTTTTATTTCAATATATTTATTTTGTTTATTGAAATATTTAATTTTTCTTTATAAATATGTTTATTTTCGAAAATTGATTGTAAAAGAAAAAGACTAAAATTTTTATTAAATGAGTTATTGAAGTGTTTTAAATATCAGATATGTTGACATAAATGTTTAATGACATCTGAATAACTTATTTCAATATAGTAACCGATTCTTCTATATGACTGAAATGAACATTATATTATTTAAGGACACGAAATATTTTTCTAGAAGATATGAATTGCTTGAATGGTGAAAAATAATAACACGCATAAGGGGATTTAGATGAAATTTTAACATATTAATAATTATGTTATGATAATATAATTTATCATTAAAATAGTTTTATTGAAATTTTTGAAATTATAAATTTAAGAAGTCGAACGAATTTAATAGGCTGTATAAATCGCAAAGTAGAATTCTGTATGTCCGGCTTAAATTAAAAAGGACGACAATGTTCTCTCATGAATAATGATGGTGCAAAAATGCTTTCTGAGATTCTGCTCATTAAGAGATCCATAAGCAACGATACTTTTATAAATATTCATTCTAGAAGTTACTGCTACATATATATATATATATATATATATATATATATATATATTCGTACCATTAATCTTTGTATATGCAAAGTTCAAAAAATTAACCTAATTTTGCGACAACGTCATAAAGACCGTATATTTATTTACAGTTCACGGATGTTTGATCTATTTTGAAGAAGTCTAGATGTATATACATACATTAAATTCCTTTCTATCATTCGGCCTATTTTAGATTCATTTTTTTTGCAAGTGTTGTAATCTCTAAATTCTTCCGATGAAGTAGAATTTGTCTTTAGTATTAATCAAACTCGTACACTTACGATTATAAATATTCCACTGAACTTCTTTTTCTTAAATTTACTTTATACTTTTTATATGTTTTCTAATGTTACTAATCTATATTATTAAAAGGATGGAGTATTCAATTTTATTAAGAAAAAAGAAAATACGAATAATCTTAAATTTTATTATTTATAAGATTTATTTCAACGAACTCTAAGTACATCATTTACTGAATTAAATGTTAAAATCTACGTATAAATTCTTTTTAAAAATACTTACAGATTTTATAGAAGGTAATTATTGATAGTATAAAGATCAATATTAAATATAAAACAATAAATATTTATTGTTAATTAAAGTTTTTTCTGTGCAGCTGTTGTTATTAAGAAGTAAAAAATATTATATATATAATAATACTACAATTTCTAGTTAGGAAGATAAGAGAGCCACTACAAGAAGTTTAATATACAATTCTATCAATAAACACAGTAACCCAAATGTATAAAATTTTCTTGATTAATTTAAAGCTTAATTAAAAATTATTGTAAATATTATGATTACATAAATAATGTACTGAAACAAATATTTCTACTTTTTTGTAGTTTACATAGTTGACATGACATAGAATATATGTAACATGTCTTAATAATAATCTAGTAATATACAATTTTAAACATTTTATTTTTCTATTGAAAATGCATAATACAAAATAAATAAGTGTAGATTGAACGGTTTTAGAAATTTTAAAAACATTTTCAAATGAAAGCTAAAAATTAATTTTTTTCTTACATAATTTAAATCAGGTACAAATAATTTTAAAAAACTATTACTTTTTATAACTGCTTTTTATATAATTGCATCAACAATTTATTAATTAAAATATAAAAAATACACAGATAAAAGATCTTTAAAATTTTAAATTTAAAAAACATAATCTCTGAGAAGTATTCACTTGAAAAATCACACCTCAAATATAAAAAGAACTCTCTTCTATTTATTTTTTATCACCAATTTACCACCCAACATTGCTCAATTGAAAGCTGTAAAAATGATAAGCAACTCTTGGAGTTAATAAACTAAGGGAAATTAACGTAACTAACCTTGAAAGTGATGAATAACAATGAGGAAGTTTATAAGTAAAGAGGAATATTTTGGATATCCCATGCTGGCTAATTGATAATAATGAATCACTCGCGAGAATCACTTTTTCGGAGCATCTAAAAAATGCCTCCTTCCTGACACCCCTTTGACCAGCTGGTCAAATCCATTTGCGGGAAATCAGTAACCGCATAGTGGATGATACGCGGATGTAATATGAGCAAGAAACAACATAATATCACCAGCACGCTCGATGCGGAACTGAGCCAAACTAAGCAGTAGGTGATAGTTGCAATCGTTGCCGACGTCTATTGTGCCAGAATCCCCCACCACATTCAGTGGTCAATGATGGCGTTGGATACACAGCAATGAACATACATGTAATTACTGCTAAAATTGACATTGCGAGGCATCACCTACCCTTCTTATGTGTGCGTGCATGTATCTAAGAAACCTTAGATTAAGAATAGAGATGGATTTTAACTGCTGACACGTAATAGAATTTCGAAAATTACTAAGACCTAAATGAACGTATTACTTCTTTTTATTAAAATATTTTAAAATCGATAAACAAACTAAATTAATTATTAATTTTATAACTTTCTATACCAATTTGACCCTATTACACTCAAGTTAACTTTTATTATTTCATTACTCCCCCTTGTTCGATTTTCAGTATTTCTCCTTTTTTCCCTTTCCTGTCATCCATGTTACTTATAAATGTCCAACTTCATACTATTCTCTTCTTGCCTCTCAAGTGTTGATTTGAAAAAGAATAATTTTAATAATTTTGTAAACATTCGAATTGAAAATAAAAATAAACGTTTACTCGATCTTTTAATTCTTTATTTATTAAGAAATGATCCACAATATTCAGTACATAATATCAGTATCGATAATAAATAGCTCTTTGTAGATTCAGTAATTTACAGGATTTGGTGGAGAATCTATATTTTAGTAACTACGTAAGACTTCTTAAAATTACGATGCTTTCAAATAATTGATTTGAAATATTTTAATAGTTGTAAAATTTATTAAAATAACAATAATATATGTGTGTGTGTGTGCATGTTCGTGTGTATATTTTGATATATTTATGATTTCCAGATTTAAGAATGATATGTAATTTGAAAGCTTTTAACATAATTTTTTGAAATAAAACAAATATAAATTTTGATTAAATGGCACACATTTGTTCATTCTATATTTTATAGTTAAAGTAAAACGACAAATAAAAATTAACAACACTACTCAATTAAAATTTAATTTAATAAGTTACTAAAATTGTACAAAAAATAATTAGGGACTTATACATGTTAAAACAAGCTAAAGAGCTGAACAAGTTAAAAAACAAATAAATACTTATAGAAGTACTTATAATTACAGTTGGATGGCCAACGTGATTCATACAATTAAAGAAAAATTTAATTTTCGATTCAAAACATTGAATCCAAAGTAAATTCATTCTAAAATTATTATTATAATATCGTTAGATATTAAATAATTGTTTAAAAATGGCTATGATAAAATAAATTAAAATTCTTTTTAATTATTTTTCATTTATTCTCTTTTAACATAGTTTTAAAATCAAATCTGTTCAATGTATATATTAACATAATATTTAAAGACGAAATAACGCATTACGATACCTACCAATATATTATAAATTTTAGTAGAATATTTATATTCATCATCTATATTATCTTGATATAGAATTGCATATTTTACATGTTTTCGTTTCCTTATTAACTTCAACTGCCTGCATTAATATCTATAGTAAAAATTTTCTATTCTAATCCGTTATATCCATTTTCGTTTATTAGTTTATTCCAATTATACATTTATTCAACTTCTTTTGTTTCATCCTTTTATAATGAAAATTTTTCTATATCTACTAAGGCTTATTCAAAACACAATTTATGGAATAAAGAAATAAAAATTATGATTTAAATAAAATTTTATATATTATATAAAAAAATTGTTCATGATATTTGCTTAAAATTTTTTAAAAATGCTATAGTATTTATTTGTTTACATCTATTTTTATAAATAAGAGAAAGATAGAATCCAATTTGTACAAAATAATAGTACACGATGCAACGTTATTTTTATTGACATATACACTTTTTCTTTTGTTTATATTAAAAAAGATTACGTTACTAAATCAAAGTTTTTATTTAGTAAATTTATAGTTAATTAAATAAATAATAGAAAACAAAAAACATATTTCATAATTCTATTGGTTTTATTATAATTATTATTTCGCATCCTTTTTGCTTATTATTTCATCAATTTCATACTCAATGGAAACATATGATATAACTTCTATATATTTATGTCTGTCTGTGTGTGTGTGTGTGAAAATATGTCAATAGACTAAAAACTAAAACTGAGCTTATATTTTAATCATGAAAATAAATAAAAGGAAACTAAGCGTAATTGTAGCAATGAATTATAATGAAATTACTATAAAAATATTATTAACAGTATTAATGTAGTAACATTTAAAAATATTGACAGAGGTATTACGGTTTTTAAAAATATTGACAGAGGTATTACGGTTTTTAAAAATATTGACAGAGGTATTACGGTTTTTAAAAATATTGACAGAGGTATTACGGTTGTATTAAGTACCAAGGCATCTTTATTTTATCTCTATTTTGTATATTTCATGTTATCAAAAAGATTTCTTTTTGTAATAGGTAGGAGAGGCGGAGACATCACCAAGGTAAAGAGAAGAAGTTGAAGAAGGATTAAATTGATACACCCCAGGTATCATCAAGGAACTAAGAAAAAGAGCATCCGGCGCTTAGGAGAGAAAAGTCCATTAGTATTCTATGAAATCTTAATCTGCAACAAATTAAGACAAGTGAATCCCTTGAATCGTTATCAGAATTACTGCCAATACAATTACTTGACACCATCAATTGATTTAGTACATTTTTACCATCATATCTTTGCAGATATTTTCATCATAGCTTTCAAAAGAAAGTAATTTTACTTCAACATTGCATCGTGTCATCATTAACAAAACGCAATTATCAAATTTTTTATCACTCTCCCTTCATCTGCTTCTACTTTACTATGTAAATTGCTCTAGAAAGCGCGAGGAAATGTTTGAAGAGATGTTTGGCGTATTTATGAATCAATTAATCAAGTCCATAAACAATGTAATTAACTTTTCATTGAAGAAAATGCCTAAAAAATACTGTTAAATCTAATGTTATCATAAATAAAGAGTAAAATTAATTTGAATTTTAGTTGTAAATTAAATAAGTATAAATAATAGTTAAATATTATAATAAATAATACTATTATAAAATTTAATAAAATTAAAAATTATTTTAATTAGTGCGATCACGCATAACTCAGACAACAAATTCTCATATAATTATAATTTAGTTATTTATTAATATTGATATTATTTTACCAAATAATGAATACATTTACGAATTTATACCTTGCCGTTACTGATTTCTACAGGAATAATTAAACGTAAATATAATTCTACTAATCAATATTAATAATTTGTTATTAATTAATTTTATAGTCTATAAAGTAATTCTAAAATATATAATGAGTATATTCGGAAAGTGTGAATATTATGTATCAATGTTTTAATTATTAGTAAATGTTTCATTAGTTTGAAATGTATTGTATAAATTTCTATGTTACTAAATTTTGTAAGTTTATTCCTTTTTATTTAAAGAATACGGATTTAAAGAATCATTTTTTTAATATTTTAATAATATTCTTGAATGTGTAATTTTTTGTTTGTTGAAAGTGTAAAAGTAAGTCGAATTAAATTATTTAGCAAATAACTGAAGTGAGTGTTTTAAAATATGAAGCTTTTGCAGTTTAATATAATAGTGATCTAAACAGCACATGTTATATACGATGGAATGACTTCATCATTCTCGCCGAAAACGACGATGATTGTAGCAACAGCTCGCATGCTATTTCTAAAACTGTGCCACGTAGATGTTCATCTCGAAAAACCAGCCAAAGAATATGGCGATATAACATTATAATCATACTTATTCATTTGAAAAATAGTACAAGAATACAATTTTATATAGCTCTATCATTAACTCCTTAAAATTATTTCAGAATTCAGAATTCGTTTCAGATAATTCTCATTTAATTTCTAATTTATTTTATTTTTTGTATAATGTAAGGTATATTTAATAAAACATATAATTTAATTACATATATAATAATTACTTTTTTAGAAATAAATCGTTAAACAAAAGTTTATAAATTTACACGTGGAACATATTTTATTTCTTTATAAATGTGAATTATTTAAATAAAAAATACAGTTTGTAAATTGTTAAATATAGAAAACCATTTTCAATAGATAGTTATCGGAACTGGTATATAATGAAACTAATATATAAAGAAAAATTCATGTACGATAATTATAAAATTAAAGTAATTGATATAGAAATTTATTGCTCATATAGAGTTTTTGTATTTAAATACATTACCATTGTTAAAGAAAATATATCACTGATAATAATTCATATTTACGAGTCTATTGAAGATAAAAAACATTATCATTTGAACTGAATTTTATTAATAAAAAAGAATTAAATCTATATATTTTAGATTCCATTAAATAAATAAGAAATTACATTTTTTTAATTCTAATGTCAACTTTTGACATTTTTATTTAAAATATGTTTTGTTGTGTTTGTTCTTTGGAAAGCATTAATGACTGAATAGTACACAAAACACTTTTTCTTTATAAACCATTAATAATTATAAACGAATTATTATAAGAATTGCTTTCGATTTTATATAATACAATACAAATTTCATATATTACTAAATTAGTAAGTACTTTTCTAATACATTTATAAAAATCATATTTAGTAAACTAAATGATGTAAAAATTTCAAGTAAATTTTATAAATTTCGTTTAGCTTATGTCCTGGTAAATTGCATTTTTACTTTTCAAATTTAAAAAATTCATAATTTATGCTTAAAAAATTAGGGTGATTATTACATTAATTGTGAAGGAATTTAAGTAATCTAATAAAAATACATTAATACTCTCTCTGTAGCGAGAATTTCAACTAAAATAGTGATTACCCATTTTCTTCCTGATTTTCATTTTATTATCCATACCCCAACCAACCCATTATTATTTATTTTATTATATTCGCTTTATAATATATTCTATAGCAAATAAAGAATAATTAATATTTATTTATTAGAATGTGAAATTAGCAGTTGAGTGGTGCACGTTTAGAAAGTATACATTTAATTCTGCAATTTTCAACAGTTTGATAGTACTACGTTCACGATATTTTCAATTTTTTAAAATAAATAATTCCATTGTTGGAAAAGTTTAATTTTCTATTATTAGAAGTAAAATCATTTATATAAATTATTTTCACGAGTATTGAGGATAGCTTATGCGTAATTTTTTAAATTTTATTACAATAAAAATTTTACTGGAATTAATGTTATGCATATTTTCTAGTAGAATTCTTTAAGAAGATTTGCAATCTAATCACTCAAAGCTGATGAAAAGATACAACATTTAGTCTAAATTAAAATGAAAACATGGATAAGGTTGATCTTTTTTCTATATAAGTATTGATTGAGATTATGAATGATGTTAAAGTAATGTCATAATCTAAAAAATATTACTTTCAACGTGCTACACGTTGTTGTATCTATATCACAAAGGTTGTTTGTGATATATCATAAAAGTAAAAATTATGGCTCTAACAAAGTAGAATGTATTAACAGGATATAACATATAACATGCCTTATTATAAATTTTAGTCAAATTTATGACTTTTTGTTGTCCTGCTCAAACTTTACTATCTGCTGTGAAACTTATTCTTTATAAAAAAATATTTCTTATACATATACGCTATATTAGATATTAAATTAGATATTAATTATTTTAGATAACTTAAGTTGGTGTACAAAAACTTAATAGTGTCCAATTAGTTTATGGTGTTTTTTTCTTTATACTATCTAGATATTTAGTAAGTAGGTTACGTACTTTTATGTACGCTAGTGAGTAGATTTGCACAACGCGCATAGAATTATATACTTTTTTTCAAGATAACATTTTTTCGTTTTTGCTGTAATAAAATACAAATTCAGTACAGGTAATTAAATTTCACTTTCTATTAATATTATGTAAAAAATTATGTACTATAATTAAGTTAAAACTACTTTTTTGGAAAATTTATATAAATTTTAATTCAAATATCAATATTTTAAAAAGTTAAAAATTTACAGAATTATTTTCATTAAGTTTTTTGGAAAATTATATTACTCAACATTTTTTAAATTCAAATTGCGTATATCTGTTTTTTATTTAATTTCATATTTTAATAATTTGATTGTTAATATATTTAAATGAGCATGTAAAATATCCATGTATACAGTATAAATATTTTAAACATTTATTCTTTATAACAAATCTGAAAATTACATATGTATAGATTTTATTTATATATATTATTAATGGACACAATTAAATATTAATTATACTAACCAAATATATCAAATTATATTTAAAATTTTATAATTTATTTTTTTTATAATAGGTAACCTTTCATGAATTAAATTAAGTATCACAAATATTTTAATAGAATTCAGAATTAACCTACCTATTGGAAATTAAGAAAAAAGAGTGAAAATATGGAAATATTCATTATTTATGTGTATTTATTTTTATACATAAATTATAGTATTCAAATACAATTTCAAAATCTACGTTTTCTCTGGATAATTAACGTAATTTTGTTAACTGGAAATTATAATAAGAATGATCATATCTATAATATTTTCAATATTATTTTCATTAATGTTTTACTTACAAGTATCAATTTTGCGGGCATATTATTAATCCAGATACAATGTATTCAATAACAATCTGGAAACAAATTATTTCTTAATGTAGTGATTCAATATAGAAAATGAAATAGTTAAAAACTATAAATATACGTATAATAATGAAGATCAGAATAAATATTATGAAAAAAGAATTTTCTATTTATGTAAGAAAGATTAAATTCGAAAAGTTAATTATATAATAATAGCACATATAATTTGAAAATTATATTTTCAATCCTACAGAATTTAATAATACTTGATACAAACAAATTTTCTAAAATAAAAATAAATCTTCTACACGAATCTTCTTAATGAAAATATTTCTAAAAATAGCTTGTAAATACCTAACATAAATTTTATAATTTTGAAGGGGGAAAAATGAACATGTAAATAAAATTCCTTATTGATAATACTGAAAAAACTAGAATAATTTCTAACAAAGAATTTTGTTATTATTTCGCTTTTAAACATTTTAAAGTAAATTTTATTAAAACAATTTATTGAATTCTAAAAAGAAGTACAACCTATTGCGTTTATTGCAAAATCTTGCACATAAATAATTCAATTGTTTTTGTAATATTTTTAGCAATATTGAAGTAAAAATTACTTTACAGAACAAATGAAGCATAAAACTATTGAAATAAATTGATAATATAAGGTAAAAATAAATTTTTAATAGGCCTCTTATTAAATATTTTTATTGTATATAAAAATAAAATATATATATTAACTGAGAAAGAGATTTATTTTATTTTGAATTAGGTATTAATCAAATATTTAAATTATAAAACTTCTGATAATAATCTAAATTAAATTTTCATAAAATTTTTTATTTTCGAAGAAATTTAAGAGTTTTATATTCGATATATTTAAATCGACAAAAATTAAATTTAGAAAATAAAAGTTATTATATTTTCTTTTTCATATAATAGAGTTATGATTTTGTTGTTAACATTTTATCCATATTTAAGATTCTCAAATAACATTAAATTATACAAACTTATAAATATATTTACCAGCACACTTTACCACTGCCCTTACCACCCTTACCACCTTTGCCACTTGACCCTATAAAATATAAAATTCACAATGTGTAACAAGTGTATGTTTAAGGTTAAATATTGAAATTTCAACTTTTAGAAAAGCATTATAATTTTATGTAAATACAATTATTCTATCTATTTCGCTTAGTTGGTTTACATTATTTACACAAAAAAATTTAAGTTAAAAAACAAGATGGTATAAACTCAATCAAATTTTTATAAGCTGAATAATTTTCATGTATGATATATTCTTAAATTAGCATTTGTTAATACGATGTTGAGGCTTAAGTAAAGGAAGGCACCACTCTCGCTAATACTCTTTAGGACTGAATTTGAAGACAAGCCTGCCCTAAAATCTGGAGAAAAGAGCTTAGGGGCAACCCAAGTGAACTAAAACCCCTACGATCAAATAGAAGAAATCTTCTTTACACGAGATGAAATGTAAAACTTACTTTCTAAGTAATACACTCAGATCGAGACGAGAATGAAATAATATGTAGGTGAAAAGACATGTGGCTAAAGCGCGACTACGGTGTTAGGTATATAACAAGATGCAATAATGCTTATATTAAAAATTTAGTTACCGATATTAAACAACTCTACATAAAAAACTATTTTACATGGACGTAGCCGCCACAATATAATATGCTATGAGCGCTCTAGAGGTGAATTTGACTAAGCGATATTCGCATGAAATGGGCACTCGCCATCAACAAAATTTGAAAAGAAGTTTTGATTTTTTGTTGCCCAGTTCAAAACATATGAAATCGAGCCAAAAATACATAAGCAGCCATAAATAGCTTTTATTGATTATATTACTCATTTATAAATAATAGTAAATAATTTTCTATTTTTATTTGGATATTAATATTATTAATATCCACATAACACAATAAACTTAATGTACATATGATTTATGAAATGTTTATTAAATATTTCAAATTATATTAAATAGTATTAAATAAAATCAACCTTTTTAAATGATTAGAACAAAAGCTGTGTTATACTGATAAGTATTCAAATACATTGTTTGACTCTCTACCACGAGAAAAGAATAATTTTTAACCCATATACGTGTAATAAAATTACTTACTTATAGTAGATTTAATATTGATAAATGCCCGTTTATTATACAAAATGAAGTAAATATTTTTTTTTAATTTTTACTAGAAGTTATTCGAATGTTAGTTACACTTAATATAAATGTTACATCTTTGATAAAATGATATCTTCCTCGGGTAATAGAAAAATCATTTTTTATAATTTTGAAAATTTATAAAATAATTTTTTAATTTATTTTATAAAATTTTAATTAAAAATTTTTTTCTAATTTATAAATGCATTTATAAATAAATTTTCAAAATTACTTCGCCATTAGAGAACAATAATAGATTTCATATAGATTCAAAAACAATTATACGTAAACGCTCGGTATTGAAACGAATAATACAAGAGAAAATTTCAAATAAATATTAAGAAAATCGAAAATGAATAGTTTAAATCCTAACTTATAGTATTCGTTAGTTGTTTTCATTTACTTATTTTTAAAAATAAAATGTATATAAGTTTAATAATTTACAAATTTATTAAAAGTAGTCTTCTACTGTATAAAGTGAAAATTGTCTTCAAATAAGTAATCTTCAATGAAGTAAAAATGTTATTTTACATTTTTAACCGTTCTTTTAAACATTTTTAGAAGTCTATAAATAATTTAAAACAGTAAATGATGAATCTGTTATTATAATATATAGTTTTTAAAAGAAAACCTATTATTTTAATAGAAAATTACTTGTAGTTTAATAATAAGTTTAATAATGGATCAATGCAATATTAATGTATTATATTGATAAAATATATTAATACTTACCACCTTTGCCATGCTTAGGTACTTTTCCTCCTTTGCCTGAAGCAGGACCTTTACCTGAAGATTAACAAAATATTATAATTAGATATTATAATAAATATATTTATTATAATAACTATAATAAATATATATTTAATTATAATATAGATATTATAATTAAATATACTGTCATTTTGATTAAGTAATGTATTGTAGTAAGTCTTTAAGATGGATATTAAAATTTAAAATATATTTTATATACATATTTATGATTTAGTACCACTGTATTAAATGTACTGTTTTAATTTTATACTGTTTCACTTTATAAATATGTCGAAATCAGTAAGACGATAAGTAATATGATATTATATTGCAATACATTAACTTTCAATTTCATATTTTAGGTACTTTAATTCTTATTATAAATTTTTTCATAACAATGCTTAAAATATTTGTATTAATTTTGTATTTATTCATATATTAAATCATAATTCAGATATTCTTTCTCTTTTCACTTGAATATTAATATAAACGATTTAAATAATTTACATAAAATGGAGTGTAATATTTCTTATTAAAAATATTAAAAGTAAAAGTATAAAATATATAAAAGCAAATATTTAATTATTCGAAAAAATTATTCATCTAAATGAATTTAAAATACATTGTTGAATTATTTAATATATTTAATATAATATCAAGACCTTACTTTTTATAACTTTAGAAGTCAATACATAAGATTATTATATAATAATAGTTAACAGTCATTGATTAGTTAAGCTAAAACTATGCTTTTGAGTAGGAAATATATATTACTTTTATACAAGATAATACCTATTCAACTAAAAGTAGAAATACAAAACATAAAACGAAAATTAAGAGGTAACCAATAAGTTATATATGATTATAACTTTACTATATCAATACTATAAATTGAAGATTCTTAAATATCACAATAGTATATTTTATATAGATTAGAATTTGTTTAAAAATTTATTATTTTGTTATGATTTTGAAATTTCGTAATGTCACAAAAATGTTTGATAAGAAATTACACTTTAGTACCAATTATTCTATACAATAAGAATATATAAACTAGTATAAGATTATCAGAACTTATTTCTATCAAGACGTCATAAAATATTTAACACTTAGTTTTTAACAATTTAACAATCAGTGTCTTTGAATATATACATATACTGGAAAAATAGTAGAAATACTTAAATTTTTATATATAAATATTTTAAACTTATGCGATACATAAGATTTTTCTAAATCCTTTTCGTAATAATTTAAAGGTATAATGATAATTAAAATATTTATTTAATTAAGGTAGAGTAACTTTTCATTTTACCAAAATATAACTAATTCAAAATAAATACTACTATAACATTATGTATGTCATATTTCTTAACATGATTTTGAAATGTATTTTAAAATTAATTTTAATAAAATATCCATTTACATTAACCATGATAATTCTAATTTTGTTTTCTATATTTATTCTAATAAATAAAAGTAATGTTTTCAATTATGTATATAATTCCAGACATTATAATTTTTCACTATTATATAATTTTAAATTCTTATATTGAAAATTTGAAAAAATTCACTTAAACGATTTTCTTTTTTATAGTTTATTTGTTATACGTATTATTTTTAATAATTATTACATTTGAATAAAAAATATTTCAACTAAATATATAATTGTACTAACGTATTACTCTAACTAAATCAAGAATTTTTTATAAATGTTACCGATGATTTCCGTTGACCATAATATCTGCAATAAATACCGAATTAAATATTTTCAATAACAACGAATTATATTTCATATTGTACATACATCTTGCAAATATACACTACACTCTTAAATAAGTCAATGTTAAAATATAATCATAAAATATAATTATAAGATAAGTCAATATAAATTTTTATGTAATTACCAGCAGTTATTCAAGAGATTTTAAATTAGATCCTTTAGAGATTTAGAGCTGTTTTGTTTTATGATAAGCAAATAAAAAAATTCCAAAAATTGTTAAAAACTCCATTCTATTCAGATCATTATTTTTATTTTTATACTTCTATTCGATATCTTTTAAGATATTTATATAGAAAATACGTTTTACACGTTCAAAATAAGTTCAAGTATATAAATAAATAGCTTATTTAGCTGAAGATTACCAGATGTAAATTCTATTATTTTATATTATTATATTCAAGTAATTGCATGTAATTATGTTACAACTTAATCTTAGATTTATTTTCTATATATATTTATATAAAATATAGATATCGTTCTTTTTATAGAAACTAAAGAAATTTAAATTGATTAAGAACGTTCCTACAAGTGACTAATTTCATGTATAAATATGGAAGTATCTTATTAAAAAAGTTTTTGATAAAGAGGTAAGTATTAGCAGGATTAAAATAAGATAAAATAAAATAAAATTATACTACTATTTATTATTATTGGACTGTAATAGTACAAATATATATTTTAAATACTAAAATAATAATTATTTGTATACAAAAGTTGTAATTATTCGATAAATTTTCTTTGTGTAATGCAAAGATACTTGCAGATGACTGAAACTAATATTAAAATTAGAAGAAAACAATTTTCTGTACCACTATTAGAATAGTAAAGTTTAATTGTTAGTAATATGTTAGTTACTATTATATTAAGATAATTTAATGTGATTATTAAAGACAAATATATAAAAAATGTAAATATTTCTGGAATTACTAAACACTTATAAAAGTAATTGAGCAAACTGCATAGATCATTTTTAATTTGTAACATCTAATTTACATTTTTTCTAGATATACTATTACTAATCTTTTTTAATTATTTATTAAATTATATTACGTAAATATAAATATATTTTAAATAATTTTTTAATATGTGAAATTAGAATGTATGAAAAAATATTTGTAATAAATAATGCCAAAATCTATTTTTTAAAATAGATATTCATTGAATTGAAGTAACACTAAAACAACTGCTAATGAAGAATATTAGAAGTGAATTCAAAATATTAATAATTATTTATGATTTTATTATAATATTGATACATGATCGATGAATAAATAACTGGTACTCATTATTTATTTAGTTTAAAAGATTTATAAACACATACCTTTGCTTGAACCAGATCCTGTAGAAAATAAAGTTAAAAATAAATATAAAGAAATATTTCATAAAAATCCATATGTTACTGATAGGATTAGAATAATGAACGTATGCTTATGTATTGATTTTATTACCGAATTCAGTGAATGAAAATGTTTATTATAAGATGAAAAGATGATTATAAGTTTCGAGAGTTGAGTTGTTTGTTTCTAGTCGAATAGAATAAGTGCATTGAAACTGAATTTATGTCAAAATGAAAAAAGTCTTGATCTCTTATTATATGCTTAATTAAACTACGCGTAATTTAAATAGAGTGAAAAAAATATTGTTTTGTTGGTAGATTAATTTAGAATGATTACAAATAAAATAGATTTTATACATATGCCAAAAGTAAACGCGAATAAAAGAGAATAAAAGAAACGCATAAAAAGCATAGTTTCTGGGAGTGCCGTTTAATTGTAGAAACTTCATAAATATTAATTCTTCGTAAGCTAATAATTCAAAATAAATTGAAAAGTTAGTTTTATCGTAAGAATGGATTCTCGCTTAAACGAAAGTGTATATTGATTTTATACACGTTGGTACATAGTTTTCGCGCACGGAGCCACTCATATTACTAAAAGATGTATGAGTTATTAATGTCATTTTTCGACATTCTCGAAGTTCAAGTGAACTTAAATAATCTGTAATCAAAGAATTTCGCTATACGAAAAAATACCTTAATTAAAGAACATTTATTTGCTAGAAGAAAGGACGAAGATTTATTATTTATAAGAAAATTGATTCATTGGGAGAGGCGAAATTGTAGAAAGTTTGCCGAGTAGTTCACGTGGTAGGATAGAATTTATAAACGTTAACAAAGCGTAACTTATGAATCAAAATTTAGTTATTCTATTTTTTCACTTCGCCTACAAGTAATGTTATTAATAAAATCAAAGAACGGTCTTTATAATTAAATTATATTCTTTCTGGAATTAACAAAATCTAATTAATCTGATTATCAGAAACAATATTTAATCTTAAATTAACAATATTGTTAGTACTTACCACTACTTCTGGCATGTTCTATAGAATAAAAATTAATAATAGGAAGATTAATAAGAATAAATAATATATTATCATGTTGATTTAAATTTATAAAAAGAATAATAGAAACTATGTTGAAGAATTTTTAAGTTTTATTTTAAAATCTATTTTACAATTCTTCTAAAGTATTATTCAAAAGTAAAAGAATTAATCTATTAAAACAATTATTTCATATTTAGATTCTTGAAAGAAATTTTTTTATTTACAATACGTAACTTTGTTAAAGATGTTTAATTTTATAATTAATTTCTAAATCATGTAAATAATGTCATTTCAAGAAAAGATACAGATGTAATACTTTATTAAAAATATTTTTTATATATTTCTTGAAATATAGAATTTAAATTACCATTAATATATTATACCAAATGAAACTAATTTTCTTCATAAAAATTATTTAAATTATGTAAATTATTTCATGTTGTTATATAAATATTTTAAAAAATATTATGCAATATTCAGATACTATGTTCAATCTTAGTATATAATTAAAAAATAAAAATATCAGTCATTAGAAAAGCAGAAATTTTTAATTGATCTTTATACATATGTAATTTATCTTTTTAATAATATAAGTAGTAAATTCAATAATAATCTATCAATTATAATAATTTAGGTTCACATAACTATATGAATCTTTAACACATTTATTCAATTTCATTCTTTATACAAGTTTTGAATAAATTATTCATTTAAATAATTATGCATAATTATTAATCAGTTTATTTTAATTTATTTGAAATAAAATATATAGTTAATAAGAATAAATTTATTTATTATTTTTAATAGGTTCATTATAAGTGATTACCATATTCTGAATTTAAAGTAGGATAAAATTTAAATTTTCAATTACAGATATTTAAAATATAAAATTCATATGTTTTTAACTTATTTTGTGTTTACAATTTAGATTACAGATGGTATTAAATACTTTACTATGATTCATATCGTATAGGTATTAGCAAAAGATGAAAAAAAGTTTTATTAAGTATTTAATAAAAATAATATTTTATATAATATTAAGTATTTAATTGTTCGTAAAAATTTAAATAATTATATGACAGTTTTATATTTAAAAAACAGAAATAAATATTTTCTTTATTATTTTCTTTTGTTATGTTCCTTCAAATTAGATTGTGGTTAGTTAGTTTAATTTATAAAATAAATACAATAATAAACGTTACTTTAGGTTTTACATAAAACATAATTTCATGCAACGTAGAAATTAGTTAAAATAAACAATTTAATAGAAATATATTAATTATGTGAATGTTTTAGTAATTATTATAATGCGTATATTTCTGTTCTTTTAAGAATATTTAAGATGCATTCATTATTTTTATCTATTATCTATTTATTATAGCTTATTATGTATTCCATATGTATTTGATATAATTATTTGTTTAAATTAATTGCTTTTTGTTTCAGTCAAGAATATTGTTAAGATTTAAATTCTTCAAATGGTTTCTATTATCAGAAGAAGTATAATGCACACGTGCATTTTCTAACTTTAATTAATTATTGTAATAAACAAATAAAAGAAAAATTTATACTCATCAGCACGTACTTCCTGTACTAGCTCCTGTGAAATATAAAATTTATAGTTTAGCTATTAAATATTTAAAAATACATTCTAAATTCTATACGTACCATGAGCATATAATATTAAGCATACAAGAAATAGTAGAATGCATAAGACTTTCATTGTTATAATTTTATGCTAGTATTTTAGAAGAACAACAAGGAATATATTTAGCTGTAGTCAGTAGAGTATATATATTTCTTTTATAGTGGAAATCTCGACCTTCAAATAGTGGGAGTCGCCAATTTATGTGCACGAAGTACCTTTGAATTATTTTTAAATGAATTTTAATAGTTTTGTTATTCAAAATCACATGCACAATAATTGTCACGATTTTTCTTTAAGATATATGTTCATTATCACGTGAAATATATTTTAAATATTCAATGTTAGAATATTTAAGAGATATTAACGTGGATCGTTGTTGTATCATTAATATTTTTTATGCTAATAAGAAAGTAAATGAAATAAGGCTTTAAAGTAACAAGTTGTTTTCAGCAATACTAATTCTAAACTTCTAAATTTAAACTATCTTAACATTACTTAAATATAATTATATGAAAAAAAATATAAAAGAAAAAGCAATAGAATATTGCAAAAGTCACTGTTTATAATTTGGTTAAATTCATATTTACATAGTAAAACAATTATTACCGTAATAAAATTTACACTTATCTAATTTATGCAATAGCAAAATTTATATATATAATATTAACATAACTATTTTCTGTAAATTGTTAAATTTGCTTAATGTAAAGTTAAATACTTCAAGAATATTAGTGTTTGTAGTAAAATTAATATATTTATTAAATTCAATTAATAACTAAGTCAGGTTTTATTACTAAAAACATTGATCTGAAATTATTATTGTACATGCGATATAATATTAAACATCACGTTAGATGAATAGAATAAAAAGATTTCAATTCTTTAATATACTATTCTCAAATGAATTATAATCTTTTTTTAATAAACTTAGATATCAAAATGAAAGAGTTTCTGGTGAATATTGAAAAAGCATTCATGTAAAATTTTATTTATTGAATAATATGATAGCTATAGAGGTGATGGTTATAATATGATTGGGTCTTTTCTGAATGATAGAGTATTTTATTACCAGATTAAAGAAATAAATATTGTTAATGCTTTTATACCAAATGTTTATTATAAATTTAATTAAAAAATGAAATCTAATAATTAATATTTTAAAGTTACTATTAATCATTTGATTTATATTAAGTACAAAAAATCATGATCAATATAGAATATTACTAACAATTTAAAGAATATACACGTAAATTAAGCCCGTTCATTGACTTAATAAGTTAATTTTAGAAATAAGTAAAGTAAAAATAATATTTATTTATATTTAACAGTTTTGTTATTTATACAGTAGAATGTAAATAACAAAAGTATTAAAAGAATCTTATTTTTCATTTTTTAAAGAATATTGTTAGAATAACAAAGGTGTTAAAAAACAATTAAATTAAACAATAAATGTAATATTAAAATCATATACTATCTTTTGTAGTAAATAAATTTATCTACATCTTCATTAAAATTTATTTGTAATTTGTCATGTTATTTTTCTAGCAAAGTTAGAATAAAGTAGGTACAAAATAATTTAGCTGAATATATTATGCTGAATATTTAGCTGAATAAGAAGTTAATGATTACGATGAATTACGGTAATTCCTTATGTTCAGAAAATAAGTTAAAATTAATGCGTGAAACAGAAAAAAGCGAGTGCGAAAGAAAGTTAGTGAGTGAGAGAAATAGAGGGAGGAATAATCTACTTTCTCACCATGAAAAGGTATAGTATTTTATATCTCATACTAAGTATACTATTATAATTTATAGCTAGCAAAATCATGCATGGTAAGTCAAGAAGAACGACTGAGTACGTATTATGAGCATCTGTAAGGCTTCGGCCGCCACTAACCTAGCAAGGAGTAAAAAAGAAAACTATATTAAATCATAAACGAAAAGAAAAGAAATTTTTTTGTTCTTTCATTTTTAAAATTTTCCATTTCTTTGATTCTCATTTGTCTTCTGTAATTTTCAAAACGAAATGAAATGATTGGCGAAGTGACATACGCGTTAATAAAACTTAGAAAAATGAAATTTGTTACGTACATGATATGAATCATATTTCTAAAGTAATGCTAAATATAAGTAAAGAAAGTATTTTTAATGTTATTTTATTCATGAAAATTTAATTTCATTATATATAATAGATTTATATAAATTTTTTAAGTATGACCACCCAAATAATAATAACTTTCTAATTTTCATTCCATGTTTTGTATTTAAATTGATAGTAAATATCCAAAGTAATGTTAACTAAAAAGAAACCTATACTCAAAGTATTATTTAATATTTGTTATAAAATTGAAATTTAATATTAATATAGAAAGTAAAATTAAATTCATAAATTCAGACAATAGTAAATTATTTCGTTAAATATTAATCGACGCTCACGGTCTTTTAAATATACCTATACTATTTATAATTATCGTGCTTGATGTTTTTAATGTATGAAGGCGGTGAGAAATTAATTTTGTGCATTTGAAATATTGATTTTCATAGTTGCTACTTTCATTTTCTTGCGAGTCTAATGTTAATTCTTCACTTTCTTCTATGAGAATCTTTATTTAAATTTATACTTTCAAAAAGTGTTGACAAAACTCCTTTACTTTAATTTAACGCGATCCAAAATTAAATTCACGGGTTCTTCCTCAAGTGGCATCTCGAAAACTTAAAGTAATATGGGTAACATCCTCCGAACATTTACATTTTTCGTCAGTAGGTAAGAAATAAATGATTTTACAAGCACTAATGGCGTATGCTATCAGTGTTAGAAGTATGTGAGAATCGCACGTTTTGTTTTATCTTATACGTATTTTATATTTTTTAAAAAATTTCTTTAATTTACTTATAGTATTTTTGTTTAAATGTAGTTTAAAGAGTGGATTAATCTTATCTTGACAGTAAGTGACTATATTTTATTTTATTTTTAATAATATTACGACAAAAGTTATACCCTGTGAAAAATCATTTTATAAATCTAATAAGTAAAATGTATAAGATTTTTAAAAAGTGTCTGTAAACAAAAATAAACGGGTATAGTTTAAGTTTTTATTATTAATATTTGGTTGTATTCTCAAAGGATCAGAATTTTTGTGAACTAATTTATCTATTTTAAAACTCAGAACTTATAGTATTCATATCTAAGCATGTATATATTTAATTATTTAATTATTTAATTAATTAAAGAGAGTCACTTCACTTAAGAAGTGATTCAAATAATACGCAAACAACTATAAAATTGATGCTATAAATGTTAAACTTACACCTTTCTTGGATTATTTTATACAGTCAGTACTATCACAATAACAATAACTAAATATTGTTTTCTTTCATTAATACCGATTCTCTGAAAAAAATTTAAAAAATCATGTTACTGATAAGAAAAAATCTTATTATCATTTTACATTAATATTTTTAAAATATAGAGATTTTATAAAAAGCTAAAAACAACTAATTTCTTAATAAAATAATAAAAATGTAAGGTTATTATTTTATATTACTAAAATTATTAAAATTATAGATTTTTAACTTTGTTAATTTATTTAGGAAACATTTTTATTAAAGTAACATAATTGTATGATTGTACTTTTTCCCGATATATTCTAAGTTATTATATGTGCTTAAATTCTTCTGAATTTTGAGTTGATTTATACTTACCCTAGAATTTAATACAATTAAATAGTTCATAAAGCTTTATTTTAATTTTACATTTATCATTTGTTTTCATGGTTTAAATAGTGATCAAATTATCAACATTTATCAAATTAGGCCTTCCAAGTATTTTCATAATAATAATAATAATAATAATAATAATAATAAAAATCAGCTAATAAATATAATATTAGTGTATAATTAATATTATATACATATTATTAATAACAATAATATTATTAATCCTAATATTATATTTACGTACGATAATTATAATATATATATTTTTTATTAGCTTACACAGTAGTAAATGAGTTCCAGTGAATTCCGATTTCATAAGGTATTTATAATTGATAGTAATAATATAATACTTTATACGAATATAATATCTAATATCTAATACTTTTATCGCTGAATGGAAGATATGAACATATAATATAAAAATATGTTCTTAGTAAAACTGTAACAAGTTCTTTTAATCTTTCAACTTCGTCTAATTTTTCAGTACCTATCACATCAATATATTTAAACCATTACGTCTTTAAACTTAAAGATGGAGCTTCGGTCCAACCATATTAAATAAATTTGCCTTGTACTACCCTCTCCAAACCAATTTTGGAGAAGCGTCGCCGCTCTCATCGCATCAAATAATGTTGTGACAGCGTTTGTCCCTTTCCCTGTCGATAGACATGCTACTAGAAGGTAAGAAAACGCGCGTCGCGGTGAATTATTTCCGGCGCTCATCAATTAAATAAATATTTTTATTATTCAATAGAAATACAACACTCATGGATGAGTGATATTGAAGGTGGATGTAGAATTTCAATATAATTAATCTTTCAGAATTTAGAATTTCTTAAATAATACAAAAATACATAATGTTTTATAAAAGAACATTTACCACCAGTTCTATATAAATTTTTCTTAACGTAGAACTTTTTTCAGTTAACAAGATATACCATTAAATATTCAATATGATAAACTAAAAAAGAAATTATTTAAATATTGTTTTCTCTATATAATGACAAAGTCTATTCTTATTATTCTAGTTTCTAAAATTCTGATTTTCCATTAACTTTTAAAGATTAATGCAGTCAGTTATTTACATTGATTAAATTTTAAGTATATATAGGCAGCTCAACAGGTACGGATAAAAAATTATAGATATTTAGTGAAGCTGAAAACGACAAATATATATAATCAAAATATAGATATAAGAATCCTCAATTACCATCATTATGATTATGATTACGAATATTTTTTAAAATAAAAATTAATCTCCCATTGTTTGGATTCAAAAGGAGTAGCTTTCAAATAATTTTTTCAATCGTAAATAAAGACATAAGTAAATCTTAAGAAACTTTACATATAGATACAAATAATTTTTTTTAATATGATAGTTTAATAGAGTTATAACATAATATTTATATCCTAATACATTATGTAAATTATTAAATCAGTATGAAAAATATTTTGAAAAATAGTAAAACGAAAGAAACATTTCTAGTAAAATGACAAACTATAATGATCCAATATAATACTGAACATATTTTGTAACAGTATCTCACGCAATTCGGTTAAAGAAATTGTTTTATTTTACAATACGCAACTTACAGAACCTTTACAGTTGGAAGCTTGCTTTTAATTTGTCTTATATTCTAATGTTTCGCCCCATACTTACAGACACAACTATATGTGAATCTTATACAATAGTTATTACCGAAACGGGTTGTATATGTTAGCTTTACTCGAAAATTTAACGCACTTTCCTATTTCATACATAACTAATTACTCAACGAATTTAAAGAATTGGCAATATTCTTTTTTCAACTGGCAAATATTATGAGAGACAGATCAAAACAGGTATTGCAAACCCATACATACATAATTTGATACGTGCGTTAAATTATAGGCTTTCGTGTCAACTGTGATGTTGAAACAAAAGACAGAACCAGTTCGAAAAATTTCAGAAGCCTAGAATGCAGCCCATCAAAGAATAATATCCTGTTGTTCCGGTAGGGTCGAGATAAAACGGGAGATGTAAAAACAATCTGTCCCCAATCTGGCGCAAGTAAAGATTATCGCGAGTAAAATATAATTTTATATTTTATTCGCCTGTCTTCTCTTTTTAATTAAATTGAGTTGAAATTTGTTCAGATGCTCCGATAACTATTCGTTATATAACATTTTCAAAACCTAAGTATAGTGAAATCTATATATTACATTCATCAGAGAATACTACAAATATATTTTGTTTGTATTACAAATATATTATTAGAAAATGTAAACAGAAACTTGAAAATCTAAGGACACTTAAATAATATCAATACATTTTATTGTAAAAGAATTTATTATTATTATTATTATTATTATTATAAATTTTATTTCATCCAATGTGAAGTGATAAAAAGTTTTATTTCTTATCATGTTATATTAAGTAAACGATAAAGTTATACTATCATTACATTAAAAGCATCAATAATATAATTTAAATTTCCTATATTTCTGCAAATATTGTAGAGTGATAACATATAATAAGATTGTTTTGATAATTGATTTCTTTTACTTCATGCGAATATTCAAATGAGATTATTAAAACATTTTGATTTTCTGTTCAATAAAAAGTCTGATAACAAAACTATGTGTATTTTTAAGGCTGCATGGCATGTCGATTCCTATTGCGAGCATCACTCACGTCGTGCATAACGAATAGCCAACGTTGCATGGATCACCAGATTGATCCATCCAATAATCGTCGTATGGTTCAGAAAATTAAACGAGTGGCTACAGCTCAGTGCAAACTCAAGAAAGCGACCTAGATGTCAACGCCAAGAAATTCAAATAGCTCGAATAATTTTTTTCATAATTACTAATTAATTAAAAATTATTTAGTCAACTATAATTTTATAATTATTAGATTAAATTTAGGCTTAATTAAGATTCTATAGGTATTTTGAAAAGAATAATGTCATTTATTAAAAGAAGTCTAAGATAACATTAGAAATATATTAAAACAAAGATACGCCTTGCTTAACATGATGTTGAATCGGCTGCTAATAATATTTGGGCAACGTTACGGTACGCAATCTAAACAAACAAAATAATCAGTTATAAGTCTTTGACACAATTTAAAGAGAACAGACAAAATGTGAACATAATAACTTTATTGTAAAATATTCTCGATTCTACATCTACCATGAATGTTATTACAGTTTTATCTATAAATGTTTCCATTCAATAAAATGATTTTACAAAGAATTATTTTAGTTATATCATAAAGCGGACATTTACAAACTTAAAGTTACTCTTTACACATTTTGTTACATTTTACATGAAATACATAAATAGAATTTAATTGTAGAACCAAGTTATTCACATATACACAAATTTCAATCTCACCTTTCTATAATTAAAATTAGTAATTGGTCTATAAGTCTAACAAATAAAGAAATAATGAATATCATGTTTTACAAATATTAAATAATTAATTCTTTAAAATCATTATTTTCAATTATTATTTATTTAGCATTATTTTTCAGATACATAATTCTAATCAGGCTTTCTAGAAACTTATTTTAATACCTTAACGATTATTCATGATAGTTTGTGATCTATGTATTACGTTTATTTTTATTTATTTGAAAAACGTAAAACTTCGAGCCAACAAAAGGCAATAATTATTATAATAATAATTGTAACAAATAGCTTTTTAGTCTTACAATTCTTTACATAGCAAATGAAATTAAAAATAATGCGATAAGAATATATTCTAAGAAAACACAACTATTTTCTGAAATCTATTATTTACCCGTATTTACAAGTTAAAAGAAATTTATCTTTGATTTTTCAGGGAATAACCGATAAATGTATTCTCAGCCGAGAAAAAATTAAAGAACCGTATTAAATATAAATATCTATTAGAAATATATATATATGTAACTTGAAATAAAAGTTTTTATTTTGCTTATATTACAAATTCTAGTTTAATACTCTGATGACCGTTTGCTGTTTCAACAGTATCGTTTTTGAAAAATCCAAACATATATGATACTTGCATGATACTGTAAAACATCTCAAATCTGACTGTCCATCAAATTCAATAATTTCATTTTTTATTTCATTGATGCATTTAATTACATTATTTTGATATATCTTAAATATAAAGTAAACTCACCCTCGATTTACGGGCATAGTATATGGTGTAGAACCATTAGGTTTCCGTGCTATAAAGTAAAATGTAAATTAACTTATCAAATTTAATTTTCAGAGTACTATGTACAATTTGTACTATTAACGAACCTTCGGCGAACAAAACGAAATAAAGAAAGTAGGAAATAAGAAGCACCAAGTTTTTCATTTCTGACTTGATATAACGATTTGATGGCTGTAAAAGCTGTAATGTTTAATTTATATATATTTTAAAGAATTTTTTTTCTATAATATATAAAATCAGTATATAACGTAAATCTGTCCCACTTTTATTGAATCGACAGTTACTGTGTATAGGAAATTTAACAAAGAAGCTTTTACGTTCAATTTGATACTGTATATAATAATACTTGTATATAATAATACTGTAATACTTGTATATAATAATTATCCAAAGTATTCAGTAACCTATCGATAAACTAAATATTATGGTATCACTACTTACTATTTGAAAGAAATATTTTTTTCACCAACTGAAAGAAATTAAAATTATTCTTGTTATACTCTCCGAAACAGTTCTTTTTATAACAAACAGTAACTGCTTACTCCATTTATTAGAAAATAGTAAGATAAGATAATTTATGCAAACTAAGTATTAATAAATATGTACACGAGTTTTGAGTAAATATCTTTTATATATTTTTTATCTAAACGCACCTACTTTTTTATAAGTAGAATTCTAAAAACAGAAGAAAATTATAAAGTTTAAGGTAATTGTAATTTTAGTGAAACACGCTTTGTTGTTTTAATTTATTAAAATTTGTTTTAATGGCGACACATTTTCACCAAGATAGCTCGAAGTCACGAAATAGTGTTTCGAGACAGCATGTTATGACATGATTATTTATAAAAAATTTAAAAGAAACGTAAACTAATGAAACGTACTCACCGATAGAATATTAATATTTTTTTCTATTCTGTCTTTGGTCTTGTTCTTGCATTTACAAGAAGTAAAAAAATAAACAGAGAAATTCTTAAATTTTTATTCAATTTAATTTATAATTATAATAAGAAATGTTAGAATTTCAACATAGGAAGCTTTGTATATGCTGTGAAAGACAAGATAAGAATATTCAATAAATGTTTTCGTTAATTTACACATCTGCTTTTAAGAATAAATTTAAATAAAAATTAATATTGCCCTCTCTGCTTAAGTTCAAATATTTTCGATATAAATATGTAAAATATAACTGAAACAGTTCAGGTGTAATCTGAGTATTTAGAAATTAAATGTTTTGAAAAATATTATCAATCATATCTGAAATAACAATATTATTAAATATTTAAAAATAAACGTAATATATCCATCACAGTCTATTATGAAAGTCGTTTAATTATTTAAATAACTGTCTAAAATACATGACTATAGTCATGTTTCTAAAAAGAATAACGTTTAATGTATAGTAAGTTACGATAGTGTTTTAATTTATTTAATTCTTTAATACTAAGAGAAACGTTAAATATGAATTTTCGGCCTTAGTATAGTTATGTAATATTTATAAATACTACGAATAAATAGATTTTATCATTAAAGATTGTCAAAATTTTTAGGTATCGTATTCACTACTAATGTGACAGATATTACAACAGTGCAAAGATTTATCGTATTATAAGACATCTGAAAATTCATTCAATTTATAGTGTTAATTCACATTACAGTAATTCAACAATAGTTTATATCCAAGATAAATGTTCAGCATAATAAATAAATTTAATACATAAAATGTACGAAAAGATCATAATTCAATGTTCTAATAAAAATATAATTTTAATTTTGATATGACACTATTCCACTCGGTAATTTTTGAGCTCAAATTACATATATGGAACATAAAGTTTAGAAGTATATTTTATTTTATTAATTATGTTAAGAAAAGGACGTAGGAAACGATTAGAATTATATAAAATTACTGTTAATTATAAAACATACAAAAACTTGTATCATCATTTATGCAGTTTGTGTCTTCTAAATCGAATTTTATATTAGTCAATAAATTTTAATATTTAAGAATTTACTTTCCATTTACAATATTAAATTTAGTGATTTGAATATTCATCAATAATTTTTTTATTTTTTATTAATTTACTTTTTGATTTCATAATAAAATTAATTCTAATCAATTTTATAGTTTTTATTTTATAACATTTTTTCTAGTATACATATATGTCTTAATTTACACGTAGTTAAAGTATATAATTCTTTATAGATTTATGTTATGTATACATATATATTTAAAAATATCTTAATAAATAATAAATAAGCTTTGAAAATATATCTATAATATAAACTGGTGTAAAATAAACTCCTATTATCTGTTTTATATTTTCCCTTATATCAATACCTGATATTACTTTTTTATCGGATAATGAAGCGATTTTATATACAGTGGCATCAAAAGATAATAATTCAAATATTATTCAAATATTGAATAAGTGTTAGAATTGACAGTAGTTCTCTTTTATTTATATTCTTATGAAATTAAGTTTATCAAAGTGAAATCGACACTCGAAAATCATCTTATTTTTTATTTGTTTTATGTTCAACAATAAATAATTTAATTAAATAGTGATAAATCACTTATTGGATCTTATAAAAAAATATACTATTTTTATATTTGCTTCTAACTAATGATGAGTTTTATGTTAACTGGGCAATTTAATTTTGTGCGATCATATAATATTGGATAAATGCCTTGTGAAGTAAAAAATTAATACACAGGTGTTTTGGTAACATGAAATTTCATGTAAGAGACAGATTTAAATAATATATAATATTTACGATACGTAATTTTCAACAAAATTAATATACAAGTCAAATAATGTAATGTAACGAAAATGTAAGATATGATGATAGTATAACTTAAAATATAGGTAATATTGAGAGTTGTAAAGTATGCTGTAATATATACCAATCCAATTCATTTAAAAATCTTTAATATTTCTTCTTCCCACATATATGCTTTCCTTATCATAATTAACATCTGTTAAAGCTTCCACTGATTTTCCTAATCTTACGTTTCTTAATCGCTGTTGTCTTAGTCTCCACCGAAAATGCTATTCTTGTTTTCCACATCACTCTATAATTTTGTGACCATAGAAAATACTTCCTTTATCTGTTCACTAACAAGGAAACTTTTCGAGGTATACCACACCGATTTTCTTCATATTGTGATATATTGTAGAATATCAAAAAATCTTAGGGAGGTATTTTCTTTGTGTTAGAGGTATGTGAGGTATTTTCTCAATGCTGATTCGACGATTTAAGAGGTGAAAAGTACCCTTAAGTTTATGCTCGAAAATGGTCTTTTTTAATATCACAAAAACTAATTGAAATATTTTAAGTGTTCTATTTTCAAAATCATCAAGATATATTAACATCAATTCAATATTAAATTCAATATTATTTATTTAATGATTTATCTGTATTTAAAAATAGTCAGATTTATTAAAAAATAAGTAAATAAATAAGATATGTGACCCTCCGTGTAAAAGTAATTTTTACGAAAACATCTTTTTCAAAGAAAAAAAATTGCTTTGGTTTTATTGCAAAATTTTAGATCGTTATTATGATATTAGAAAAAAGGATGCGTCTTTCGGGGGTGAACTTTAAGGGTGCTTTTCTCTCCTTAAATTGACATATGAGTAAGTAAAAATATATCTCTAATTATTTTTTCATATTCGACAATATATCACAAGATTAAGAAAATTATGATGGTACTTGTCGAAAGTCTCTTGTTAGAAGTAGTCACCTCTTTGAATATGTTTTTTCAATACTTTGAGATACTTCAACTTCATATCACAATATTATTCATTGTAGAATGGTTTTTAATTAGATTGAATTTATTTGAAATTTTCTGGTGTTGGTTTCATTGTAAATTTCAATTCTTTTTTGTGATATTAAAAAAATGAATTTTCAGGGGTGAACTATAAAGGTGTTTTTTATCTCTCAAATGATTATATAGTTACGTAGAAATATATTTTTTATATTTCTCACATTTTGCAATACATTAGAAAATTAAGAAAATTATTAAGGTACGTATCAAGAAACTCTTGTTAGGGACAATTAGTCATTTGAATATATTTTTATTTCAAAAACCCCAAGACACGTCTACTTTACGCCTCAGTATTGTTTATTATAGAATGATTTTTCATGAGATTTATTTGATTTAAAAATTTTTGGAGATAAAAAAAAGGTTCTATTTACCCTTTTTAGAAATAGGGGATGCAACTCTTTAGAGTGAAAACAGTTTCCACATAAGTGTTTCTCCAAAAGAAATAAATTAGCGTAGATTTTATTTTAAAATTTTAATTCGTTATAGAGATATTAAAAAACCTTTTATAATGATAAACTTTAAGGGTGCTTTTCACCCCTTAAATGAATTAAGAAATGTCTGTCTCATATTTTTTGATGTGATACAACATATCACTAAATATCAATAAATATCAACAAACAATTGGTGAGATACACCTCATGATGTTTCCTTGTAAGACTTGTGAAAATTTTCATTTCTATAACAAGTTAGATTTCACAAGCTCACGGGGCGTAATCATCACCATCTCCAATCGTCGTATTCTCATTAAACATATCAAGTCCGTCTTATTATATTATTACTGTTAATTTATTTTTAATAAACGTTTTATATTTACAAAACCAAAAATGCCTTTTTATTATCACTCTTATCCATGTTATTTTAAAAGGTTAGTCGTCATTATTCTTTCTTGAATAAAATCGTTTAATATCTTCTATGCGACTTGTAATATAACGATTAGTAACTTTCTTAAGGGGAGAGCATATAAACAACGAAGTATGTTTATATATAATGAGCAGTCAAGAGATGTTTTAAAAATATTTTCCATACCTAAAATTTATAATAAAGTTATAAACCGGTTATTAATTTAGGCTCTTTTGTACTTTTTCAAGCCCTCACTATCTATTCACACTAAAGATCACCTTTTACAGACCTGATAAAACAGCTTAAACAGACTTTTAGTCTCAGGATCTTGTGACAATTTTACTGACAGTGCATTGTAACACACTGTAGAGTTCCGTGACGGTAGAATTATATTATAATTATATTATATATAGGTATTAGGAAATCTTTAATATATTGTCATTGGCTTAAGTAGCCTCAAATTCAATGCTTGGTTAAGAGGTAACGGCGAGCACCGCTAGACGGTATTCGTTAGTCAGGCTCGTTCATTTGTGCTAACGATTGTCGGTAGTTCCTTGCTGTATTATTGATACATAAAACATACACATTACGTCAATAAAATCTAAATTACTCTTGGAAATAATCTCTGTCTTACTTGTTCCCTTTAATCCTTTTGGAAAAGCGGAAAGTTTCAATGAAAAGGCAATATCAGCAAATTTTCGTGTAAAACGAGGTTAAATATGAAAATAACATAGGGAATAATGATGCTAAGTCAGAAACTGACGGATATTTCGATAAGGAATCGTGTGTTCGTTTCCTATATACAACATTACAAAAAATCATTCGTATTTAGTGAGTAACATGAGTGTTGATAGTCAGAAAGTAACAATAGTGGCAGCTTTGATCACTGACGAAAAAACTTATTGAACAGAATCTAACATCAGTCTTCTTCCCTAGCAAATAAAACGAAATTGATAAGATTGCACTCAAGTGATGAATATCTAAACTATAAGAATATTGGCAGCACCATTCGAGTTTTACCCGCGCTTGTAACGACTGAAGACAAGACTTAGTCGATATTGTAACCAGTGTTTAGTATTACTTTCTAAAACCACTCGCTTGTTTTGTGATGATCAGACGACTTTCACGTTACCCGCAACATATTTAAAACTATATTATTTACAACACTGACCTAGTGTTAGAGAAACCTTGCAGCGACTTCCCTTTCTACCTGTCACTATTACTACGTTCATTGTATACCGTGGTTGGCTTTCTTCCTCTTGTCCTAGGTGTTTCTCTACCTACCTCAAGAACATTCCGACCGATAGAGATAAAGAGAATAAACATGGAGGCATTTACAACAAACATGATTTTATCTCTAGTTTAAATAAATATAGTAACAATAACAGTGTAATGAATTAATAAATTCTATGTAATCTCGACTATTTCGATCACTTGTGGTCGAATGATTCGGGTTCAAAATTCAGAGTGACACCTTTGCGCACTTTCCAAACTTAACGTCCCTCGCCACAGTGGTGCTTTTTCTTTTATACTGTGCGCCAAAACTTTTATCTCTACATTCGAGCGCCATCCATCGGCGCTCACTACTAGGCCTTGATCGATCAACGGTACGTTGAAATATACTTTATATCTGCTGTACAGGTCTACCTAGGTAAGAAGATTTTATCGCTACAGATAGTGCGTTTTAAAATAGCTAAAGGTATCAACAAAATAGCACCGTGTATTACGTTTTACTTTACACGTCATTTTCTCGATTAATCCATCGTTGATTTAATTGACATTTTATAATAATTACATATATATCTTTATGATTAAAGGCATTAAAAAATAATTGAAGTATTTGAAAAATACTGGATTTTCGGTATATTTAAATATGCATCTAATTTTTATTTGAAACTATCCTTCCTATTTTGTTTCTATATTCATAGTATATGCATAACCTTGGTAATTATTTTAAGTTTGATGCAGCTCAGCTACATAATTTGTTTTATGAACGTTTTTATAACATATATTAATTTGTTCCAGAATATAATTAATATTTATATGAATGATTTAAAGGTAATTATATTTTTAATGTTAATAACCAGTTATGAATGCAAAATACTATAGATGATAAAAGTTTAGGATATATAGCTTTATATACCTCAAGCTTATTTCTTCTTTTTTACTTAACTTTGTACTCAAAATGAACTTGGTCATTTGTTATTATTTATTTATATATATATATATATATATATATATATCTTCAGTGCATTAAAGTATACAAATTACATAATAATTGCATAATAATACAACATCATTCGGTGAATATTACATTTATAATTTAAATTTTGAATTGATTTATACTTACCCTAGAATTTAATACAATTAAATAGTTCATAAAGCTTTATTTTAATTTTACATTTATCATTTGTTTTCATGGTTTAAATAGTGATCAAATTATCAACATTTATCAAATTAGGCCTTCCAAGTATTTTCATAATAATAATAATAATAATAATAATAATAATAAAAATCAGCTAATAAATATAATATTAGTGTATAATTAATATTATATACATATTATTAATAACAATAATATTATTAATCCTAATATTATATTTACGTACGATAATTATAATATATATATTTTTTATTAGCTTACACAGTAGTAAATGAGTTCCAGTGAATTCCGATTTCATAAGGTATTTATAATTGATAGTAATAATATAATACTTTATACGAATATAATATCTAATATCTAATACTTTTATCGCTGAATGGAAGATATGAACATATAATATAAAAATATGTTCTTAGTAAAACTGTAACAAGTTCTTTTAATCTTTCAACTTCGTCTAATTTTTCAGTACCTATCACATCAATATATTTAAACCATTACGTCTTTAAACTTAAAGATGGAGCTTCGGTCCAACCATATTAAATAAATTTGCCTTGTACTACCCTCTCCAAACCAATTTTGGAGAAGCGTCGCCGCTCTCATCGCATCAAATAATGTTGTGACAGCGTTTGTCCCTTTCCCTGTCGATAGACATGCTACTAGAAGGTAAGAAAACGCGCGTCGCGGTGAATTATTTCCGGCGCTCATCAATTAAATAAATATTTTTATTATTCAATAGAAATACAACACTCATGGATGAGTGATATTGAAGGTGGATGTAGAATTTCAATATAATTAATCTTTCAGAATTTAGAATTTCTTAAATAATACAAAAATACATAATGTTTTATAAAAGAACATTTACCACCAGTTCTATATAAATTTTTCTTAACGTAGAACTTTTTTCAGTTAACAAGATATACCATTAAATATTCAATATGATAAACTAAAAAAGAAATTATTTAAATATTGTTTTCTCTATATAATGACAAAGTCTATTCTTATTATTCTAGTTTCTAAAATTCTGATTTTCCATTAACTTTTAAAGATTAATGCAGTCAGTTATTTACATTGATTAAATTTTAAGTATATATAGGCAGCTCAACAGGTACGGATAAAAAATTATAGATATTTAGTGAAGCTGAAAACGACAAATATATATAATCAAAATATAGATATAAGAATCCTCAATTACCATCATTATGATTATGATTACGAATATTTTTTAAAATAAAAATTAATCTCCCATTGTTTGGATTCAAAAGGAGTAGCTTTCAAATAATTTTTTCAATCGTAAATAAAGACATAAGTAAATCTTAAGAAACTTTACATATAGATACAAATAATTTTTTTTAATATGATAGTTTAATAGAGTTATAACATAATATTTATATCCTAATACATTATGTAAATTATTAAATCAGTATGAAAAATATTTTGAAAAATAGTAAAACGAAAGAAACATTTCTAGTAAAATGACAAACTATAATGATCCAATATAATACTGAACATATTTTGTAACAGTATCTCACGCAATTCGGTTAAAGAAATTGTTTTATTTTACAATACGCAACTTACAGAACCTTTACAGTTGGAAGCTTGCTTTTAATTTGTCTTATATTCTAATGTTTCGCCCCATACTTACAGACACAACTATATGTGAATCTTATACAATAGTTATTACCGAAACGGGTTGTATATGTTAGCTTTACTCGAAAATTTAACGCACTTTCCTATTTCATACATAACTAATTACTCAACGAATTTAAAGAATTGGCAATATTCTTTTTTCAACTGGCAAATATTATGAGAGACAGATCAAAACAGGTATTGCAAACCCATACATACATAATTTGATACGTGCGTTAAATTATAGGCTTTCGTGTCAACTGTGATGTTGAAACAAAAGACAGAACCAGTTCGAAAAATTTCAGAAGCCTAGAATGCAGCCCATCAAAGAATAATATCCTGTTGTTCCGGTAGGGTCGAGATAAAACGGGAGATGTAAAAACAATCTGTCCCCAATCTGGCGCAAGTAAAGATTATCGCGAGTAAAATATAATTTTATATTTTATTCGCCTGTCTTCTCTTTTTAATTAAATTGAGTTGAAATTTGTTCAGATGCTCCGATAACTATTCGTTATATAACATTTTCAAAACCTAAGTATAGTGAAATCTATATATTACATTCATCAGAGAATACTACAAATATATTTTGTTTGTATTACAAATATATTATTAGAAAATGTAAACAGAAACTTGAAAATCTAAGGACACTTAAATAATATCAATACATTTTATTGTAAAAGAATTTATTATTATTATTATTATTATTATTATAAATTTTATTTCATCCAATGTGAAGTGATAAAAAGTTTTATTTCTTATCATGTTATATTAAGTAAACGATAAAGTTATACTATCATTACATTAAAAGCATCAATAATATAATTTAAATTTCCTATATTTCTGCAAATATTGTAGAGTGATAACATATAATAAGATTGTTTTGATAATTGATTTCTTTTACTTCATGCGAATATTCAAATGAGATTATTAAAACATTTTGATTTTCTGTTCAATAAAAAGTCTGATAACAAAACTATGTGTATTTTTAAGGCTGCATGGCATGTCGATTCCTATTGCGAGCATCACTCACGTCGTGCATAACGAATAGCCAACGTTGCATGGATCACCAGATTGATCCATCCAATAATCGTCGTATGGTTCAGAAAATTAAACGAGTGGCTACAGCTCAGTGCAAACTCAAGAAAGCGACCTAGATGTCAACGCCAAGAAATTCAAATAGCTCGAATAATTTTTTTTCATAATTACTAATTAATTAAAAATTATTTAGTCAACTATAATTTTATAATTATTAGATTAAATTTAGGCTTAATTAAGATTCTATAGGTATTTTGAAAAGAATAATGTCATTTATTAAAAGAAGTCTAAGATAACATTAGAAATATATTAAAACAAAGATACGCCTTGCTTAACATGATGTTGAATCGGCTGCTAATAATATTTGGGCAACGTTACGGTACGCAATCTAAACAAACAAAATAATCAGTTATAAGTCTTTGACACAATTTAAAGAGAACAGACAAAATGTGAACATAATAACTTTATTGTAAAATATTCTCGATTCTACATCTACCATGAATGTTATTACAGTTTTATCTATAAATGTTTCCATTCAATAAAATGATTTTACAAAGAATTATTTTAGTTATATCATAAAGCGGACATTTACAAACTTAAAGTTACTCTTTACACATTTTGTTACATTTTACATGAAATACATAAATAGAATTTAATTGTAGAACCAAGTTATTCACATATACACAAATTTCAATCTCACCTTTCTATAATTAAAATTAGTAATTGGTCTATAAGTCTAACAAATAAAGAAATAATGAATATCATGTTTTACAAATATTAAATAATTAATTCTTTAAAATCATTATTTTCAATTATTATTTATTTAGCATTATTTTTCAGATACATAATTCTAATCAGGCTTTCTAGAAACTTATTTTAATACCTTAACGATTATTCATGATAGTTTGTGATCTATGTATTACGTTTATTTTTATTTATTTGAAAAACGTAAAACTTCGAGCCAACAAAAGGCAATAATTATTATAATAATAATTGTAACAAATAGCTTTTTAGTCTTACAATTCTTTACATAGCAAATGAAATTAAAAATAATGCGATAAGAATATATTCTAAGAAAACACAACTATTTTCTGAAATCTATTATTTACCCGTATTTACAAGTTAAAAGAAATTTATCTTTGATTTTTCAGGGAATAACCGATAAATGTATTCTCAGCCGAGAAAAAATTAAAGAACCGTATTAAATATAAATATCTATTAGAAATATATATATATGTAACTTGAAATAAAAGTTTTTATTTTGCTTATATTACAAATTCTAGTTTAATACTCTGATGACCGTTTGCTGTTTCAACAGTATCGTTTTTGAAAAATCCAAACATATATGATACTTGCATGATACTGTAAAACATCTCAAATCTGACTGTCCATCAAATTCAATAATTTCATTTTTTATTTCATTGATGCATTTAATTACATTATTTTGATATATCTTAAATATAAAGTAAACTCACCCTCGATTTACGGGCATAGTATATGGTGTAGAACCATTAGGTTTCCGTGCTATAAAGTAAAATGTAAATTAACTTATCAAATTTAATTTTCAGAGTACTATGTACAATTTGTACTATTAACGAACCTTCGGCGAACAAAACGAAATAAAGAAAGTAGGAAATAAGAAGCACCAAGTTTTTCATTTCTGACTTGATATAACGATTTGATGGCTGTAAAAGCTGTAATGTTTAATTTATATATATTTTAAAGAATTTTTTTTCTATAATATATAAAATCAGTATATAACGTAAATCTGTCCCACTTTTATTGAATCGACAGTTACTGTGTATAGGAAATTTAACAAAGAAGCTTTTACGTTCAATTTGATACTGTATATAATAATACTTGTATATAATAATACTGTAATACTTGTATATAATAATTATCCAAAGTATTCAGTAACCTATCGATAAACTAAATATTATGGTATCACTACTTACTATTTGAAAGAAATATTTTTTTCACCAACTGAAAGAAATTAAAATTATTCTTGTTATACTCTCCGAAACAGTTCTTTTTATAACAAACAGTAACTGCTTACTCCATTTATTAGAAAATAGTAAGATAAGATAATTTATGCAAACTAAGTATTAATAAATATGTACACGAGTTTTGAGTAAATATCTTTTATATATTTTTTATCTAAACGCACCTACTTTTTTATAAGTAGAATTCTAAAAACAGAAGAAAATTATAAAGTTTAAGGTAATTGTAATTTTAGTGAAACACGCTTTGTTGTTTTAATTTATTAAAATTTGTTTTAATGGCGACACATTTTCACCAAGATAGCTCGAAGTCACGAAATAGTGTTTCGAGACAGCATGTTATGACATGATTATTTATAAAAAATTTAAAAGAAACGTAAACTAATGAAACGTACTCACCGATAGAATATTAATATTTTTTTCTATTCTGTCTTTGGTCTTGTTCTTGCATTTACAAGAAGTAAAAAAATAAACAGAGAAATTCTTAAATTTTTATTCAATTTAATTTATAATTATAATAAGAAATGTTAGAATTTCAACATAGGAAGCTTTGTATATGCTGTGAAAGACAAGATAAGAATATTCAATAAATGTTTTCGTTAATTTACACATCTGCTTTTAAGAATAAATTTAAATAAAAATTAATATTGCCCTCTCTGCTTAAGTTCAAATATTTTCGATATAAATATGTAAAATATAACTGAAACAGTTCAGGTGTAATCTGAGTATTTAGAAATTAAATGTTTTGAAAAATATTATCAATCATATCTGAAATAACAATATTATTAAATATTTAAAAATAAACGTAATATATCCATCACAGTCTATTATGAAAGTCGTTTAATTATTTAAATAACTGTCTAAAATACATGACTATAGTCATGTTTCTAAAAAGAATAACGTTTAATGTATAGTAAGTTACGATAGTGTTTTAATTTATTTAATTCTTTAATACTAAGAGAAACGTTAAATATGAATTTTCGGCCTTAGTATAGTTATGTAATATTTATAAATACTACGAATAAATAGATTTTATCATTAAAGATTGTCAAAATTTTTAGGTATCGTATTCACTACTAATGTGACAGATATTACAACAGTGCAAAGATTTATCGTATTATAAGACATCTGAAAATTCATTCAATTTATAGTGTTAATTCACATTACAGTAATTCAACAATAGTTTATATCCAAGTCATACATGAATTTATAGTTATATATGTTCGAATGGTTTTAGCAGAGGTCACCTAAATAAATCCTTTTTAGCATTTAATTAAATAACTTTTTTACTATTTCTATTTATAGATATTAACTTTATTCTAAAAAATTATTTCAATAAAGCTGCATTTTCATTTTATATATTGTAATAGTATTGAAGTTGTTTTTGAAAATAATTTATTATATTTGTCTAATATCTTAAGCAATACTCTCTTTATGTCATAAAAATTGTACTTGCTATAATTATATTTGACTAAGCAACATCACAGTTATTCATTACGTAAGGGTTTTTATTTATTTGAATTAATGCAGATGTCTCGAAAATAATTTATATTGATAACTATTTATTAGTCAATATTCGAATAGCAGAAATCCCTTATTAGCAAATTCTTCTTTGGTAATTGTAGGTGATATTGTACATTTTCTCAGAATCTTTGATGTACAGTTTTGTGAGAGTGAGGAATTTTCGTATAGTGCTTTTATAATTTACCTAAATTACTATGTTATTGGCTGTAAGTAAGAAAGCTATTACTCGACTACAATCTAGTACACTGTTGTGCGTCAGCGTTTCATATTATCGCGAGCGACAGGTGCAGAGCGGTATAGTCGGCGTTTAAAGTGGTAATAGCGACTCAAGTGCTTACGCGCACGCTCGCACTTTTCTCCCTCTCCTTTTCTCGACTATATACAGTCTCTGTCTTGTAGTTATTACTACGAAAGCGTTAGCACAACTAGCCCTCTTAGTTTTCCCGTGTTCGCGATACAAGCTGGGTGCGCCTCTTGTACCCTCGTTCTTTCGCGCCGGTACGAGGTAGTGGGTGCGCTATTCTCTGCACCCGCTTACCGATTGACATTCTCCGTTTTCTTTCGTTCTGCTGCGTCAATTCTCGTACCAAACAGCAAAAGGGAGAAATATCGAACATGCATAGCGGTAAAAGCGGTAGCGAGATGTAAAGGCGGTCAAGAAGATTCAGAGTACTTTTAATTGCATAACACACTGAGACGCGATCGGAATGCATAGGTTATCGAGAATGCCATAATAAAGAGATGTACGCACAAAAATTGCATCTAAACGCAGCTAATAGATCAGTATCCGCTAAAAAGCGCATATATAACATCCCTGTTAAGCTTAGTTTTCGTTGCTACTATTCTTAGAGAGTCTTGACCATGCAATTCAAAAAGAGGAGACTAAAAGCGGTCGTGCCTTTTAGGCTTCTTACCGTCATATTTGTCTGTGCAATTTTCAACGTGCTCAGTGTCAAAGGTAAATGATCTATATGAAATGCTATTTCTTTTTTAAAACTTGTTGCACGTTTTATACGTTTTATAACTTTTGCATGTTATAAAAGCAAAACAGCGTAGCATTTCATATGAACTCCCAAATTGCAGTCACCTTTTCACGATGAGAGTATTGTTTATGAGAAATTTTATAACAATTTGATAATAGTTTAATTTATTAGTACACAATTTAAAAGCATCTTTTTATTTGTATTTTAAATTAACAATTTTAATTTTAGGGTACGTAAGAAAGAAATAATTTCAATATGAAATATCTATATCATGATTTTATACGTGAGATTCATTTTTATAATTTTTAAACCATATAACTAAGATTTAATGCATTTATGTTTTCTATTATTTTAACCAGTTTGCTAGTATTACGTAAAATTTAATATAATATTATTTTTATTCTCTATGTATATTACATATCTTATAAATATTAATTAAAGTTCTAATTATATTTAAGTACATTTTAAACTAATTACTATTAATTTATTATTATATTATTATATTATTATATTATATTATATATTATATTAATATATTAATTTACTATTTAAATTCATACTGATAGCTTAAATTTCATGAATATTTAACTATTCTTGTATGCAATTGTAATTTTTAAAGATTATTTCTAGACCATGTGAAAATATCATTCTATTTAATAATACACAAAAAGTTTCTTAGAGGTTTTTTAACACTAAAACACATAAAAATACATAGACAAAAGTACGTAAACCTTAACGCTGTTTTTTAGATTTACTATGCAGTTTATTGAGAAATAATTACTTTTCAAAAATAGTGGTCCGTAGAGCACTTGAACAGTTATAAATTTTAACGTATGCTTTATCCAAAATAGCATTATTGAATGTACGTTATACTCCACATATTTTGCAAAGATAAGTATTCCTTGTTTCAAGTCTCAAAGCACTTGTTATATTTGACCCACGTTGAAAGAACTTATTAATATAATTTGATAAATTTATAAAACTATTTGTTCATAAATATAACGATAAAAAATATTGTTTCAAACATAAAAAATATATATACTCTAATTGCCAGATTGTACTTAATATTAAGATGGAATTGTGAAGTGTAACTTCAAATTCACTACAAATTAGACCTAATATGAAGTATAAATATGAGTACAGTAAAAATCTACTTTAAATCACATCATTTAATTCAGCTGAATAAGATAATTATAAAAAAATTACTTATACTCTTGTTTTAACAATACTATGAATATGATATAATAATGATACAATATTTTGATTAAATAGTGTACAGTTGAGTTTGTTAATGAAAAAATAATGCATTAAGTGACAAAAGAAAAAACTAGTTCGATAAAGAAAATTTTATTCATCTTTACCTAGTACATTACTTTTGCTAAAGATCTTTAATTATAATATTCAGCGATGTTTCAGCAATCGAAATAAATATCAATAAATAATTTATGTAAGATTAGAATTTTTCACAATCTATGTATTACTTTTTTACGAAGTTCATAAATACTGATAGATTAATCGGAAATCCATGTGTAAAATCATAAGTTTTATGTCTCGCGTGCTTTGCACAATAATTGCTCCAAGATAAATTGCATGAATTGAAAAATATTCTACTAAAATTATCAGAAGTTCTATTTCAAATGAATCGTTCAGTAGTAGCAAGCATATAGTGGCATGATTTACCGTGTGGTTCACTACACCCTTACTTGAATTCTTAAGAATATATCATAAAATTCTAATTTTCTTTAATCACATTTTTACTGTTTATCCATAAAATAATGTAAATTCTAAATGTAATGTAAAAATTCAAGTTCCTTTCTCTTCTGCATAAAATAAATATTATCTATCATGATAATAAGCAAAATTTTTTCTTCATTTTAGTTTAAATAAGCATTGAATATTTGATAAGGTTTTGATATTTGGTTTTGGTATAAGGTAAATTAACCTAAAATTATACCAAACAATTCCCAACTTTAATTTATGTCGTATTTTTGTATTATTACATTAAATTTTATTCAAGTTTAAATATCAGATTAATGTAATTTTATTATATGTAAGTTATAATTTTATCTCCTATATTACTTTAATTTATATAAATATATATTACTTATATTAACGTACATTATTATTTAATAGCTTTTAATAAAATTTTCAATTTTCTTATTTAATTATAAAATACATTTATATAATATATTAGTATTTAATAATTGTAGTTCTTATTCTATGGTTTGAAAACTAAAAACTAAAAATAATTAAAAACTCAATATTTGTAATTAGTAGTATATTAAATCGAAATATTACATTTTTTTCTTGATTGTTTTATTGTGTTCAATACTTTTACAATAGAAAGTTTTGTGCTTAAATTTTTAAAAATATAATGGGAATAATACGTACCCTTCAAGAAATTTTTTTAAAAAATTGCTAGAAATTTGGGTCATATATTATAACTAAACTCTCAAAACTCAATCAGTCTGACATATTTTACCAGTAAAAGATGTGCAAAATCTAAGGATACTTAAAAAGAACAACCGAATTCTGATAAAATTCAAAGTACCACGCTCATTAAATATTATATGCTTCTACGTACATATTTTGGATAATAAAATTCTGTCACTATTGATACAGCCATGCACCTGCTTTCACCTGTACAATGACAACAGCGTTAATGCCTACTCTGAACGTACTTCTATATCATTGATGTTTTGCGACTTAAATTAGCAGTTTATCGTTTGCTTCTCTCTCTCTCTTGATCCACTTCTACTAACGTACCAATAAGCATACTCATTTCTCTTTATCTCTCTTATTCATGCGATTTGGTGGTACATTATATTTTTTAAAAATAGATGCAACATCTATAGTAACCGTGATAATTAAATATTTGTACACCAAATTTTATGTGAAGATCCATACTGTCGATCTAAAAAGATAATATCGAGAAAAATATTTACGGTACTGTTCAAGAAAGGAACGCATGGGAAAGAATACACTGGAGAACACAAATCCGTCATAGCGCATCGCTCTCACTTCCGCTTTTTACGAAGTCAGTTTCTTTCCTTAACATATATACTAGTGATTTTTTTCTATCTTACTTTAATATCTATTAAGAAGTGTAATTTTTATTTGTGATTAAGTCTAAAATTGAACAAAAATTTAAATAATAATTAAATATTGCTTTCTTTTTAAATAAAGAAAAATTGTTTAATATTTAGTAGATGTTTTTATATCTTTATAAAATTTTAAGATATCCTTATAATTATTAATATATTTATTAAATATACTCAGGGAACAAAAGGTGAACCATTGTAATGTACAATAATAAAAATGAAAAATAGAATTAGTTCATGTTTGTAACGTTGCATTGCTACTTCTGATACTACTTCTCTCGTTGTTTGCTCTAATACATTGCATAAGAAAATTAGTAATCTGAATCATTTAATTTACCTTAATAAACAAGTTTATATAAATTCATTTAGATGAGTGAATATTTTTGAGAACGTAAAAGAAAGAGAGAGAGAGAGAGCATCTGAAAATGATGGGAGAAAAAATAAGCCGAAATTTCTGTACGAATCTTGAATTATAAAGCAGCATTATTGTAAAAATGTTTCTGTTTATATATATATATATATATATTTACATATGAATCCGCTTATTTATTTATATATTTAGTAGGTATAAGTATATATATATATATATATATATATACATTTTGTATTAATTTTATATCTATGTATGCATAATTTTACATGTATATATTTATACATTATAACTCATTCCTATTATATAATTATATTATATATTATTACTATTATTTATGCAAGTTTTATTATTTATGCATAGTATTTCCATACATTGCTCTTGCTTTTAAATGAAATTAATTATGAATCACTAAGTTGTAAACATAATATAGTACTCATAATATTTCTTCCTATATTGACTAAAAATTTCTTACTCTAAGCTACTTTTTTCTAATAAATATATACTCGAAAAATTTCTAAAGAGCAGCTTCATAAAATTATAACTGTATTCAGTGTTTATAAGAAAGGCGTCTTATTTTATGAATTTAATACACAGTAGTAATTTGTGCGTAATGAAATAATAATATATTATAGTATTAAAATCAACGAATCATTTATATTATGCTAAAATGCAACATTATGCTATCTATATGTTTTCCAAAGTGATATGTACTTGTAGTTAAATCATATACCGACGTACTCAAATATCATTCTCATCAGGTCATTTGGTAAAGTATCAGTTTATCTCTCCCATGTCTGAATGCTTTGTTTGTTACTACTTTTAATCATAATTTATTTTATATAATATTGTTTATTAATATTTTATTTTCGTTTACTTTCTTCTCAATTAATCTATTTATGTACATAGTTCGATTAATGATTTTAGAACTTACTAAATTACATATTAATTTTGTTGTAATTAACATTCGAACTCAGTTTATGTAGGTTATATCTATTATATGTTTGTGTATATATATAGTTTGCTAGTTAAATATTTCCTTAAATGAGAGTATAAAACAGTAATACATATACAGAGAAATTATACAGTACAAAAATGAATCAACTCTAGACGGAAATCTAATTACGCCGTTGCAAATTCTCACGATAATAATCATTACAAGCGAAGTTCTTTTTTCGCAAATTCTTAATTCGAAGCCTAGTTTTTGGGTGGGAAAATATATTTAGGTTTCCGTATTACGAATGAATCGCATGTATATATTTATACAAATTTATTATTCTGCACTATACTTAAATTGACGTATGTTGGTTATGTGTATGAGGAAGATAGACGATCCTGAATTTTGTAATTAGATAAGAAACTTTAAACAATTAATTTCTTTAAAAAATATAGAATAAAACACTTGAATATGTAATAGTAAGAATAAAATACAGTTAGCAGAATTTATTTCTCAAATTTTGTATAATTTAGTTGTACACCTTCGTAAGACTTATTTTGATATATCAAACTACACTATAAATATAAAGACGTTTATTTATTACTTTATCTATGTAAAATAATGTCTATAATTTTATCTTTTTTGATTAAATTATTTTAATTTTTATAAATTCAATCTACCAAACTATCTTGATAAATAATTTACTATACATATATAGTGAGATTATTTTCATTACAATACTGTTTTCGATTTTTCATATAATTAAATATGTATTTTATAAAGAAATATTAATGTGAAGTCCTCTACAACTTAAATATTCAGCTTTTCCTTCTTTGAAATGATATTTTTACCTTATCTGAATTTATTGGTAATTTAATTTAAATTAATAATTTAAATTACAGTGACAGAAAAAAAAAGAAAAAATTTTATAAGATTTGAGATATTTATGTAACCGTGTATTATATTAATTCATTTACCCTATATTAAATCAATTTGATAACGAACTTTTGCGAATTCACTTGCGATGATTCATATGTAATTAATACGTAGACCAAACTTTCTGCTATTTAATATGTTATCTTTTCAGTTCATTTTATAAATCAACTCTAGGTGAACTTGTTCATAATATTAGAACATAATTATATATTCATTTAATTTTCGTATATCCACATTAATATACTATAAATTATTCTACAATCTCACACTTCGAAATTATAATTCTAAATTTTTTTTAAATTTCTATTTTTAAGAGTGTACAATCTACCAATATCTATAGTTTAATCCTGTTTAGCGCCTAGAAGTAATTAAAAACATTATTAGCGTTATCGTTACAGAATGAATGCTTACGCAGGCTTGAAGACTTTTTTGAAACATTATTGAAAGTACTTATCATTTTTAGATATTTATCATTTTTTATTTAACATTTTGATCATTAGATGTTATAGATACACTGTAGATTAATTATAGATTAATATAACTTTACATTGATCTATTAGTAAGCAGAAATTTACTGCTATCATTAAGCACATTTTTATACTATTTTAAAATTAAATTTGATTTATATATTCTTGAAATAAAATATATCTACTTAATACGATTTAATAAGATTAAATTTTTTATTCATCTCTCATTTTAAATCAGTTTAAAGTATACAAATACAACCTATATTGAGATTAATAAGCCCTAAAATCTTATAAATTTACATGATTTATAAGTGCAGTGATTAATATTTCTAACTTATTATAAGATTAATAAAAATAGCTACAAATTATTATTTATTAGTTTCAATTTTTATGTTTATTATTGTGTTGAATTGAATAATAGTTATAATAGTATAATAATATAATAATAGTATATATTAAATTTAATTCGATAATAAAAATAAATACATCTATTTTAATATTTTTAATACATCTGATATTTGTAATTTCATACATTCAATTAAAAAAGTGTGATTTTAATGATATAAATGGCAAAATATTAAAGTTATCATAGCAGGAAATATTATATTTTTTAAAAATATAATATATATAATTCGCACTTATTATAGGCGCGCATGTATACACATGCACTCACATACTCTCAAAAGTATGGAAAAGAAATAAATTATGTAAAGATTAATTATAGAAAAATACGGTCTTTTCAATTAATTATACTTTTAACATGTAATTCCATAATTTAATGAGGCTGATAAATTTAATCATAATTCTGATAATCATATTTATGATCGATTTTAAATTCTTTAAAGTGCATTAGTTGTATGCATAAAAATTTCACCTGTAACTATGATATATATTACAATACAAATCTAGCAATCTGAAAATTTTATATAACCTCATAGGTTCATATTATTGCAGAATTTGAGAAGGTACAAATATTTTTAAATGTGAAATAGAAGAAGCTCTCTTGTATGATACATTTATTTCACATTTTTATACTAAAAAAATATCTCTCATTTTGTCGGTTACCTTTACTAAGCTTCAACTGAAATAAAATGAAGCCAATGTATTTCGGTATTAAATAAGCCACGTTATTTAAAATTTAAAATTTCGTAGTTCATATTTATATTTTCTTAATAACTCATTAGATTAAAATTTGTAATCCTAAGCTTATAATGTATTAATAATAAGTATATAAAAACTTGTTCGTATTGAATTTTTCGACTTTCAGTAAATAATTAAATTTATTTAAAATTATTGTTTTTAGAAAATAATTTTTTGAAATTATTGAAATTAGTTAATTAATTATTCACTAATTATTAAAAAAAACATTTTCTAATAAAATATTACTAAAATTCAAAAAATAAAACTTGAAAAATTTTTTCAATTTAATTACGTTACATAAGATGTTACAATAATATGTACATAATGTAGAATCCGAAGTACTATATATAAGAAAGTTTATTAAATTCTTTACATAAATAGATCAGAAAATTTATTTAACAAGTTAAATAATAATTGTTAGATAAAAAGATAAGAATTATTTTATTCTTTACTTTCTCCATATTATTGAACAATATTTGGATTACTGTAGATCTCAAAGACATAGACCAAGCATTACTAATATCAAAAGGTATTATTTTTTATAAAATTATATTTTATTTAATTATTATAAAATTAAATAGATTAAATAATAGGTAAATACTTTTTTAATATTATTAAAAGATACAGTATGTAGCGTATAAGAAAATCTATTATTTAAATTGATTGAGTGATATTTTAGAATTTCTAAAGATTTAAAGTAATCTGAATGTATAGATTTAATTTGCATTATATTGTGTAGAACTAATCTTATAATTGTACTTCATAAATTATGAATTCTTCATATTTTCCCTAATTAAGATATATTTTCCATCTATTATTATTATTACAAAAAGTAATTATTTCAATTTTTAAAATAATTATTTATGAAGATAATTTTACACTAATAACATTTTGTCCTTATGATAATTAATACTCTAATATTGCTCAAAATTAAGTAAAATGTAAATGTTTTACAAAGTGTGTGATATATTCCAAATATAATGTATATTATTCTTGTATTTACAATTATTTTTAAAAATAAATAATTTGCTCGAATATTGAAAGTTTTTCTACTGGTTCTCGTTTATGTTACGAGATATTACAAATATATTATCTTATGTTAATGATTGTTAAGAAATTATCATAATTCTAAAGATGAATAATAGAATAATTGAAATTATTTTATATTATTTCTATTATAAATAATAAAAAATTGAAGGAAGCATGTAGATAATATTTACTTAACTTTCCAGAACGCATCATTCATGATGATAGTTTTAAAGTGAATAAGTACTTTACTTATATTAAAAGCGAATAAGTACTTATATTATCAGGTGCCTATCGTATTTGTAAATGTAAATTTTCATAAATATTTATGAAATTAACAAATGAAAGAATTTAAAAGAATATTGTTGTGTTGATGATCTCCATTAGAAATTTGTAATATATCTTAAGTGAGTGTTAAATTTTGTACTATACATCTTTAATTTATGTTAATTAATCAAATACTTTTATGCACTACATAAATTAAATTTATTTGGAAATTTTAGTTGTATAAGTAAAAATTATTACAATAAATTTTTTGTAAATAAATAATTAAATTGATTCTTAGAAGGAAATTATTTTTCTATTACCGAGTAAAATGAGGTGAAAGTAAGATATTTGAAGAATTAAATTTTCACGATTCATCTTAAATTTTAAACTGTATTCAATCAATGTATAATTGTGCAAATTAATTTAAAATTGTATAACATCAATTTTTTATTTTTATTTTAGTATTTCTAATTTATTTAGAATCAGCTACAATTTTGAAGATTTATTAATTTTTTATTTTTTACTTCCTCTTTTATAATTTATTATGTTCTTTTGAATATGTAGATTTTAACCCATTTTTAAAAAAAAATAAATTTTACCATTCTATAATATTTGTTATATGGGCATATAACAGAAATGTCCATATGGATTATATGGATATGTAAGAGAAATCTTATATAATAATATAATAATAGAGTATAATAAAATAATTAATGAATATATTGAAGTTCCACAGTTTCACAGAGCCAAGCCCGTACTTTTTTTCTGGGGGCGAAAATAGAACTCAAAAATCTTCAAAACTTAATAGGAAAAAGTATTTGAAAGTTAATTAAAAGTTTTTACCTGTTAATAAATTTTATTGTTCTACTCTTTGTTATTCTCTATTTAAATGAAAAATTATTAAGTAATTTCTATAAATAATTTGAAAATGCTTACTTACAAATATTAATATTTTATATCATAATAAACATTTAATTTTTTTATTATTTTTCAATTCAGCTTTTATTCAATGGAATTTGATTGACAAATATACAATAAATTTTAATGAATTATAAAAATTTGAATTAGTAATTTAAATAGTAATATAAGATTTTTTCCAAACAGCAATATGTATATAAGATAGTAAATAATTATATATGTAAACAGAAATCAATTTAATATATAATTAATTATAATGATATGCGAATGTTATGTTTATTTATTTTATAATGTTGTTTTATAATTTAAGATAAAATTAGCACATTTAACACATTTGCATACTTGAAAATGAGATCATGCTAGTTGAATATATTTAGCTAACCAAACATTTACAGTTTTTAACTATGTACTTCTATCCATCCTCTTGAATTGGTTATAAATTATTCTGATAATTTATAAATAATAGTATTTAAAGTTTTATAGTTAAATTACATTTTTAAAATATCAAACTTATTTACAATGGATTATATCTATTAAGAGTTGTAATAATGAAAGGAGTACAATTTACTACTGAAAGTTTTTCTAACACACAGGATATTCTAAGTTTGTACTAACACACAGAATATTCTTAGATGCAGTATTAATGTTATATTAGTTATCTGGATGATGCATCATCATACTGTAAGTCAGATAACAGAAATATTAGGTTACGATATAACAGATGTTTAAAATATAATAAAACGTACCCTGTTTCCTTACACGTACACCTCCGCTCACTTCTTATCATCCTGTTCCGTCTACACTGTCTATCTGCTCTGAATCATTTTTTGCAAACACGAGAATAACTATATAAATGTAAAGTACAATATATAAATTTCAGTTCAAACGGAGAAAGGCATCATATTTTTTGAGACTTTAAAATAAAAACCAATCAGAAGAGTTATTAGTAATTTTTAAAAATATATACATTAAGCACGAATTTCTTAGTTGTTATTCTACTATTTACCTAATGGTCAATAAGAAAATTCAATTGATGTTGCATCGTGTCATTAATTTCCTAAATAAAAAAAGAGGAAAAAAATCGGTGCCGAATCATCTACCTCTAACATTTGTTAGAACCTCGGTAGAAACTTAGTTAATGGAGTTGGTTCATTATATTTAAAAGAAAATTTTTAAATACTTAAAATATAAAGATTCTTAAACAATAAATAATATGTATTAACAAAATATGTACGTATATTATGTGATATATATATAATGTATATTTTATTAAATTATTGCAGTATTATAATTAAAAATATAAAAGAAAAAATGAAAGACTATAAAGACACAAAATTATATGACTTTTTCATTAATAATTAACTTTTTCAAGTAATAATATTACCAAAATAAAATATTTCAACAGCTTCTGTTGCATACAAATTTTTTAGATCCTATTTTACGCGAACTACCAATATTACAATTACATTATTTGTTCATTTGTTTTATCGCAGCCTATTACAGGTTCAGAAAAGCATTTGTACGTTACTACAGTTCCCACACATGGGTTTCATGTACTATACATATATTTATAATTAACATAGAAGTGTACATGAAGTTCCACCAGGGTAGCCAACAACACGTTAAACAGCTACCGATGCCAAGTTAGGGTCGCTCGGTGTACATCGTCGTGCTACCTCATGCGTACTTCCGTTCCTTCTTTCCCACCCGAGAAGAGAAACCAAGAAAGATTCGTGAACAAGTCGTGCGACCTTGCTGCGAAAGTTGTTTTATTCGTGTGAGTTGCATCATTTACACTTGGCTGTGGTTTCACGTCCCTACCGTTAATAAAAAGACAGTGATCATTTCCTTTTCTTTTTAATTAAATAAAGTCTTATACGTGAGTTTTTTACACTATTATGTAAGAGATAATATAATTTCTATATTATAAATTTTTAAATATTATATTGAAGAATTTCTTATTTAATTATTTTGTTGTTATTAATACGTTTTAGTACTTACGTTTCTATATAATTAAACTGCCGTTATAAATTACTCTAGAATTTCATCAAGAATCATTTTTTCCATCTGATTTTTTCTTTCTTAGCTACATTCGATAAAACTTACTTATAATATTATGACTGAGATAATGATTAATTTATTAGCTCGAGAACTGTATTTTTGTAATGTTATAAACTGTATTTTTTCTAATGTTATAACTTACTATTTTTTTATGTAAAACCTTTTTCTTTAGTTTCTTTATAAATTCTTTATATATTTACTAATAATGCTAACTGAAGTCAAGTTTTATCATGAATATACCTAAAATTATAGAAATTATTATTAGTTACAGAAACAATTAATTATGAATGATAGAAAAATTTATACCAATATTTCACGAACCATTTCCCGTGTCGATATCTAGATCTTTATTAATAAATATCTAAATATATATTACCTGTTATTCGTTGAATTCCCTCACAGATCTTTACAAATGTTCATATCATCATTGGCCTATTTACTCTTGTGGCTGTATAAATGCCGATGAGTTAATGTGTTAAGAATCGAGAAACTTGATGCTGACCATTCAATTTCCAACGACCACTGCATGAAATCATGGACCAAGTAGAAGACTTACATGATTTGGCAGACGGCCAGAGAGATCATAGTTGTTTTGTATTGTGCTCTCTTTTTCTCTTCCAGCCTTCTTAACACTACAGACTTTTCAAATAGTGAAAAGTAAAATGTGTAAAGCAAAATTCGGACGAAATTATCACGTGTATATTCTCTCATCTGTAAAGTGCCATAAGGTCATTTCGAACTGCCTGTCTTGTTCGTTTGAATATGTCTTTCAAGACATATCCTTTCTTCATTTTAGAAAAATTTGAGCACTATTATGCATCTTATTATTTATTATTAATTAATTTTAATATTAAATAATTGACAAAATAAAATTTATTTAATAATTATTATAGATTTAAATTAATTTAAATTAAAATTCTGAGTATAACAAAATTATATTTATTAAACTATCCTAATAATAGTCTATCAAATTTGTGTAGAACTAAACCCATACATCAATACACAAAGTTTTATCAGTTTACTTGCTTAGATTTATAATATATGTACAAATTAAAATAATTACTATTAATAAATAAGTCATTATGGAACTGACTAAATCAGCTAAATATTTTAAAACTTTTTGACATATAAATTGTATTGTCATCTAATATACTGCATTAATATTTGTTATTGTATATTCTCAAAAATATTGTAAACTTAATAAAAGTTATTATTTATCTATATCTGTCAACATAGTAAAGGTTTTATTTCCTAATTTCTGAAAATATAAAGAATATAGTTATATATTAAATGAGTTCCAAATTGATATTAGAAATATCACCAAGTCTGAAACTTTTTAAATTTAATATTTATAATTGCTTTTAAGCCTAAATACTCAACAGATACACGAAACATTCTTAAATTAAATTGTATTATTTATAATATACGTATCTTGTCAAAAGTTCAATTTGAATATTAAAATATATTGTCAGTTTCTTTATTTAAATCCTTTAGAAATACATTTTCGATATTTGATTCAGTTGAAGATGATACCTAATACTATTGCGTAAGCTACAACTGCACGTAATAATCATTATATATAAAAAATAAAGCTCTATAAAGTACAGAGCAAGAAACAAGAAGTAAAAACTCAAACAGCAAACTTACATTTGATTAAGTAGGTTATTAATAATAAAAACATTATTTTTGTAAGAATAAATCGATGCGTGGTCTTCTGTATTAGTGGTGGCGAATGTACTCATTACAGACAAATACACAAAAATGACTAAATCATTTTTATAAAATATTGTAAAACATTTTTATAAATGAATAAGAATCCATCGATTGCATTAATTATAATTTTTCAATCAATTACTCCAAGAACAGCGTAGGAAGGTTTGGAATATATAAAGATTTCATCCTATGAAAAACGCATTCAATATAGAATAACCATGTAGCCCACTGTACATGTACACGGTAAGGTCCTACTCTTATAAGTAAGGATACAGGATTTCTGAATATATTCAAGTAAAACTGTTTATTACTCTTAGCAAAAATATATAAACGTGTATGAACTTATATCCGATTTGTGAATAAATGTGTATATTGAATGAAAATGAATCGAAATTTAGGATACCAATTCATTCTTAATGTAACAAATTATTTATTTAATCTTCTTTATCAATTTATATTGTTAGCAATTGTAGAATATGGCGAATACGTATCACATTAATTTAATTATAAATTAATAGTTACATTTTCTGATTCCTAATTGTTAAGAAAAATATTCTAATTTTCATGTAAGTAATATTGTAATTAATTAATTATTATCAGTTCTTACCATGAAAGTATGAAAATAAAACTATAAAAATACTTCACTGTTAATAAAAATATTTGCGTTGACAGTATACATTTTTAGACATCAAAGTTATTCTGTTTTTATGAAGATAGAACTTACATGAAGTATTTCAATTATTTATATCAAGAATTCTTATCGAAATCTGATATAATTGTTATTTAATATTAATATTAAATTCTATTAATGCAAATTATGAAAACTACTAATATATTAAACGACTACTAATATATATATGAATAATCAATAAAAAAATAATATTACAAAATAATTAATAAATATGTATAATATAAAGGATATTTCACATTAAAAAATGAAAAAAATATTAGATTAATTAATTGATAAGGCTTTTTAATTCACTTAAGTTTATTAGTTCTACATTTTATTGCATTTAATGACACACGTTCCTAGATCTTCATTCTTCATCTTTGAAATATGTTACAGAGAAGTATCGAATAATACGGCAGGAAGAATCGGGCATTAAAGATATCGCATTTAAAATTTTGTCGACTAAAAAATCTGTACCAATACACTACTAAACAGAATCACTGATCCAACCTCGCGTTCTAACGCATAAAGTAAACTATTTTGTTCAACAAAACAAATATTTACCTCTTTTCTTTTCCATTTTCCATTTTTCCTAGTCATTGTAACTTCCTAAATATTCATACACACATACAATCATTAATTTATTTATTTATTGTAATTTATATATACCCGAGTATCTTTTCATTTTTTTGCGTTATTTTTATGCTATAATGTGAGTGATATTTATATTTACTCTCATTAAAAATCCAAGCTGTGCATTTTAATTCCCATGAAGCAGCGGCGATATAATGCCCATTATCTCATTCGCTCAGTGAAGTTTCCAGAGGTGCCATTTCTAGAGACGATTTGTAGAGGCCGCGCCTGACGCAATTGACCCAAACGGAATTCGTGTATCAGCTAGGCTTATTTCACTCTACACATTTTCGGAAACAGAAGCAGTGGCTAAACGCCAACGTTTTGTAGGCAAAAATAGTTAAGATGCTATAAACTTTCCGTTCACCAGTAGCATTATCCAAGAGAGAGCAAAATTATATTTTTGACCCAATTAACAAGAATAATTCAGAAATGTAAATATTTTTTGAAAATTTTCAGTTACTACTTTATATAATTAATTTTATTGAATCCAAATTATTTAGGATATACTTTTTTCAATGTAATGAAAGTAATTCTTAAATTTAATAAAATTCAAAACAATTAGAAAAAAGAAAATATCGATATGACCGTTCATAAGTAAAACTAAATATACACATGGAAGATTTATGAATCTTCATTTATATATTTATTTTATTTAATATTAAATAAATATGATTAGAAATATCTTTCTTTTATTTAACTTCTTAAATGCAATTTGTTTATTTGCCTAGGCCTCTGAAATATAATATGTATATGTAGGAAAATATCTTCTTTTCTTTCCTTGTTTAGATTTAATAGTAGATTTTAAATATCAATTAATAAGGAAAAATAATGTCATATTCTCTTATTTCAATCCATATTACAGCTGAAAATAGTTAGTAAACTTTTGAATTATTGAACATTGACTACTGTTAAGGCGGGCATATGTCTACTAAGTGCAAATTTTTGTTTATTATATAAATGAAATTGAAAAAAGTTTCAAAACTTGTATTCACTTAATAATGAAAATAACAAAAATATTGAATACTTAAATTAAAAAATATTGTATTTTTTGCGAGATATTAATTCTTTTTAAGTAATTACCGGATTATGAATATTTAATGTTTTTTCGTTTTAGCATGCAAACACATTTATTATTCCCATTTATTATTTTAATAATAATATATTATTAAAGATTTTAAATATATTATTAATTTTTATTTTTCCAGGTATAAAAGTACATACAATATGTTATTAAATATAATTATGTTTACCTAAATAACATGATTTCACGTAGATATTATAAGCTAAATAAATATAGAGTTACTAACCACTCCATTCTAAAATTAATCTACGAACATATAATAGTGATGTGTACTCTATGACAATGATATTTTATCTTGTAATTTTATAAATCAGCGCCTTTCTTCTTTACAAACTCTATTTGAAAGTATTGAAAAATTTTATATTCCACTTTTAATAAAATAGAACATTAATAAAATTTTAAATAATATAATTCTTACAGTAAAGGCATTGAATAAATTATATCAAAATTATAAAATAATCGTTCCCTACTAATACAATTATTGCAAAGTATTTTATTAAATTATATATCCATTTTCTACAATTAACATCATGGAAATAAATTACAGTTAGTTAAGAGGTATATAAATAACAAATTTTAACAAAGAGTATTTATAGTATATTTTTATTATATTGTAAATTTGAAACAGTGAATGCAGATATCATAATGTTTAATTTTAATTTATTCAACAACAGTATAAATAGTCACCTAAAATGAAAATGTTTATTACTTTCGTAGCTTAAAAATTATGTATACTTGCTATCCTTTTCGGCTAATTTTTTAAACAAAAATAGCACTAATCATTTATTAAGTAAAATTTATTAAGTAAAATAATAATTAAAATAAGAAATTAAAAATTGACATTGATTTCTAAAAGATAAATAATCTATAAAAAATACTATCTTGCCTCTTTCTTAATATCACTCTACTACAAATTTTAGAATCTATTTTTATATTATTAATATATAAATTAGAAACTTCTTTCTGATAAATAATTATTACAATTAGTCATTCTAATAATGTGATAAATGAGATATTATATAATCAGTTTTTAATTTATTTGTTCAGTTTCTAATATTTATGAACGCAATTTGTTTAACTTTTTTCAAGTTATATAAAGATAACTATTTTATATAAAAAATACTCAAAAAAGCTACGTAAAAGAAGTTTAATAAAAATCATGGAAATATGTTAATTTAGCACTTATCTTTAATCTTGAAATAAAATTGATTTTATTATTTTGAGAACTAAACATAAGAAAATTCACCTGATATAATCATTCGTCGATAAAGGGTTTGCAATATTTATATTTAATATTTCTACAAGACAAACATAAAAGAAAAAGAATTTGAAAATAGCGATTCCAAGTTTACGTTATACAAATTTTTTCAGAAACAAAGAAACATGCATTTTTGTACAAGTTACGCAATAAATATTTCTCTCCTTTTTAACATCGTTAGAAGCAAATAATATTCATTGACATAAACCAACAAATTATCTTGATTAGAGTTTTCGAATTACTTATTATTATGACTTTATAGAGTAATACCAACACATATTTAGATAATTGTGAATCTTATAGTTTTTAAGAATGATATTTTCTTCTTAATATAGTTACAGTAATTAGTTATAGTAAGTTGTCTATATATCTTGCATACCTACTCTTTTTCACTAAGCCTACACAAATCTTACTCTGCGTTACGCATAGTAAGAAAGAGTGCTTTGAAAATAAGTAAATAGAATAGTTTAATATTTTTATATACGTTAGTTTATCAGGAGAAAGTATAAGCAAATTCGATAACTGTTATTATGAAATAGCGGGTACGAAAAACAAGGTGCCAGTATGCTGCAGGTCGTTTGCTAGGCCTCAAAACTAGAAAACATTAGCAGGCGGAACCGCCACATAAAAAACTACTTGACTAAACTTACGTTTACTCCATTTTTTTAAATAAAACAATAAAAAGAAATTCGATTTCTCACTCATATAATATCTTATCTACTCATATATGTTCGCACATTGAGTTTTTTAGATAAACTATAATTTATTTCAACTCATCACCAGAAAAAACTTCACATTTTAAATTAATTAAAATTTCACTTTGAGTTTTTCAAAAATATAAATTATGTTATTGATGTTAAAAATTATATATTTTGCAATTTTCAGTAACTTTTAGACACTAATAATTTTTGTGGTTTAAAAAAAAGCTTATTGGAGTAAGTTATTTCAGGTACTAGTTGATATATTAGCCCATTTTTATAAGTCAAAATGAAAATTAAGAAGTATAATTTGTCGAAGTGTTAGATATATTACTATTTATTAGTTTTTCAATTGTATTTGAGCCATATATTTATTTGCATAACAGGTTTCGTACGCTAGTATACTTGCCTAATATACTTAATTATGAGAAAACTTGTGGTATAATTTATAAATATTATCATCTATATAGTAATTTTAAGAATTTTGAGAATCTTAGAAGTTCAGTTTTACATAATAGATGAAAGCCTCCATGGTTTCCATTATATCAAATATTCACTTTATTAATTTATAGTGTTTTAATTTTTATTCCAATCGTTTATAACAATAATATAAGACTATATGATAATTAAATCTTGCCGATTTATTTTATTGTTTTTACTGCTATAGTTATATTTAAATATTTATTATAATAAAAGGATAATTAATATTTTTACTATTATAAAATAGTATAAAACCGTAGAACTATTTATGTACCTCTTATATATCACAAAATTTATTTAAAAATTTTTTAAATACATGACGCTAGTTTTAAATTCTTAAAATAAATAAATTAGTAAAATAAATATGGTGAATGATTAGAATATAATATTTTATTTAACTTAGTTTTGTCATAAATATATATTGCAACTATATTACTTCTGCATTTATTACAAGCCACTTAGCTTTTATTTGGTTCATTAGTTCTTGCTGATTCGTTTAGGCTGAAATATGTATTTTATTTACCATTTTTTGCTTTCGAAAGCACGTATATCTATGTAAAGTAAAAGTTGTACTTGTATCATAACTACCAATAATTTAATCTTGAAGAAACGGTGTGATAATCTCTGAAAGCTATGGCCACGAAAATTGTGTCATTTATCAAATCTTCATTTCATACCTTAGTCATCAGTTTTTTTAGAAAAGAGAGAGAAAGCTATTTCATAATATTTTGGAAAGTAAAACTTGCATATTATTGTTATTTTTGGGGAATAACATATTGTTTTCAAAATGAGATGACATCTAGATGACTCAGTATCATTTTATGTTTTAAGGATTAACTTAATATATATATTAATTTTTGACTCAATTCTCTATTATCTGCTCATTATCTCCTTTACTTAATTCTATGTTAGTAATTTAATAAATAAAATTTTAAACGCAATACGAAATAATTTAAGTTTTAATTCTTTTCATTTATATTATTTTTTGCATTATATTTTAAAACAATAGTAATTATGAAAAAAATGATTGATGTGATTATTTGTTTATATATAAATATGTAATTCCGTTTATAGTACTTTTGTATTATTTGTTTTATATATATATACATACATACATATATATATTTATATACATAACATTTATATTTATTAAAAATTATTTAAACTATTTAAATTATTTTAAAAAACTATAATATTTTTTAATAGGCGTTTTAGAAGAAGTCTATTATTATATCATTGTTTTTTAATACTCTTAGTTTTAGATAAAGCTAAAATTAAATAATCTAGCAACTAAATTTAATGAATGCGGGCTTAAATTAATAAATTAAGGAATTGTAAAAACGAAATTTGATCAATAAAAATGAAATTAAATATTAATTTGACTTGATATAGTTAATAATGTTTATATATATTGGAATATTTATGGTTTTTAGACTCTTTAAGACTGTAATAAGTAAATCTCTATCTCCTCAGCTATAATAAGAATATCAATTTCATACTTTTAGATTGGTAAAACGAGTTAAATTCTTTTATCATAGAATTTATGTATTATTAAACAAATGTATATCTGAATTATAAAGACTAGTATATTTTATACAGTACAAAGTTAAAATACGTTGATATCTTGATAAATGAACTGGAAAGACGAATTTTGAATTATGATTGAGAAGAAAGAATCTCATCGAAAGATGTAACTAAATACTTATAATTAAAATACTGTAATTTCAAACGTATCGATATCTTCAAAGGAAGATGCGGCAACGGTGCAAAATAAGGAGGGAATGTAAGGTATAAGTAGTTTGCACTTTGTGTGATATTAATGGTACACTACTTTGTTCTAATCAATGTAAGTTTGATGGTTAGGGGCAACTCAACGCCGCTTCTATTTACGTATGGCATGCAAAAAGCTCTTCATCTCTTCTTAAATACCACAGCTACTACTATGTGGATTGTTCCTTTCATGTATAGGAATGTACGTTTATTTATTTCTTATTAATTTCATATCACAATTGTGGGGTTCTATAAGACTAATATTAATTTTTAAGTAGCACAAAATCAATCTAACACTCAGTAGATACGCAGTGGAATATTGATTTCCGAATTATCACTCAGCAGATAGTCAACATCATAAACCTTCATTTTTTCGCGAACCAAGTTTTATTTAAAAACATATTTGTCACATACTCTACAATCTTAATTTAAAAAATTCCTTATCATTATTATTGAGATGCAAATCTATCATGTTCTTACATGAGTGGTTTTGTAATAGAATTTCATAAAATCATTAAAATGTTTATACTCAAATATATTTCAAAGACTTTTTATAATTTTGTTTCATTTTTTATTCTTCGTTGAGGTGTATTAAAATTTTCTAAATAATATCATAATTACTAAAAAGAGATATTTGAACATTTAGTAAATATAAGAATGAAAAATAAACTTTAATTCAATTTTGGTCTACGTATTGTTTATATTAATTAACTCATTCCGCATACTAAGAAAATATATTTGCGTTGTTAAATGAAATAAAAATTTAAATAAAAAAATAATTATATAAATAATATAAATTTTAAGTGCTAATATATTCAACAATATACAATTGTGAGATCTTAATTTTATTTGTTTACATTGAAAATGTAAATATTACTAATCAATACGATAGGAAGGAAAAAGTTTTATATTTAGTTTAAATATGTGGCAGCATTTAACCGGTTATGTATATGTTTGAGAATCTCTCTATAATGAATTTTTAATAAATTATTTTCAAATATTATCTAATATCATCCATCAAAAAAATTTGAGTTAATTGCTTACGTTTAATAATAAAAGAAGTATTTTATATTAAACTCCAAATTAGTGCATTCATATGCAACTTTAATTTGGATCTGTCATTTATTGTAAGAGTTATAATATTAAACGGTTACAAATATCCAGTGAAGGTTCCTCGCAAGTTTAAACTCGTATAGAGGATTTTCTTCAAATGTGTCCTTAATATTGTTTTACTTTGCATGAACGATGCCATCATATTATAGGTTTTAGATACTAGAAGGATTAGCACAAGAAGCATCCTATTTTCTTACACTTTTATCTATACCATGTATCTGCTCAAAATCTTTTGTAACAAGCGTTAGAATAACCATATATATATATAATAGCTAATATGTAAAGATGAAATATACTTCTGATTTAACGCAAAGAAAGTCTCTCACAGCTTTTTAATAGTCATAATAAAAATTAAATCAATAAGCGTTACTAACATTTGTTATAAATAAACAAATTAAGCACGGATTCTTTGGACATTCTTTTTAGTTAATTAATATGTCAATAATAAAAATTAACTGATGCCACACTATGTCATTTTTTTATTTCATTTAATCATTAATTTCTTGAACAAAATAAAGGAAAAAATACGGTACCTAATCATTTGCCTTTAAAATTCAATAAAACAAACTACATTAGAAACTTAAAATTTATAATTAAAAAATAATTGTGTATTCGTTAAACCAGAACTATATTCAAAATTCTTTTCGTACAGTATACCAAAAATATCTCATGTTATTTGATTCGTCGGTATTTCAATCATCTTATACTTTTATTGTACTGCAACTTAAATTTCTATTTATATCTGAGTTAATCTCGTGAATGTTATTTAAATAGAAAACTATTTTTTAATATATTTAAATCACATATAAATAAAAAAATTATATTTTATTACGATTTTAAATTGCAAAATATATTACAATATCAGAAAGTGTTTTATCCAAATCACTTGGGATTTTATTGAAATTATTTAAAATAATATGATAAAGAATTAATTATTTGAATTTATTACATAAATTTTTACATAAATAATTTAATGTTGATATCAACATTTATTTAATTAAAATTTAGTGTAAAAATAGTTTAAAATAAATTAGTAGTTAACTATTATATTTTCTAATGTATTCCTTGTTACTCAAATCTTATTAAATAATACTCATATATGATGTACTACGCTTTAACGATCACGTAATATATAGTATTATAAAATACAGATATTCTTTGCAATATAATTATGTGTGAATGGAAGATAGTTTTATAATATTTGATTTCATTATAAATAAACAGATGTGTGCATAGTATCAATCAAGTTTGACTCTAGTTTTGAACATTCTCATCAGTTAGCACCATAAGGCCTCAAAAGTGAATGACACTATGATAGTGTAAACGGAATAGAGTTTTACCATCTGCAATCTTACCTCTTTTATTTGCACAGCAGTTAAGAGCTGGTTTTTTTCTTTCCATGCTTGTTTGACTCATTCATCACGTTGTGGTCTGTGCCAACTCCTAACTCTTCATCTGTCCTCGTAACTCTTTTTTCATTAGTATCTATTTGAATCTCTCCAACTCTCCACACTTCGTTGAATACAGTTGAATCATCCCTATGAATATATTACAGCATAAATGAATTTCTGGACATTTTCATGTATTCATTTCATTCATATCTTTATATGTGTACGATGTATTCAAATATCTTTTATTGGTAGTATGTCTGCAAAAGAAGAAGAGTACCTGCAAGAGTGTTAAACTCAAATAACGATTATATACTTGAATGTAATAACTTTTATTGTATATATTATATATATGTGTATGTGTAAATATGTAAACCTTCGTTTAATTTTCGTAATAAGCACAGTCTCGTTTACTTTCATATATGTTTGCGATTTAACTTTTTTCTATGAGGTTATCTTCAGGACAACTAGTTAATTAGATAATTATTTCAACGTGCATATAATCAGAAAGTGAAAGGAATGTGAAATAATTTTATTTCTAGTTCTTTTTGCCTTTCTTTATACTTTTAATATCATGCTTGTCGTTATCCCATTCTTTATTTAACGAAACATAATGAATTAAATATTGTAACCTTTCTAATTATAATTATATTATACATATTGTTAGAATTACTTATTACATATTTATCTTTATTATTCTATATCGATTAGTATACGTCGAGACTAGTACTAATTCTACTCTTTCAAAAGTTATCTAGAACTTCAAAGTAACTATGGTTTACAATATAACATTCCTTAATTTTTCTTTAAAGTTTTTTTATCTTTAATTCACTTAGAAGTACCTCGTTAAAGTTTACATCAAATTCATAACCATTTGTTATGAAGAAAAACAACAAATGCTTGAATATATAATAATTGTCAATCAATTGAAACTATAAATGTGATTTTATTACTTTCTTTTTACTGTGAATGTAAACTACATAGATTATTCGATCGAAGGTATCTAATACTTAATACTACATTGAAGCATTGAATATTCAAAGTATAAAGAATTTAACCAGTATCAAAGATCATATACTTCGAAAGAAATTCAGTAGAGTAATTCTTTTCTTTATTAACGCTATTTCTAGCAATGGAATAGCTCTGTTCGTCAACTCTTTTAATAAAAACTGTAATTTAAGAGAATGAAAAGGAAATACGTTGTTAAAGTGTTATTCAGATTTCTTACTATAATATTTATTTTTCCATCTTTATATTCGATATGTATAATATGATATATATTGATTACTCGTGTATAGATTTATTATTATGAACAACAGAAATAAAAGTTGAAGTAAATTTTATACATAATTACTAATGAAAATTAAAGAATAGAATAATTGAATAACGCTCTATGAATTATATTTAAATACATTATTTGAATAGAATAAACGGTAACTATTCTGCTAATAATACGATTAAATTATAACTAGTCGAAAGATGAATGTCTATAAGTATTATCAACAAGTAACCGACGCTGAAACGTGTGAGAGTACAGAAAAACAGAGAAAGCGAGAGAAAGCGTATATGAATACAAGTGGTAGTTTTCGTTGCGTCTTGCCCTATCTAATAACTGTCACTGCCAATGAAGCCTCCAGAAATAACAGTTTTCGCTGCACCAGATCCTCCCTAATAGTTTTTGCCGCATGTACCCTCGTAAAGTAATGCGTTTACTTCGAATTAATTACCTAACTTTCGTTTCATTTTGGACAAGGTTGAACTAATACCCTACGAAAACTCTATCGCGTTAACGGGTTAACTTTAATTTTGTTACACAAATTAAATTAAATTTTTAATACAGATACTTTTGTTTTTCTTCATTAAAATATCGGACAAATCTTTTATTTCCATTTTATTCACGTACTATTTATTTTGCGAGTTTAAAACATTTTATTTTTTATTTACATTAAATTACATTACTTTGTAACAAATATTCTCATTATATTTCAAGATTTAAAATATTTTCGTTCATCAAAATTTGAGTTATAATTAAATATTCTGTTAATTGCAAAGTTTAATTTTCATTGTATTTTTATAATTTCTATTATGTATTCAAACTTCAATATCAATTATCCAGACACAAAGAGACGGAGCTCACAACCAGAACTTGAACAAATTGGTCTTTTCATTATATCTATATTTCTCTGTTAATTTATTCTAAATGTAATTTAATATTCTCAAATAAATGAAAATACAATTCGGTAGCTTATTCGAATAAAAATAGAAGAGTTACGAAGGGACCTCAAAAACTGAGCTTAATAACCTTAGATTATTTAGATAAGATAGATAGATAGAGAAAAAGAGAAAAAAATAAGATAATTGGGAGAATCTAATTGTTCGCACACCTTATAATACCTGGCAGACTAACAAATATATGATATTTTTGTAGTTATTTCTTTAATAAAACTTATTAAATTATAATCAAAAATAAAATAATTTTATAAATTTTACTAAGTTCACTTAAAATTATACTAAATGATATAGAAGAATCAATTTAAATCTTATATTATTACATTAATTATAACATTTTAATTCTTAAATTAATTGCCAAAATGACTAATTTAGGTTGAGTTACAATATTTTTCTGAAAAATAAATTAAATGATACTGATTTGTAATTATAAAATGTATTGATATATAAAATGTATTGATTTTCTTAAAAACCATTTTACTTAATTTTTACTAAAGAATTTGATATATTTTCTGATAGAACTATAGTGACGTAAATTAATAAATCGTGTTCCTATCATTAAATAAAGTATAATGAAAGTTTTAAAAATGCATGCAATAATTTGATTTTTGAGTGTATCTTTTAAATAATATATTACATACACTAACAAGTTTTTCTCTTTCTATTTTTATTGATTCTATAAGCATGTAATAATGATCAACTGTTCAATGATGTGATGACTATAGACTCTTTACATAATCAAAATATTAGAATTATCATAGAAAATATCTATTGATTATATTATTATTCTTTAAAGTTTGGTATATAATACGTAAACTACTAAATCTATATATTAGTGATTGTTTTAATCGTAAATGAACTTTTAAGAAATCTTTATTTCTTAATCCTCTTTTGATAATATTTTCAAATGTTTATTTCTGTATGTTTTCTTACACGTTTATAATATCACTATACTAATATGATTACTGGAAACCAAGAAAACGAGTGAATTCTTCTGAATGTTTTCTATTGACGTTTCCAAAAGATCATCTTCATATTGATGGTTAATAGATATTCTTACTAGATTGCTTTTAAAAAGATAACATAAATTTATTTCATTTAATTCCCTTATCTGTTGTTTCTGAAATTTATTAAAGTTTAGATAAATTAGCCCTTTCATAGAAAATTATTATTTGATATCCATATGATTTAAAGTTGCTATTACAATAACAAATAAAATACAAACGATAAATTTTTTATAATAATTTAAGTTGCTTTTAATTATCTATTTACGTTTACTAGATGCCTTGATTGTAGTATAATATTAATTTTTGGATAAAATTCATAAACAAAATATTTAGTTGTACCAGATCGAAACGAAGATTTCGAATAGGAATAATAAGTGCGAGTTCGTTAAAAGCATTGTATATATTATATTATGCAGATTTAATAAATAATAACTGAATGTTCCGTTATTAAATATACAATTTTCCAACAGTTTTTAATATTTTCAATTTGTATAGTTATATTATCTGTAATAGTTTTAATTATATATGTTTTCTAGTTTAAAGAGTTTTTAAAAATGAAATTTAATATTCAGCAATCTTTTACTGAATAGTAATTTTTCTGCTTGTATATCTAATCTAAAATTAAAAATATGAAATTAATTTCATTATATCATGTTCTGGATTTTAATAGTTTTATATTGTACACTGAATAGAAAAATATTATGCATAGTAGTTAAAAATACAATCTTGTAGTAAATAGTATGCAATGTAATCATAATTAAAAGATTTTTCTAAAATATTGGAAATTTATTTAAAATAACAGAATAAAGTTAAAAAAGCAAAAATAATCGTAAGAATTGATTTAAAGAAAAACACGAAATTGGACAATGTAAAGAGATAATGTACTTAAAATGTAAATAATTTGACTATTCTATATACTTGACTAGACAATTAAAGTACTAGAATCGACCAACTGTTAGTAGCACTCTTTATCGATTTATTTTTTTTAAATACTACTTTTTCAGCTGTGCATTTTTTATTTTCTGAATTTGATAATCATCTTCCGTTGAAATCGTTTAATTAATAGCTAGACTAGTAATATTATTTAATCACTGAAAATTTATTATTTAATAATTATATATAGGTATTAAATATGTATTATAACAACACGTTTATATTTATGAAAATAAATAATTGTAAAAAAATTATAGATTCAACACTCAATATTTAATATTTAATATTTTTAATATATAATTTAATATATAATATAATATTTCCCTATGATTTTATCATTCGATTAACTCCTGTTGATTTGATGAAAATAAAGAAAATATTCAGATGAACTTTTTTTATAAATTTAAATTTAGAGAATACAATAGAAATTATATAAGATGCAATATATAAGAATATATTAAAACATTAAATAAATTTATAATTTTTTTCATTATACTCTCTGTCTTTTAATCGATTGGAACGATAAGTACAAAGTTTTACAAATAAGAATAATAATAAAATTTTATAAAAACAGTTGTTTTATATACATATCTATAACATAAAAATAAGCACTTTTAATTACTAGTTTTAATAAAAATTTTCTTTAAACCATTATTAAACAAAAATGTTATTTACGTTGTTTCTTTTTGACTTTCAAAATTATTATTGTAGAAAATTAAAAAAATCAGATTATGGAAAAAATGACTTAACCATTAAGTTACACAAACTTTAATAAGTACTTTAGTTTTCAAAATTCATAAATATGCTTTTAGTTAATGTTATTTATTTTTTGTATTAAAAATTAATAAAAAATGTATAAAATCAATACTAATAATTTTATTATTTATCCTTACAATGATGACAAAAATTTCGAAATTTTGTTTCTCTTTGCATAAAAGCTTACATATTATTTGCAATTTCTTTATTATTTATATAAATAATATGTAAATAATATTGCATATTTCTGGCATGATAAAATTATTTGCAACTGATGAAATCAATCCGTTAATATAATATTAATCAGTAATAATATAATAATAATCATTAAAATTAATATATTTAACATTATTACATAATTTAATGTTAAATTAATAAAACTGAAAATTATCATAGGTCTTTCACTTAGATAAAATAAATAATTATATTTATGTGTATTTAATTAATTAGTACAGATATTAATTTATTTAAATATTAAAATAACTTTGTAAAATACAGTTTATGTTGAAACATAAATATGTTAATTCTTCTAAAAATCTAGTATATTATAAAAATAATTTAAATAAACACAGTATTATTAAACTGTATATTTATTACATATACATTTTAATATTGTAAGGTATCATAATTTATAACATTTTCTTTGAGTTTATAAATATTTATTATACATGTATTATATTCCTACCTTAAAATAATTTTGTATCCAGGTATTAAGTACAAATCAATTAATTAACTATTTTTTAATACTTATTTGATTGCGAGTATGAGCTTTCTTTGTGTCTATCAAAAATGCATTTTTAATTACATAATTTTAGCAGTTATATTATCCTAGTACTTTTTTTATAATTATATTTTTTTATAATATATTTTTTATATTTATATGGAGATATTAATTCAGAAGGTTGGTCCATTAGACTCAATATATCTACATCAACCGAATAATAATGGAAATTTATTAATATCATTTATATATATGTGTGTGTGTGTACATAACTCCTACGCCATTGCATTTCTGATTTTATAGAATGTTTTTCTTCCGAATTGTACTTGTGCATTTCACTGTTTTCTTTCGTTTGCAGTTGTAAGCTCTTTATAATTAACTATGCTACATTCCTTACAGTTATGTACGAACATAAACCTCTACATAATTAAATTTATTACCAAATAATATTCTTCTGGATATTTTTCTTAGCGTTATGTATGTTTAAAATTCGATCGTTTTATTTCAATATTAAAATTAATTAAATTAGAATACAAACAATTATATTAAACAGATAATTTTATTATATATAGACATAGGAATAATTGTTAAAATATTTTGGGCAAAAATAAGAGTTTTAAAACTCAAATATCGTTATTGTATTTAATAAATAAATTGAGTCCCGTGATAAGCAATGTTTAATTTGCATAATTCTATATAATTCATACATTTTCTTCTCCCACAAAAAATAGTTTATTAATTTAATACAAAAATAAGTTTGATATTAATAATTTTATTTAACGTTTATTATATTATTTATACAACTTTTAAAAAACATATTGTCAAATAAGTGAATATTATTTTTAAAATGTCATTTAAAGAATAATTTTCATTAGAAACATTTTTATCCCTAATAGTGATTATATATTTATCTTAATTATGTAAGTAGGAAAATTTTAATATTGTTTAATATTGTTGATATTGTTAATGTTTATAATTTATTTGAATTTTCTAGAATAAACTGATACTAGTCCCTGACTACAGCTTCAAATAGACTAAGCTCATTTCTTGTTCATACTTAATTTCTTTAAATTTAACTATCTTTGATATACTTAAATGTCATTAATATTTAATGATAATTTTCAGTAATATATTTGGCATTTATGAATTAAATTTTATTTTCCACTAATATTTAATTGAATAACATCAATGAAATATTTGTAGTAAATATGTACACTTATTCACAATATTATTAGAGCGATCCTTGAGACTTAGAAGAATGATAAATTCTCACATAGTTCTATTATCTACTTTATAATCAAGTATCAAGAAAGAAAACTATAAAGTAATATCTTTTACGACAACGAAGTTTTAACAGAGTGCAGTGGCAATCATATTCACAAAATTTTGCTCTTATTCTTTTAACATAACTACATAAAATAATAATATCCTAATTTAAGGCATCACAAATTAATTAATTGCGTGTTACGTACACTTTCAGAAATTGTAAATATATGGAAATAATATTAAACAAAAATGTTTATAATTGCTATCATAATCAATTTTTTACATTAATACACAATATTTAATTTAGATTTTTGCAAAAATATAAGATACATTATTTTTAAACATTAAGTACATAAGAATGTTTGTTTTTATTTATTTTATTTTAAGCATTGTATTAGAAAATATTGGATCTTTGAAATTAAAACCTCTTTCTAACCATACAATGTCTTCTAAAAACAAATTAAGAGAAAAAGTATGGCATTGAAAAATGCTAAAGCGTTCAAAGTGTTAAACATCAGGGTATTTTGTGTATTACAGGAAGCAGTAAGACATCGTTCAAAATTGAAAAGCATGCCGAGTTTGGTACCGATATTCAGCTGCCATGCATTCTGAAATTGCCGCAGTGCACCGATGTACACAGTGTAAAGTGGTATAAGGGAAATAAGAGGATTTTCCTTTACAGCACCGAAGGAGATATAATGCTCCCTAGTCATAAAGTTGCGTTGAGGTACGTATTGTAAAGAAAAATATTTATAGCTGAATATTTTGCTAACGAATTGAAAAAGATTTTCTGTATATATATTTACATAAAAATAACTTGTATATATGATAAACTGCAGCTTTTATAAAAAAGTTTACTTCTTATATATAAGGGATGAATTATAACTATTCTTATTTTTAATTTAGATTATGTTTTTTTAAATAAGAAGAGCTTTATACTTTAATAAATTATACTATGAAATAAAAATAAAAATTGTTAATTCATATATAAATTAATTTTATTTTCTGAGTAAAAGAGTTTTATAAACTGTTATTATTATAACAGTTCTCAATAACTATCGAATTCTTCTTAAAATAAATATATGATCATTCATAATGTATACTATGTTTAGGATATGTAATAGGACGAACCAGATTAGATGATATGGAAAATATTTTTCTAAATAGCTGTTAATTCTTTTGTGATATTATTATCTTTTTGAATGTTGAAACTAAACCAATTATCATCCAAGTATTTCCAAATAGTATTTGCTAAATTTTTCTAGTGATAGAAAATAATATTTATATATAAATTAAGTGAATTGGGGCTATTCAAATAACATAATAACACACTTCTTATAATTTCAAAAAAATATTTTTAAGTTTGGGAATTTTATAAATTCTGCACTAAAATTTGTTTTTAAAGCACTAGAACAAGTCTATTAATATGCCTGAAAGTTGTTTTTTACGATTCCATACGTAAATATTAATAGTAAAGTAGTTGTATACAGTTTACTGTGTGGTGAAGATATAATATCTATGATTATCTCAATCATATCAATATTTTTAAAATTGAATTTTATAATATATAAATACTTCAAATTTTACTTATAGCTATTTAGTCAAAGCTTGATGTAAATCTAACAAATTCAACTTTTTTAAAATCCAAATAGTTGAATAATCATAATAAGTTAAACAAATTAATTTATTCTCTATTTTTCAGTAAATTTATGAAATGTGATAATATATAACTTCAGCACTCGATGAATTTTTCAGGATTGTTATATTAAAAAAATTTTAATATGTACCTGAAAGTAATTTCATAAATAAAGATGTATTGTTTATGTTAAATTTATAATAATTTTTGAAAAATATTTTGAAATTAATTTTTTGTAAGAATTCGCATAAATTCTTTTTTGAAAAAGAAGCAACTTTTGGAAAGCACAAGTAAGTGCTCTTCTTCTTCGTTCCAACTACCCTAAATTCAAACGCAGCGTTTGAAAAAACGGGGAAGATTTGAAACTCACTAAAGGTCAGCCATTACTTCAAATTCTTTTGGTCTGCGCTCACATATTCGAGGCACTTGTTGCTTACTCCAACAAAGGCACAGATGAAATATTTCTTTTTGTTTTCTGTGTATTTGTTTATTTATTTATTCCTGTTTATTTATTCCTGTGTATTTGATTGTGTCGTGTTTTCTTATTGATTACAAACGAAAAATTTTGTACGCAGTACAAAAAAGTACACTTATATTTTCTTCCTTGATTTGCTTTTAAGGCAAGAACTGCTCCTGAGCTCTATCAAACTTTGGTATTGCATGTTTTGATGCAAGAGCACCATAGCCATCATTCTCACCACGTGCCGTGGCTGGAGGTCTCTAAACTCAACGTTGCTTGTATGCGCATGTGAATGCCGTTCTTAGGTGTTCGTAATTTCGTGTTAGGAGACAAGATCTATAAATCAAATTACATTCATATACATTACGTGACATAGCTGGAGAAATCTAACCTTAAAACCCATCTTGTATAGCTTGCATGTGTCATGTGGCTCGGTGATCTAAGCCATAATCTCTTCATCTATCTCTTTTAGTGGTACCACAGTGGGTTCATGTAACCACTTGTTGCTTGAGTTACGCTTGCCATGAATACTATTATGGTTTATTATTATTCGCGGGTATCACTAACGTCGCATATATACGTATATTGATCTCGTTGAATATCGCTTCACTATTTGCCATTGTTACAGTATATTAAAGCTTGACGCGCGCCGAGACTTGAGAGTTCTAGCACAAGCTATCCTTCTTGACACCTCGTGCAGAGCGGGATTTTTCAAGTTGTCGGGTAAGAAACGCACATGGTTGCATCGGAAGCAAATTTCGTTTGGAAAGCTGAGATATGTCACGAATGTCGGAGGAGTAAATGGGGAATTGAAAAGGAAAAATGGGTCAGAACAAACCATTCGGCGAAAAAAGCAATAGGAGGGAGTGATTCTGATTGCGTACGAGAAGAAAGAGGTCAAAAAGTTTTAGAGAGGATTTAACGTAGAATTGGTCTTCCTTCGAGAAGGACGCGAACATCCCTTCAGGGAAGCTCGAGTGCAGAAAAGGGAAGGACAGGAACTAAGTAAAGGTGATGAGAGAGAGGTAGAACAAGGCTTGTATTAGAGTATTTTTTATTCTTGTATTTGTACTTTTTTGGTCGTTTTACAAACATACATTCACTTTGACATGTGAGGTCTTTCGCACTTATGAAGACTATTCCTCCTTTTCCTCCGACCATAACCGAAAAGACAAAAGAAATTTTTCATGATCGTGCATCTCTACACTATTAGAAAATATGTTATTTTATCTGATTTTATTTATTTGAATACTCAACATAATTAAGTGATTTTTGATATTTTTTTATTTCTAGTATTCTAATTTTTTATAAATTTTTTAACATTTATTATATTTATATTTCAAACATTTTATTTACGTCTGAATAAAATACCATAGTTTAATAAAATTGTACTACTTAAATATCAGTATTTTATTGATATATCGATTTTTATTTCAGAATGAGCATGATTTTACCAAGGAATAATACGAGAATATCTTATTTGAAAATTTCGAATCTGACCCTCGATGATGAGTCCTTATATAAGTGTGAAGTAACATATTTGCTTGTTACTCATGAATGCAACAATGTTCAACATATAGCGCTGAACGTAACAGGTAAATATATTTATTTATATATATTAATAAAAATTTATATTTGTAAAATACAATTATTTCAGTTTAATGATTGTCAAAAATATTACTAACATTTCTAATAGTTGTACTTTAGTGCATACTGTATAAATAATTTAATGTATAAATAAGACATGTAATATAAAAGAAAATAGTAGTTCCACTTAATTATAATTTACTTGTTTATCGAAATAAGTATATCTTTATAAAAATAATAAATAAATAGTATATTCGAACATGAAAGAAAGATGAGATAAATTTATTAATCAACTACATGTAAGGGTTTTATATAACTAAATTATTTATAATAGAAAAATAATAACTTATATAATGGCGTAATTGAACATACTATCTTCTAATAATCTAATTTCAATATACCTTTTTAAATAAAAATATAATTAATTTTTTACGTTATTTTAATCATATACTTTGTTGATTATATTTCAAAGATCAATAAAATGCATATTATTCTATAATTATAGATTATATTAAAATTCACTTAAAAAACAGTATTATTCGTCTATCTTAATTCGTGTTTTAAATATTTCTTAGTGAATTAAAATGAGTCTAAAGCTTCCAACGTTGGAACTCTAACAAAAATTAAATTTAAAAAATTTAAAATTTCTTTAAAAAACGACGTAAACCACATAACTATGATGTAATATTAACAAAAAAATTATATAACCTCAAAACCCTCCAAAAATTCCTTATTAAGGGATGAAAAATTGAAAAATTAAGAAATTGAAAAATTTGAATGTTTCATCAACTATTATGAAGCGAAAATCATTATAAACGAATAAAAAATTTTTTTTTAAATTTTATTGTATGTACAAACTTATTATAAACAAATAAGTGTTGTGGCGCGTATTAGTATACGCAGTAGACCTAAATTATACTATATTATACCATATTTCTAAATTATAGTAAAATGCCTTATTATGGCACAATAGTGTACGACTTTATCACAGCCCATAGTTACTGAGAAACAACAATGTACTCTTCTTTTTCAGGGTGATAAAAATTAAAAACATAGGCACCAACGAGACGCATACGAACTCGGTAGATAAACTTCCCTTTTCAGGGCGACACTCAAGTGTACACTACAAATACGTAGAAGTCAGAGTTGAAGTCGGATTTAGAATTTCAAGAACTTTATTTCCATGATCTTTCTTATACTTAGAAAATAATATTTGAAATTAATAAAGTATCATTGAATTTAAATAGTGACTTCAAAACAATAATTCATTTTTATATTTTTATATGTTTTAAGTATATTTTATATTTTTATGTTTTAAGTGTATTTTATATTTTTATATGTTATAAATATAAAAATATCATTTTTATATTTAAAACAAACAAACATTATACAAAAGAATGGATTTTACTAAATATTTATTTAGTTATTAATGTTAATTAACAATTATTAATAATTATTATTAATATCATTTTTATTAATTAATATTAACATTTTACTTAACTACAAAATTATATTATGAATACCTTTATATTACACGTACATACATACATACATAAACAAATATATGTTGATACAGACTTTTCTGTTGCATTAATAAACGTTAAATAATTATATTTTTTTCAAAAACCAAAGAACTTTAAAGTTAGTCTTACCACGCATATAAATGGAGATATTTGAGAAAACAATGTAACAGAAAGATAGGCGGTGGTGATCGCTTGAAAACTATAATATGAAATTGAATAAGTTTAATTATTTCAAAAAGATAGAAAGAGAAACAAATTATGATTGTACAAGAGTGGAAGATACTCTGGTGCTAATGGTATATATTTCAATTGTGTTTTTCAGAAAATACTATCAATATTATCGTATTTTATCAATTAGCATACTAAAAGAAGCGATGAACTTACATGAGTCTAGTTTTATAAGAAATGTATAGTAGTATATATTATAGTATATAGTATAAGTAATCTTTTAAGACAATTATAAACAAATCAGAATAGTAAGTAAAATTAATATTTGAAAAAAAATATTTGTTGGATGCATTTTTTAATGTCGTGTTTGAAATTATTTAATAGTTTCAATTTCTTATAATTTTATAATAGGACCAATTAAAGATATTCTATAAAAAGTGCTACTATTTTAATGGGTAATGAATAAAAGAAATAAAAAACAATATTACTTTAATTTATTTAATCGAAAAATGTAAGTAATCTATTCAATTAGAAAGGATCTAGGTAATCTAAATAATGAACTGAATAAAACAGGAAGTACTTACATTGTACAAATTTTATTATAAAAAATAAGAAATGAGTTAATCAGAAACTGATTTAATCAAGTAGTGAAATTTTCAAAATTTTACTATTGGTTTTTATTCTGATGTATGTACATTTTAAATTTGACATTAACACAATGATGACATAATAATATAAAACTTTATTTGAATAAAAAAGAATTTTCTATTTTTGACGAATTAAAGAAATGAAATCAAACCTACAAGTAATTAATAAACGAGATTTTATAAAGATTTTATTAATATATCTGTCAAATTATATCATCAAATTATATCATAATTATATCTATCAAATATTATATGAATAAAAATTTATTTAGATTTTAATATCTGGTAGATTTATTATAAGAAACTTACAAGAACTTATAAAAGGTACCGTATCTTACTATCAATGTCGAATTAAGGTATAATATTTCACATCAAATTACATCTAATTAACTGTATTAAAAAATTCCATAATTAGCAATTTATTTAATTATTTTTATTTGAAAAATGATATGTTGTTTGTATTGATACAGTTAAATTTTTAATAGAAATATACATAAAGATATGAGAAGGTGTATTGTTTGAATTAGTAAACACAAAAAATTAAAAGATTAATAGACCGAGTAGAGTACAATATTTTTAAATAGAAAAAGATGTTGCACACAAATAAAAGTGTAAAAGAATAAATGTTAATCAAATAAAAAAATTGGCAGAAATAGATATCTCGTAAATTTCTATAATAAGTATTTTCGAATTCAAACAATATACTTTCTCACCTCTTGAGTAATCCAATTAAAAATCTAACTGCAAATATATAATAAATCATTTTTCTGAATAAATATTGAATCTTTACTATGCATTTGATATACGCCAATTTAGAATGAATTCATAAAGGATCTTAAATGTATAGTTTTTCATTTATTTAAATATATAAATTTTGAACACAACCATCAAACTTTACTTACTTTATTTTAATTAAATAGTATAAACTACTTTAGTATTGAAAATTGAAAACTTCTTTTAAATGAAACTGAATAATAAATTGATGTGTTTTTTTCAGAAATTTTAAATAGATTATGTTTTTAAATAGATATGTTCAAACCATCTTGATACACATGATAAAATTATAAAATTATTTTCTAATTTTTTATGAAGCATAAAGTTTCCTTAACTGATGATTATATAATTTATTTTAAAACTAAATTTATTTCTAAAGATTTTATATACAAGGAGTTTAAATTATATTTGTAAAATTTTGTAAATATTCCAGGAACCGACACTTTATATGCACATAACAAATTCTAATTTTTGTAGTCCAACAACTATACAGAGTATAAAGTCAGAAAGATAATAATAACCATACAGAAAAATGCATAAAGTAAAATATTATTGGATATCTTAAGAAGAGGATTAAAGGACATTTTCAAATTAGACTGAAAGTAAAAATTACTAAACCACTAAACATCATTAGTTTTAATAATTTAATCAGCTTTAATACAGATGACTGTCAATAATTAAATGAAAGAAAGAAAATAAAAGTATATATAATAAAAAATATGCATGTATATAAGTATCTATGTACATATATAATTTGTACAAATTGAATTTGAATTCACTCAATATGGTAAATAATATGTATCAATAAAGAAGAATAAATTTTTCTTCTAAAGAACAGCCCAAAAATCTTATTTTTATTTATTCTTTCAAGAATGAATTTGTAAAAAATTCATTTTCGATGAAAACCGAAAGTTGAATATAAAAATATAAAAATAATTTCTTCTTGATTTTGCACTATTCTATTTTCATAATAGTTGCCTTGAAAATTTTTCGGAAAAAATCAATCTTATAAACGTATAATTTTCCATTAAATTCGTATTAAAAAATGAAATGAAGACAACTAATATTTCACTAAATTTTTAATAACAATTGTTTCAGTATTGTAGATACACTAATATAATTTAATATTATAAATTAAATTCAAAACACTTTTTCTTTTTTAATATTTATCCTTTTATAATACATCGATAGTTCAAGTTGTTATATTATCATGAAGATTACTTAAGATTTAAAAAATCTTGCTGAATTATTTTACTTAAAATCGGCATTGCCGGTTATCCCAAAGCAACAACACTTCAGGTCGCCTATCCAAAGGAGAATTCTTTTTACAATCACGGTAGTGACCAGCCAATTGCGAAACACTCATTTGCCCTAACGGACGCTGTATTCTACATACGAACGATTTTCATTATTAAATTTACACTATTAAATAAATTCTATTCGACTTTTACATCGATAGAACTATTTCTAACAATCTTCCTTCTATGTACGTTAACACAAATACTTATTCTTTAATTTAAGATGTTTTTTGAAGCCCTCTGCATTATATCTGCTACTTTTACATAAGATTTCTTAATATTCCGTAATTTGTAAATTAATGCACTTTAAGTTTAAATTTCTTTTAATGTCATTATCATTTTGATTATCATATTTATTTTATTCACATGCTTAATTAAAAGCGACAAAATTTGTATTACAGTTATTATAATTGAAGGTAATCCAACAAATATTCATATTATTATGAAAAATGTTATTACAATTCTACGTTATATTTTAAAGATATTTTTAAAACAAGATTGTAATTTTCATTTACAAAGAATTTGTAACAAGCTCTCTGAATTTCTTATCATAAAAGTAGAATTATAGTAATGAGACAATAAGGAAAACTTTACGTACTATATAAATATAATGAATCCAGTAGTACTATAAATATTTTTCAATTATTAGTATGATTTGATTATGAATACATTTACCAATAAAATTTTGATCATAGGATACAAAACATTTCTGATTCAAAATTTTTTGAATTAACAGTTAGAAATCTGTAATTATTATAGTTATTACTTTCTCTCTTCTTATGTTTAGTTCAGCCAACTTCAGTGAGAGTTATAGATGAAAGCACAAAGCAGACTTTAGAAGACGGGCGCGTATTAGGCCCGATAATCGAGGGTTCGACAATCGATCTGAGATGTGAGAGCGGTAAAGGCAAACCGATACCAACGGTAGAATGGTATAATGGCAATGTGCGGCTAACATGTGAGTTTGTTAATTAACATTGTCGAATAAAGTACTCGAAATTAATAGTTTCTGTTACTATTTTAAATCAGATTTATTGGTAGAAAAGTATTTTAATCCGGCGTCTACATTTTATAATTTTTTATTAAGTTTTTTATCAAATTATAATAAACATTGAATAAAAAAATGTTATTGATTGTTCTCTTAAAAGTATTATAAATTATTTAAATTAAAAGTACAAATTAAATAGATAGATTTAAAATTAAAAAAATCAAGTATTTTATTTTATATCCAAAACGTCCAAACATTTTAATATTAAAAAGCTAGAAGCTAGTTATGTTTCTAACCTCTAATGTCAATTAATATAATATTAGTCATAGTTTTAATATTTCTAATGTTGAATGAATATTTGAATCTTAAAACTTATTAGTCAATAAATATATTACATTCAGAAAAATTATTATATTTTCTTTCGCAACTTTTGACTATATTTTTAAATATAAATAAAAACACAAATTAGACTAGAAATGATAAGATTAGATATAAGCTGAGGTTAATTCACTAATATCATACTATTCAGCCAATGAAACTGTCTTTTATATTATTTTTTAATACATAATTAATTAGGTATTAATATTTAACTATTTTCAATGTGAGATTAATTAACATATTTCATTGTACAGCTGAAAGTTCAGTAGAGCTGGAAGAACATGAAATCGGAACAGGAAGTGGCACACTTAATTTTGTGGTTTCACGTAATGAATTAGGCGCCACATTTACCTGCAAAGTCAACAATTTAGCTCTCACTGAACCACTAAAAATCGATATTAAATTAAATGTTCACGGTAAGTTTATAATTCGTATATTTTTAATGAACTATTTTCTGTTAATTTGTGTATATGTTAATATAATTACATAATTATATGTAAAAAATTACATAAATTTGATGTGTGTGTTTCCGTATGTGTTACATCACTTAGAACAATCTCTTTATGTAAATGAACTAACACATCTATTTTACGGTAATTCATTTTTATATAATAAAGTAATATCAAATGATGTTTTAAAAGATTTAGGCTAACTATTAATATAATTTTTAAAATTATAAAGAATATTTCATTACATAATTGTTACAAAGTCTTCGAATTATTAGCTGAATATTAAATCAGCTTATAGATGCAACTTCAAATTATTCGAAAAAGTTGAAGCCTGTGATTTAGATGTAACATAAATCTAGATTTATTTTGAAATACAATAAATATTTCTATTGTCAGGGAACTAAGAAAACATAAAAATAGCTACAAAAATTTGTCAATTATGCACTTTCGAAAGATTTCTTCTTTTTATATGTAATAGAAATTATTTAAAAAACTAAATATAAATTTTTACAGTTTATTTAAAAATTTTTGAAACACTATGAAAACTAAATTTCATTTAATATCAAAAAGGTCAAATTATTATATCATAATGTAAAATTTCGAGATAGCGATTTTTAAATTTTTTATAGAAATGATATAAATTATTAGAAACATACATCAAATCGATGTTATACAGCTACGCTTGATTTATACAATAGTTTTTCAATTTTTTAAATAAACTCATTATTTTACATTTGTCTAGTTTATTTTCACTTCATGCCTTTTCAAACGATGATCGCTACGTAATCATACGATGCTTACGCGGATAAAAGATTTATTTTTGTTCAAAAATTAAGCTAAAAATAGTGACAATCATCCAACTCGAAGGATGAATGTTATGTCACGTAATCATGTTCACCTAGATCACCGAAGATAGTTACTTCTAAGCCACAGGGAAATTAATAGATGAGATAAAAGTTAGGTAGTTTGCTATTTTTTATTTATAAGTATTGCAGGATTTGACTCGAATTGAAATGCACTGTGTTTGCATCGAGATTCTAAATTTATGGATATTTAATAAGTAAGTCTTAGATACAGTTAAATTATTCGAATATTATATTAAAAAGATTAAAAACGTTTTATTAAAAGTATTATTAAATTTATTTGTATGTTACGTTTTATTATATTTTCTTAAATAATGAACTAGTATACTTATAGTGCAACAAGTTACAATTAATAATACAACTTTACTACTAATCTTACTGCATTGTTAGTTTTAATTTGATCATTATAGTTTTTATAATAACTTACTTATCATGATCAATATACAGAGAAATACAGTTTTCTAATATCATAGTTTAAGTTAGTAAAGTTTAATATATGTATAAACTAAAACTGTCTACAAAATTCATACAGAATTATAAAAAAATTAATTTAACCGACAACGAATTAAATAAATTCATTATAATCATGTATTAAATTATTTTCTAAATTTTTAAAATGAATTCTATAAAGATTCGGTCCATAATAGCAATTTTTATTATAAAATTTAATAACATCCTAATAATATATTTTTTTTAAACTTTGATACTTGTGTGTAAAATCATAATTTTTTCTCAATATTTTAATTTTGTAGGAATATATCAAATGATAAAGCATATTTTAGGAAACGAGTAATCTCTAAAATTTCTTCAAATACACGTTTCATCCTGAGTTGCCCTACAGATCCCATCATAAAAGCTATGTAATCAGACCATATTTTAATCAAAGTAAGAAGTTCAGGGACTATTTAAATAACACTTTCGGAAAACGATATAATTACGATAATAAAAAAATATATAATTTCAAATATTGAGGATTATAATTCTAATTATCAACTAAACATATTTTATATATCCATAGAATTTAAAAGAAAATACTATAGACATAGATTTTTGAAAGATTTGTATGAACTGCGTATATGTTTAGAAAATGTAGGCAAAGCAGGTAACATTCAATATTATAGTAAATAATTATAAATTTAACGTAGATTCTACTATGTGTATACATACATACATACATATATATATATATATTTAAATTTATATATGTATATAAATATATACCTATATTTACACCCACACACACACACATTAATGCATGTAAAAGTTGTTTAAAGATTAGATGAAATGCATTCCTATAAGATTGTATTAAAAGCTAAATTTAACGGAGTCCTTTTAACTTCTTGAATTTTAAGCGCAATTATAGAACGGAACTAGATTCATTCTTTAAAAAATCATGATTTCTTTTTCATTCTATGAATAAAAGCAAAGAAACAGAAAAGTCTCAGAGAAGGATATGGAAAAAAATAAAAGTATAATATCAAGATTTTTCTATAATAAAACAAAAAATTAAAAGAAAAATTCAGTATAGAGATGTTGGAGTAAAGATAATAAGTGGTATAAAAAGTGAAAAACTCATATCTAGAGTAAAGTAAATATATTAATAGAATAATATATGGCTAAGAAGAAATTTGTGAAGAATGTAATATGAAAACACATAGTAATTTTTATAGTAGAATGAAAATACATCAGAGAAAGAGCGAGTTTGCGAATTGAAATATTAAAATATACAAGAGAGAAATAGAGAAAGAAAAGATAACTACACTAAAATTAAATAAAGCAGTAAATTAAAGAAGGAGAGATAAATATGAAATTAAGACATAGAATAATAAAGAGAGAGAGTTTGCAAATAACAAAATAGTATTTTATTTATTAATATATATTGAGAAAGAAAATCTATATAAATAATTAATCTTGTATATGCATAAATAATATATTTCAATATTTTACTATTTCTCTTAAAAAAATGTCTGAATTTTTCTTTCTCGATAAATATTAGTAACTAGAACGTTAGCAAACATTTACGAAATAAAAAGCATTAAAAAAACATTTACGAAGAGAAATACTTGTTATTTATGGTAATTATTAAAGAATTGCAGAAGGAAAACATCTTGTAACTAATGATCGTTTCTAATTCACACATGTATGTAAATAGAGTCGCTCTGCATTAGGTTACTATGATTATATAAAAAAAAACGTAAAGCTTTAATTAAAAAATTATAGTGTAAAGAAAACCGGGTGACCAAGCTATTATTACTAGTGCCTAGTGAGCTTGTTACTATCCCTTTTTTCAATGGTAATTTACCGATATAAAATAAAGTATGATGTATACTAGAGTAAAGTACATAATTGTTAAATATTTAACCTTTAGTACGTACTAAACTTTATAGTTCAAATTGCATTTTAAAAATTGATATTCCACTAATCATTCACTGCATATTTTAATAAAAAAATATTATTTTTAATTTTAATCACTAGCGTTTATGTATTATATAAGTAGAATATTAAAATGAAGCATGATACATTACATATAATACAGCATTTTTCGATAGAAAAACAAGAAAAACTAATTATTTGTCCTCAACTTCGACTCATATTTATAATCAAATCATTCTATCTGTTTGAATAATATTATTTTAATCTACACGTATCTCCTTTATTATACGATTAGTGGTTTTCAATGATAAATCTCTCTACAAGCACATATATTCCATTAAACATTGAAAAGAAATTCATGCCACTTTCATCATTAACTTTAACTCGGTTAAACTCTATACGCAATCTTAACCGAACGAAATAATTTTAAAAAGTTGGCAATATGGTTCTAATAGATTGAAAAATTCAGTCAAGAGAGGATAGAACATAATTCTCGTGGCAAATTATGTAATAAAGTCGTGGATATGTTTGAAGAAGTAATAGTAGATAGAAAAGAAGGACAAAGATAAAAGTTAATCAAATATCAGTAATAAAATATCAACTTGTACGAAAGTACAAGTATAACGACCATACCATATAACATGAACTGCAAGATTAAATGTCGACCTAATTCGTCTTTTTTTCTTTTTTCATTGCATGCATCTATTCTTTTTTTAAATTTATGTTGATATTTTAAATTTTAATTATTTAATTTAATTAATTCAATTTTATTTTAAGTTGCCTTTAAAGCTTGTTACACTCTCTTACGTTCCTAATACTTTTTTTTCCTGGTTCTATATAGTATAAAATAATCGAACAAATGAGTTTTTTTTACTTATTTAAATCTGTTTGGATACAAATTGTAAATTTTTGACCAAATTAGTACTATAATAATATTTCAAATTACGATAACATTAGATTAAATTTAGATATATGAAGAATATATATCGAATCTATAAAAATAGTTTTTAAATTTTCAATGTAATTGGAATTTATCAAGAATGTATGAATAGAATATATATATATATATATAATTGTTATTATTTTTTTATTTAAATAAGCATAGATTATAAGTATAGTATACGAATTGGTAAGCCTTTATAAATTATTGCAGAGTAATAATATTCCGTTACTAAAATATTTAGTTCAGATATTACGCTACAGAATTAAAGCTATCGGTGAGATATATACCTAAAACAATAACAAAAGCTGTTTTAAACCATAAATAATTCAGTCCACTTATACTTTGAACGATACATCTCTTCTTGAAGCTTTTAAATAATGTGAAAATTGAATTTTGTTTGCTATCGTTACTTGTCGCTCTCTCGGTTTATAAACTTTTTCTATTTCTCTGTTTTTTATACGTCTCTTACATATAATTTCCGAATATTCTATATCGTCTTTATATTAGAGAAATAAGCAGAAATTTAACCAAATATATTGGTGACTGACTGAGGCTTTTTCTTCTGTAGCACAAAATCGAAACAACATATCGATCCTAGAATCCTCTCTCTTTCAATACAGAATAGTTTTTCTACTTCATATTTGTATATATATTACGAGTAAAAATTTGTTTCATCATAAACAAGAAAAAAAGAATTTAAATAACGCTGGACTTCTGTAGATAATAACTATATCAAAATTTGCAAAGAGCATATTAAATATTTGAAAAATATTTGTTTAATATTGATCAGTTTTTGAATATAACTTTCAACGTTTTATTAGATTTATAAGTATGTACAATTAAATAAAAAAGAATCATAATTATAACAACTTTCTATACATTAAAATATTTAAATCTGTTTTGATAAGATAATTGATTAAAATACAATAATGTCAAAAAATATGTACATGGTAACGAAAATTGTTGAAACATATTTTTTCGTAGTTATTATCGATTACTTATGAAACTTAAAATGGAAGTTATTCAGAATTCTCTCAAAGACAAGAAAAAAAAATCAAGGTTGTAGGTTTTGACAATATGACATTTCGCTAAATTGATGTTTTATAAATCTGAGATATCGTAATTTAAAATCAGTATATTTTAACGTCCTTACGATATTCATAAAGTCAAGGGTTTGGAGCTAGAGTTTCGCAAAGAATAATGTTTCTGAGTATTGACTACAGCAGATTATATGATGTTATTCATAGTTCAGAAAATAAGAAAAAGAAGGAGAGAGAAAGACAAATAGACAAATCAGAAGATAATAGGAGTAAATATATATAATAGAAGTATATCTCTTTAATTAGTAAATTGACTTTCGTTTTTTTGTTATTTATTTAAATTTAATTAGTTATTTATTTAAATTGTTACAAAATAATAGTAAAACTTTTTAAGTAAAATTACACAATTTTAATCAGTCCGATTTGTATGAGATTATAATTTTATGATCATGCACATTTCAAAGTAATATAATCTTTATACTTTTGAAAATTTAATGCTCTTAATTATAATATATAAAATAGTTCTTAATATTTCTTGAGATTTGACTAAATATTTTTGTTATTTATATTCTACTTGACATTCCCATGAACATACAATATTTGCTGTCTTAGCTTATAAATTAGAACTAGTGAATGCAAAATCCATATGCAGAGAGTATTACTTATTGTAAGGGCTACTTAATATAGAGTAATAAAGAATGTTCTAGGTGACATAGTCAAAAGTAAAACGATGACAGTTTTAACTAAGTAATCATGAAAATACGATTGAAAAGTAGAGTTAAACTATATGTTCTTGTAATTCTTTTCATTCTCCAAGACAACTGAAATATATTAAATAACTTATCAAAAGCACTTGCATACAACATTCTTTCTACAATGATGTTATCTTATTCGCGAAACTCCTGTTATAATTACATATTCTATACACTGCAGATCTCTCTTCCGTTCTCTCTCTTTCTCTCTCTCTCTCTCTCTCTCTCTCTCTCTCTATATATATATATATATATATCTGTCTCTATCTATCTATTTATCTCTATCTCTTTCTTACTACATCTTTATTTTGATATTTGACTTTCATTCAAGTCTTACAAGGTAATTTGGTATATTTTAATTTAGTATATTTTTTTCTAAATACATAAAAATGTTTAAAGCACGAATTTTGTATCTATATCGTTATAAAATTCAAAAGACTTGTTCAAATTAAATAAAGAAGTAAGGAATGAATGTTTCATTTTTAATATTACAAATAGCTTTTATAAGATGCAATTCTTTAAATTACGATTTATATAACAAAGATATGTATCATAGATCTTCTTTACATTATTTAAATATTCCAAAAACTGTAACACAACATTTTTGGTCAAATATTTTCCAAAATTTAATTATTGCATATGTTATAAATCTGCTACCATTAATCCTTTTGTTCTTTCTCATATTATTCCCTAATCGACCGTATTACTTCTCTTTTTCAACTTTTTTATTGTTCGCACTGTTTTATATATTTTATTTTTTGTTGATTTATTTTCCAACATTTGATAAAATCTAGTTATTTTCTTTCACTAAAATGGAATATGGATTCAAATTATAAAAGAATAGCTAGTAAACATTTTGTTTTAGAAAAGATGTTGCTTGCTTAGAATACATATTAATGCCTGTTAGCTGTTTATGGGAACAACATTTATATAAAATAGCATCTAACGCCGCTATTTTCTCGATACCGATGATAATGACTATCCATAATAATTTATTTTTTCGTATTTTTCTCTACTAATATATATTCAAACGGTTATATATTATATTTCTCACCATACAACATTGTCCCGAAGTTCGTCAGTGTCTTCTTAATCCGATCCGCCCATCCTTGTTAATAAACTCGCCAAAGAAATCACTAAAGTAGATGCTGAAGCGTTCTGCAAAAACAGTCTCCACTACGCGAACAGCCCTTAGAAAAAAACAGCGAGAAAACAGAAATTAACGAGAACAAAAAAAATCGATTATTTTGAAGTTCTTCATTTAAATTAAGTTTAGAAGTTATTCATTTAAATGACAAGAAAAATCATTGTGATCGTTTCATCTGGATTCACCTGCTCGGAGGTGAACGTCCAAAGCTTCTCGCCGTTTTATAAGCTTGTTCTAACGAATATTTGAAAAACTCTCAGACACATATATTTATTAATATTTTTATGGATATTTATGAACAATATTTTTCTAAATTCAATAATAAAATTTTATTTTTATCAAGACTTCTTATATAATATTCATCAATAGTTAATAATAAAAATATTTTATCAAATAATCTCGTAACTTATGTATTGTGAAAAATAGAATTCGCCAATGATTTTTTTACTATGAGAAGAATTCAAATTAACTTATATACTCATTGGCTGTTTGCTGAAGTATATGTTATAAAATCTCATTTAATACTGTCATCCCTTTCAACTGAATATCTTATAAAAATACGAATTTTCGATCTAAATATCAAGTAAATTATATGAAATAATAATATGAAAATTAATTTATATAAAATAGCAGTATTTTATATTATTAATATATTATTTTCAATCAATAAACATCACTATATAACTTAACATTTATTACACAGTACTTTTTATTCTATCGTTATTTCGTTTAGGAAAAAATTATGTATAATTTATGAAAATTTTCAAAAGAACTAATTTGAACAAAAATTTTTTTTATATAAAGAGTCTTTTACGATACTCGTACCTAATTACAAAATTAAAAACTTACTTAAAAATTATTCAAGTATTATAATCACTTAGTTAAAATATTTTTATATTATCCTTTCTGACAACTGATACCTGAACTTTTTTTATAAATTTTTTATAAAATTAAGAAAACGAATAATATTATTATAATTTAATTATTATGAAGCTTGCTCCAGTTTATATTTATTAAATTTCTACTACCGACACATGAGAGCATTACATAAAAATCTTTCTCTATTTTATTTGCTATACAGTTCGTCCGATAAAAATGGATATTAAAGGAGTAGTCGGTCATGTGATTCAAGGGTCCAAGGTTCTGTTACAGTGTGAAGTGCAAGCTGCGAGGCCACCAGCTAATGTCACTTGGTATAATGGTACAAAGATCCTCGAAAAAAGTAATAGTCGTTTAGATATGTACGAAACGAAGTTCGCTGATAATGTAAGTAAATATAAATATATATATAATAAAAAATATAAATCTGATGCTATGACTATAATTATTATCACTTGCAAAAAATTGGATCTCATGTATGTATTAGGCAAATTATGTTCATTACATATTCTTACATTTTACTAATTTTATTGACTGTATATTTTTGATTAAAAAAAGATTTGAAATATTCACTGCCTCAATGAAAAAATATAAAATTTTTAGGATATTGTCTTCGGTTATGAAAACTGTAAGTAAAAATTTTAAAAAGATATAGACCATTTTATTATATTAAAAATAAATAGTTAAATAAATAAAAATAAATAGTTAAATAAATAAAAATAAATAGTTAAATAAATAAAATAAATAGTTAAATAAATAAAATAAATAGTTAAATAAATAAAAATAAATAGTTAAATAAATAAAATAAATAGTTAAATAAATAAAAATAAATAGTTAAATAAATAAATAAATAAAATAAATAGTTAAATAAATAAAAATAAATACTTAATATTATTATTTTTTAAAAAAGCATTAATCAATTTTAATATAAATGCATAACAATTATAATAAAACTAATATCACGACCGACTTAAATCCAAAATGCCTTTCTCGTGTATAGATTAAAAGTAACCAATAAAATTTAATAAAAAATGTAATCGTAATAAATACTCACAGTAATTATACTGCTTACAACTTACTTTCTTTCAAACATGCTACATAATACAATTGATCTGGTGACATATATTTGAAGGAACTGCGAATGAGGGAATATGAGACTCCGCTTATTTTTCTAGCCACGCTTTGTAAATACGTACATGCAAATTACTGTAAGTTCATGGAGCAAGCTAGTGTACGCATAGCTTTTCGATTGTGTTGTCAAGATTACGTAAGCTCACATTATCAATCGTGTGGTAGTAATGCTCGTTTTATGGATTTGTATTTCTACTATTATTTACTTATTTTATTTAGCAGAATATAGGGCTTAACAAAGACAAAAAAATTAGATTTATTTGCTGTATATCTTATTTGTGACGACTAATATATACCACCTGTATACAAGCTTATCAAGTTGCTTTCATTCAATTAACGCAAGCCAAATTGGCAAGTTCAAATTCCTATTTAAAAATATGATCATGATCATGTGTACAATAGTGAATATCGGAAATTTCTCTAATATGTATTGGTTTTAAGGGGTAAAATATAAATTTTATACATATACTTCAAATTTTCTATTGATATTATTTCTCGGTAATTCTCAAACAATCAAAATTTATTAATACCCTTCGATTTTCATTTATTGATTATAAATATGGGCTCTGAATAGAGTATTCTAAATATTTTCACTAACTAATTTCTAATTCTTCTCTTATATTCGGTGCAATGTTTTTTATCGCAATATTTCCAATATCTTAAATAATCAGTGATGCCACTTCATTTCGTTTACAATATCTTTCAGAAAACATGATAACTACGGAAAATCGTGAAGAGGAGAGCTGTTTACGTTATAAGAATTCAATCTACATTGTGCGTCTCTTTATTTTATGTGTATTTGCAAATTCTGAAGACTAAACGTAAATTATCCTTACACGAGTTTGCGACAAACTGTCTTAACATATCCGCTCGCGTTTAATCTCTGCCAGTTGTAATAACGAGTGAATTGTTCTCTGTTCAATTTTGTTCTACACTTCTGTAATTTGTCGGACGAGGCCTAGAGAATTTCTAGCTGAGGCTAAAACAGCAATAAATAATAAACAATAATAATAACATTTGTTATTACTGCTTCCGAAACCATCATTTCTCGACTTTCACGTTTAGACCTCATATTTTCAATAATACTAAAGACAATAAAACAAAACAATTTTTATCTACTTATGAAATTAGAGTAATTGTAAATAAATTGTTAATGATAAATTGATTTCTTCGGGAATTATAAAGAATTTGTTATAATTAAATTAGTAACAAATAATCATTCTAATGATATATTAGAAAATTATTTGTTAGATTTATTAGAAAATCTAATTATATATGATAAAAAACAATGAAATCAATTGTCTTCGGCAAAAAGTTTTTAAAATTTAAATTCATTATTATATATTTTAGTCATTCGATATATATTACATGTAAGTTATATATTAAAATAAAATTATGTAAATATTGAATTAAAAAGATTATTGATATTTCTATAATGACGTATCATTGTGCATTGAAGATGTTACTTGATTAAAATTATTTAATTTTTAACAAATCTCTTCTAAACAGCGACTACTTTTAAAAGAAAAATATAAATACAAATTAATTTTGAAGGCATATCTCTAATATTTGAAACTTTTTAAATATTCTTTGTATATATTATATAGTTTTTTTTTAGAAACCTATCTTGTATGTGTAAAATTTACAAATTCATTAATTATTATTGATTAGTAAAATTACTAATTGATTAGAACCTTATATATTAATAGAATATTTATATTTTCAATTTCTTAATATTATTAAATATTCTTTTAATTTTCTTTTGGAATTTTAAAAAATATGCAAACTCCAGCGTTCAATGTGGCACAATTATAAATTTCCAAGTCGCCATCAAACATTAAAATACATATATATATTATTTATTATATAATATGTAAAGTAAATTCTACATGTATTTACGTGCTTTGAAACAAAACTATATCGTACGATTCATAAATTAATCTTTCTATTCAATTAAATCTGAGGTTAACGAAAAATAAAAAAAGATATCAAATCTAAGCTTTAGCAAACTCAAGACTTAACTATTATACAATTATAAATTTTAGATTCAATGTAAAACTTTTAATCATAATAAGGAAATTTCTACACATCTAGGATTCAAAAGTATTAATGTTGAATGGAATACATTATAGCTATTTAAGTAATAAAATACGTATATTTTAGTTAGTTTTTCAGAATATCTGTCCATGTACGATTTTTTCAGTTCTTACATGATATCCTAGGGCTTCCGGAACGAACCAAAATATTAATGAATAACCATATTATTTAATATTACGGCGAAAATGTATAATCATATGTACTAAAATGAAATGTATTGGATGCAAATTTAGATAATCATTTTTTAATACGAACAATACATAGTTTAAATATTCTTCAGAAATATTTTTTATCAAAATATATTCATCTTAAAGCGATTAATTATAATATAAATAATAGAGAATGATGTTTGCAGTAACTATGATTTAATTTATTTAAATGTATAATTAATAATGCAGAAAACAGTATTCCTCAAAAATGCAGTCATAATAATAATAGAATTCAATCTTCTAATACTAGAAAATTATCTAATAAAAAAAAACAAGAAATTGATTATCTATTATAAATTATAAAATTTAATACAATTTTTAACGTATTTTAGACAAAAGAAACGTGAAACATAAGTTCTTAGAAAGATAAGTTGAATGTGCCTGATTAACGCTTATATCACGTGTTCTTTAATTTATTTATTTTATATTTAAAGAATATATATATTTCTATTAAATTGAATATATATATTGTTTTTTTATTCAAAGTAAAAATTAAGTTGATCTCGAAAGTACCGACGTCAAATATCTATCCATTCTGTCTTTTTTTATAAAATAGTTTGATACGTTGTTTGTCATTTACTCCGAAAGGGAGATTTGTAGAGAAAGAAAATAGAAAACGAACAAGTATTATCCTTGAGCTGAAAAATCGGCGTCGGTTTGTGGCAGCATCAGCAAGGTAGAGCGGCGACATTTTGGAGCAGCATTGGTCTCGCTCTCCGGAGGGGCGTCCTCTTTAATCTCGCCAAAAGAACTACGTCGCTCCAATCATAGCCGAGCTTTCCACCATTACTTCTTAAGAGTAAGCAATATTGCACCAATCACGGATGGTTTCTTCTCCTACGCTTATTCGGTTAGAATTTAGCCGCGCCGATCACAGATGGTCTCTCTTCTCTAGTGTATTTACATGGCGCTATCGTGTAACAATCGCCTACCAGCTATACAGGGGGCGTCATCTAGAAAAAGAACACACACTAGAAGCAAAATAATACAATAAATATAATGTTATTGGTAAAATTCTTATTTCTTTATTTCTTATTTCTTTATTTCTTATTTCTTTATTTCTTATTTTTTTATTTCTTATTTCTTTATTTCTTATTTCTTTATTTCTTATTTCTTTATTTCTTATTTCTTTATTTACTTTTAAATCATATTATTCATAACTACGTATCAGTTTTTTAGTATAAATTAATTTTGTTATGTATAGTTAATTACTCATTTCATAGTAAACAGTTTTATTATCGATCCAGATACATTGTTGAAAACTTAAGCAAGAATTTCAAGTCACAATCATTTTTCTTTAAAAATTTTGCATGTTTAGAACTGTTTATAAATATTTATTTAATTCAAATCCATTATTTATAATTAAATTTCTATATTCTGTTCTAACAAACAATTTATTAAGTATAAAAATGGTCCATTATTTTTTTTTGAGTACATCAATATCACCCAAATCCTTATCAATACTAGATAGTTATTCAAATAAAACAATCAACTATCTAAGAAAAAAATAACACTAAGCATAAAATGATGTAAATGGTTTTTATATACGTATATCATTCATGTAGGTCAAAGGCTCTTCAAAGAACAGAGTGGGGGCTTATTAGTCAAAAATACCATCTAACTACAACTGAATGCAATAGCGATAATGCCTTAGTATTCTTATTCAATCTTAACAAAGTACATTCTGTTGTATTGAAAATTAATAACAAATATTCCAAATGAAAAAGAAAAACGCACTAACCTTCATTTAGAGAGCTTCTGAAGAATTCTTAATATATTATTTTATATTTCTATATGTACTGAGATCTTGCAACAGATAAAGCATCAAACGAGCTTTACTCATATAAAATAAATTATATAAAATCCAAAGCATAAGAAACTATAAACAATACATATATACAGTTCGAGCCAAGGATAATGGGGGGAAAATTACCAACAAAGTAGACCAGGAATTCTTTCTGAAAGGAGTAAAAAAAGAGAGAGAGAAAATCTGAGGCAAAAGAGTTGAGATACTTGTTCTAGCGCGAAAATACTCTTGTTAAAAATTTCAATATTCTACTTAAAACTCTCTACTAAAATGCTCCAAAATTAAAAATAATAACTGAGAACTTGTTTGAGATTATAATGAAAAATATTATAGGGAGCTGTTAGAAACAGGATCAAAAAGTGTATTAAATTCTCATCTCATTAATTTTTCATCATCAATCGGCTGTCGTAAATTAGCTGACGTTCTTAATCTTTCACTTACTCTCTTGCTTCACAACGAACTCTTTGTTCTGTTTACAGGAGGATGGTACAACACAAACGAACAGTTTTTTAGCCTTCACCGCAACAGAGCACGATAATGGACAAAAGTTCAGTTGTTTAGCCATGAATTCGGTGATGCTTAAGGAAGGAAGTAAACCTATGAAAGAAACCGTAATCATCGAAGTAATGTGTAAGTATGAATCAAATGTTATTATTACTTCTTTTTCTATTTCGTCATACTATTGTCTTTATATTCGTTATTTATACTCGTTGCTAAAATCTAAGCTAAATCGAATTCTTTTCTCTTATTTATTTTACTGGTGGACTTGGATGCATTCTCCAATCGTTTCCTTACTAAACTAGATTTATGATAGTACTTGGTCTTTTACGATTTTATCAAATGTATTTTTAACAATTTTGTTCAATTATTAGAACCATTTGAACAATTTTGGTGCATCAGAGTTTCAGTTTGTCGAACAATAATGCAATAAACAGAGCATTTTACAGATCATTAATAGTTTCAATATTTTTTCAAATTATAAACTTATAAAAACTTTTTGATAATCTAATTAAATTGAAAATTTTATTCCTGTAAACTTATGCGACTCGACTACCCTTTAAATTCGCGTACTTATACGCTTTTGCATTTATCCAATGCATTCAATTTTTCTATTTGTAATTCAGCACCAAACGAAAGTTTTCCTAAAATAAATATATAATTTTCTGAGTCTAAATCTTCAATATAATCTCTGTATTTTATGCAACATCTTTCTTTTGATCATAAAACTTTACTTTCATTTAATCAATTTCCATCTTATCAGTAGATTTACAGAACAGTATCATCGAATTTTGACTTTTCCTTTTACTATGCCATGCAAGACTAATAATAACTCGCTTCTACACATCATGAACTTTTCCATTGCAACAACTAATACGCGTTATTGAAGCGTAATGAGAAGTAAAATAACGTCTTATATACAATTCTCTTGTATTGTTTAAAGGCCTTTCATACAGCGAATTATATTCTTGATCTACACTTCTATCTTTTTTATATAAATTATCAGATATTAACCGCTTCCTAGGTATGAAAAAAATAATGCTATATATACACGATGATACTTTTTATTTGAACTATAACCAGTATCAATCAATTTGCAAAATAAGTTATCAATAAATCTCCAGAATTTCGAAAAATCCAAGTAGAAAGGTAGAAATAGCACTAGAATTTGCATCTGATATAGTAATTATATACAGCTATGTCAGTACATATATATTTATATTATAATTCTAAATCGGAATCCTCAATTTATGTTTTTAAAGATATTTGGAAAATCAAGCCATATAATATTTCGATGAATGTATAGTACTTACGTTATGTATCACTATCAATTAAAATTTAAAAAATTCACATTTCAGTTTGCATTATTGATTAATAAATATTAACCAATAAATAATAAATAAATAATAAATATTATTTACTTTTGTTAAATTTCATTTAAATTTAGTAATTTCTTAAAATTATAAATAAAAAATATAAGTTGCTCTCGATCCACGTCGGATATTCTTTCAGATATTTCATCTTTCTGAAGGATTTTTACCATCTACTTTACTAGTTACCTATACATACATACTAACTTCTCTTTATGCATATGTGGTGTATATATTTAAACTATATTTAACTATATATTTAAAGACAATAAGGAGAGTAACCCCATTTTGACATCATTTTCATGATCTTAAATGGTATAAGAAGAGCATATTGAGTTGCTAGTAATTTATATATTAAAATACATATGAATTTCATTCAATTTTACTTTTAGTTTAATTTGCGACAGTGTAACTTATAATAGACAAATAATACATTGCTCTAACATTCCATATAAAGAATATAAAGAGTCGAGTCTCCCATATAATATATAGGAGACTTGATGATAACGTAAATTTCTTATTTTAAGAAACAAAACCTTTCTTTATTTTATTTATTTAAATCGAATAATATGAAATTTATTATATTACTAAGTAGTAACAATTACAATATTAAAAAAGAAAAAATTTAAATATTATAGTTGAAAAAAATTAAAGCTATTAAAAATAAGTTAGATTTACTTAAAAAACTAGATTAAATGTCTTCAGCTTGAAATTTAATTATAATTAATATATAACAAAAGTCACTACAAAATAATAATTTAATTATATCATATTTCTAAATTTATTAGAAATTTATAATTAATGTTATTTCTGTAAAATATTAAAGTTTAACAAATGTAAACTTTACAATTAATTATATTTAAAAATTAAAATAAAGTTCTAATAAAATTTGAAAATACGTAATTTTAATATTTCAGATCGTCCAGTTGTTCGAATGAATCCTCCCAATATCACTGTTAATGAAACCAAAGATTTTCAGTTATTTTGTGATTACGAAGCGAATCCGGCGACACTGATAAACGTAATTTGGTAAATAAATTCAAACAACTAACTCATACATTTTTATATTTTATACTTTGTACAATAAACAACCCTCAAAAGAAAATAATTCTCAAATTCGTAATTTTTATTTACTAAATTGTTAGTAAAAGTACTTTATCATTATCCATCAAAGTATTTCTTTTAATTATTTAATCCAAAGTTCAGTAAATATAAATATTAGCAAATAAGTAATTAAAAAATATTTGCATTATACTGTAACAGACAAGATTTTCTATTATTCAAGATACTTTACATTTATAGTTTCTTATATCATTTATATCTAGATTAAAATAATTCTTAACAATTTCATATTTAGTATTTCTTAAGAAAGCGTGAATTTTAATTTGTAAAAAAAAAATTTTTTTTATACAAATTAAAATCAGTAAAAAACAAAAAAGTATTTGTATAAAATAAATATTTTAAAGGAATATTTAAACAAAATAAAATTAAAGTGTAAATTAATAATAGAATGTTTTGATGCAAATATGGTAAGGATTTTTATAGTTTAAAATCTTAAGTAATTCTAGTCTAACGATTTCACAGGCAACGAGATAGAAAAAATCTTAATCTGAACGAGAATCGTTTCGAAGGTGGTACGATTGAATTAACTTCATTGCTGGTAAAGAATGCTAAATCTAGTGACATAGGAAAGTACCGGTGTATCCTAGAGAATGATCTTGGAACGTCCAGCTCACAAGATTTTATCGATGTCTCTGTATTATGTACGTTCATCATATTATCCGATGAATAAATAATCATACCAAAAGAATTATCTACATTAGATATGAGTTATTATACGTTAACTTTTGTTCAAACTATTAATAATCATGATAATTTTATGTAAATTATTTAAGATTATTTTATATAAACTCAGAACTAATTAACTAAAATCAAAGTTTGCGAATATTTAAGTACTTTCCAAAAAAGATTTATAAGAATAAAAACGTACATTAAAATAAGTAGAAAAATTTGTTTCTATATGAACATATTTTTCAAATCATAATTAGAATTTTTATGATTATAATCACTTTTTTAATAAATTAATTACATAAATTTGAACTTAAAAATTATAATTAAATATCAACTAAGTAATAATATGTCTAATAAATGCGAGACGCAGTTTATTATTTAAAATATATTAAAAATTCCATTTTATAAAGGTATGAATTCTGAAGCTGACTAAACTATAAAATCTATATAATGGTTATTATTTATTCTGGTATAATTAAAATTTAACATATTACTACAATATGCTAACGTATGTATATTAATTATGATAATAATTAATGAAATGAGTGACGTATTTATAAATAAAAAAACATCTTTTCATTACAATCACATTATATCGATAATATTATTAGTATTGTAACTAATATTCTGACTAATAATATCATACAATTTATTTCCAAATTAATGATCAACAGTGCGATTTGATTTATATTTGATAATCAAAACTATTATATATATTTTACATAATGCATAAATTTTAGATATTTAATGAAAGAATACCTTGAAATACTGAAAATCAGTAATGTAGAGCATAATTAAAAACAATAGAATTATTCTAAAACTGTCATAAAAATGATGGAGTTGGTTTAATAAACAAATATGTAGTATTTATAATGTATTTGCAATAAATGTTTGGATTATCTGTAAATAAATTTATAAACATATTTTAATTGCCGTTACATATTTTACGTTCATTTAATAATTGAAAACATTCTAAACCAAAGCATATTTTGATTGTCAATTTAATTTTCTAATAAGTTTCTCCACTAATGAAATGAATAATTATAGTGACATTAAAATGAACATAAATGTTTCTGACCAATATATTATTATAAAAAATGTCCAGTAAATTTTATTAATTTTATATTTATGTAAACAAATAAAAAATTATAAATTCTTTACTCAATCAATCGTCTAGAAAAGAATTTAAAACATCCTTTGAAACTATGGTAATAAACACTATTAATTAAAATCTTTCAGTTCGACCTATAATGAAGGTTATAATCGAGCCGCACGTTCCCATCAACGAAGCGGCACGCGTTAACATCTCGCTGAGTTGCAATCTAATTACCGGCAATCCGAAATCTCTGAAAGCAGTGCGCTGGTATTTCGAAGGTAATCTGTTGAAAAAACTTCCAAATTGCTCGCGTAATGTTTTTGCGAAGAAGCTCTGTAATATTAAACCAAACAAACTACTATTGGAGACGGTGGGCCGCTCCTTTCACGGCAATTTTTCTTGCGAGGGAAGAAATGACGCTGGGTGGGGTCCAATATCTTCAAATACAACTTTGATTGTACATTGTACGTATTCGATACATTAATCCGCTTAGCTACATTACTGCACGCATATACCCTCTCTCTCTCTCTTCGATTTACATACCTTGTGTTTTACATACTTCTTTCTATTTATTGTACACTACATTGGATTGTAGCTACAACATTCGTTCTTCATGGTAATAAAAACGAGACATAGTTGTTTAAGTATTGGAATTAATCCTTGTATGAATCTATGATTAATCATTTTAGAATTTATCGATCATTACAATACTTATCACATAAGAAAATCATTATCAATTATCAAGAAAATGGCAATCATAACTATATCAATGAAAAGAAAATGTAATAGTAATTATAGTTTAGTTATAAATAATATAAATTTTAATATAAAATATATATAGTTGTACGTGATAAATCCCTATTTATATATAATATAATATTTAAATAAAAACTTTTACATAAATTAAAATCCTTACGAAAAATATTTTATTTTTAACATGTGCATGTAATTATATATAGTAATTTAAATAAATGTATATAGTTTTTATGATTCATAAGGATCTATTTATTAAAACCACTGAATTTAAGGCGATATAATTTCTTCAAATGTCGACACAGGAATAATCAAAATATGTTAGAGTACATCTTATTAGTACAATTTTTAAATTAAAATACGGGTAGAAATGCTCTTGCAAGGTAAATTTTAAATAGTGCATTTATTAGTATAATATAGTGTATACATGATACAATAGAAACTAAGTAACTTGTAAATATTATAACGACTAAAAAGAGACATTTGAGAAATATATAGGTGGCGATAGTCGCAGCTAATCCCAATTCTTTTCTACTAACTATGTAACGGTATAACTGCAGAGATCGAGACCAAAAAAAAAGATTGCAAGTAGTTTGTACCTTTCGAGTACAAAATTAATTAGTCAAGAAAAGAAACAAATAAATTAGGACAGATTCCTGCAAAAATCTTATACATTTAGTAATATAACGATATAACTATTTTCATTCTTTTGCTAAATTTTCTAAATAAAAACAATTTAACTGTTGAATGCAAGTATGAGAATTGTTAACTTACATCTATTAGAGAAATAACTTCGATAAATTAAAAAGAATTAACAAAATGCTTGTATAATTTATTTAAATAAAATTAATGTTGCTTTAAATAATATTTCTTATGATTTTTTATACTTTTACATAAATCATTCCAAAGAAATTTTTATAAATAAAATAATTCAATTATTATTCCGTACATAATATGAACATTTTATTTCATCTTAATCACTTACTGTGATCATTAAAATAGTATGTTACATGTACAAATATCTATGAATAATATAATATAATGACTAATATTTAACATATTATTTTATAAATCCTGTTAATCAAATACATAAAAAAGTGTAAAACAAAGAAATATAATTTACTCAATTTTTGTAATTCATTAATTAATTAAATAATTTATAAAAGCAAGTGTGATAAATAATTTGTGGAAGCATGGAAGTGTTTGTTTCTTATTCAATCTAAGCAATATCGATAAAAAATGTGACAAATTTTTTTAAAGATAAGCCGGGACCCGCTTCGATTTCATATCAGCCAGTAAAGGTTATAAAGAAAGGACAGTTGAATATTACTTGTTCTGTCAAAGACCTAGGACGACCAAAAGCCATCTATTTTAAGTGGTTTCGTGGTGTACTACGCTTGTCTGAAGAGTATCAGTCCATTTATCGAGTGAAAAATGCTAGACTGGAAAATGTAGAAAATTTCACGTGTCTGGCCTACAATGAAGTTGGTGACGGTGATTCCGCTACCACTTTTGTCAATATCGAGGGTAATTACAATATAATATATTAATTTCCTATTCATTTAAAATTCTAGTTACATTTCATATAAATAAATTGTTAACTTTTAACATTGTAACGATTAGGTATTATTTGTCTTATTTTATTGAGCAAGCATGTAATGATTATTGTTTACAAGACGAGATAAGTGAGAATTCCGATCTTGATGTAATAGTACGAGAAGTGTTCGATCACAATGTAGTAGTGTGAATTCTCTTTTTTCTTTCCTTTTCTTCTTTATTTACCTACGTATACTCGTATCGGTGGCGGTCTCGTCTCCTGTACTTAATTAGATAGCTCGAGGTCGAACCGGATTCGTAACGGGAAAAGGACCGTAAAGAGATCGGTCAAGTAAAGAAACGTGGCGTATTTAAAATTAAGAATGAAACATTTAAAAAATTTATGATACAGGCGGCGAATGTACTAAATTTATCTATTCTATACAACATAATAAATAACTATATAAAAATATAATATCATAGCGTCTCTTATCTCGTGTACGGAAAGGCTACATCTTCGGAAGATAGATTACACCTCGACATTCTCTAGTGCCCTAAAGAGCTACACTAGGAGCAATCCAAAAGGCTGCGCTGCCAGGAAGCGCACCTCAAAACTGTACTTCCAACGGAGGCTAGACTCACCACTCTAGGGGACTTCTGCCCCTCAAACTCTCTAACTAGCGCGAGTTGGCACCTTTTCATACACCACTTGCTCTCACGGGACCTAATGGAGGGATCTTTCTGCTTGGTATTTGCCCTTACAATAGATTATAACTTAGCGTAAACCTAGGCCTATGGTAGGCCCAGACCTAGCGCATAGCTTTCCACGGACCCTTTGCCTGCTCTCTCTCACTCATGCGCTACGCCACGTACTCCCACTGCGCGGGCACTCTTTCTTTCTCTCATCTCATTTTTTAAACAATAATCGTTACATGTCGCTGTATAAAATAAGATAGACAAATAATCTAAATCGTTACAACATATTATTGTAAAAAAACTCATGTTGATACCAATTTAAGTCAAACCATAATTTCTGACACAAATTAAAAATTCAAATCTTCAGCGCCACCAGCGTTTATACAGAAACTACCGCAATTTGCTGGTTTTGTTTACAATGCAACCAGCGTCAGCCTTAATTGCCACGTCGAGTGCTCGCCTCTTTGTAATATAACTTGGATGAAGAATAATAAAACTATTGATTTCACATCTATGCAACAGTACTTTGTGCAGAATAATCGGGTTCCATCAAACGTTCTTACGGATGACTTTGAGAGTATGAACTCATCTATTGTTTGGAATTTGTCAGCTTGGCCTTCTGGACAGTTAGATCGTGTTACCGATAATGATATAACTTTCACTTGTATTAGTACATCTAACGATGTTGGACCAGGCGTCATGAGTACCGTCAACATTCAAGTCTATTGTAAGTAGCGCCCTGTTTTTACTTTCTGAAGAAATTCAGTTTTATGTGCTACTGATGCTTTTTTGTAAAAGTAACTAAAATTCATCACACAATTTACTTACAAACTAATCTTACTAATGTTACACTTATCTTAAATAAACAAATTTAATGCTAAATAGAAATTTATTTAACCGACTCTAGATAGTTTAGTTAAAGTTCTTTTTTATTAATATCAATATAAGAAAAATGTTATAAAATTAAATAATTAAGATACGTTTATTATTTTTCAAATATTCACGTATATAGATACGTGTTTTTACATATATTAATTAAAATATTTCTGCAAAATAAAATTTATACTTTTTTATAACAATAGATAGTAAATTTTCATTATCTTGGAGTATTCAATAGATAAAAAAATCACATAAACATTCACATTTCATGTAATAATATTTACTGCTAAAATTGCGATGAAAAATTAGTCTCTTCTCTTATGTTGTTTTTGCCTCCTCAGCCAACTATTGTTTGTGCGGAAGAACTTCATCTTTTTAACCGGCTCCTCGTAACCGCTATTTCTTTGTGCGATTGAATCGTTGGCCAGGGTTCGTTCGGGCAGAAAAAGAAGGAGGGATTTTAATGACGAATTGATAAAAAAAAGCACAAAACACGTAATTATTTATGTTAACGAAGAGCTCCTTTACTAGCCTCTTGGAGCCTCTCAGTTCTCAAAATCTATATTATAACATGAAATACACACACATATATATACTTAAACATATCTCGCAACCCTATGCATCCAAGCAAGTTTGATAGATACGCGAATCATGTCATCTAGGGGAATAGCACGCAAACCACGGCTCTCCGTGGACAGGGATGAGCACAACGAATACCAGTATCCCAAAATAGATACGCGAATCGTGCACACATTCTGGTGAACAAAATGAGCGCAGATAACCACTAGTGCCCCGGAATGAGAAAGAGGGAATCGCGCCACTCTCTGATGTTGATAGGAACAGTACCGCAAATTACATGTACCACTATTGGGACCAGGCTAGAATGGTATTACACTAGGTTTTAGTGGTTTCTGGGAGGCAACCAACCCCGAGCATATGTGCACGACAATTTATAGCCACGTGCTCCGTTATTTTTCCACAAATCGATAAGCAAGGAATTACACGTAAATGCATGCACGAATCGATATGATCTTTGCGCATAATCATTGTTGGTTCGATCGTGGTATTTGGTCAGTGGGTTGCGATACTGTCGCGTACGTTCGTGTTTTCTCACTTGCTCATACCATAAAAGGTTAAGGGCTCAGGAGCGTTCAGCTACAATCCCCAGTTTAATATGCTATATGAACAATTTGTGTTTCTTATTGAATTTTCTGAACTTTTCGATTTAGTGCGAAAATGAACTTTATTACACAATAATGAATTCAAATAGTATGCGTTTTTATGAAATTTCTTTAAATATATATTTATTTATCAAAGATTTGTTGAATAGGTACTAAATACATAATATAAAATTTAAAAATTTTACTTTTAGTTCCACCAGAAAATATGACGATTTCAAAGAAGGTGGTGAACGTAGTGGTAGACAATATACCAGAATCAATAACGTGCAACGCAATAGCTAGACCAGATCCACAGTATCGTTGGTATCGAAAGGAGTCTGAGATAATATCAGAAGATGCAGTTCTGTACTTTAAGACACCTTTTTCGCGTAATAGTCATGGTATTTATATTTGCCAGGCCAATAATAATATTGGTAGCCAAACCATATCTACCTATATAAATGTTCAATGTGAGTATAACAATTAAAATTCTGTAACAGCAGAAATTTTTATTAATTATTATTTATTATTTATTTAATTATTTAATTATTTAATTTAATTATTTAATTATTTAATTTAATTTATTAATTATTTAATTTAATTTATTTAATTATTTAATTTAATTTATTTAATTATTTAATTTAATTATTTAATTATTTAATTTAATTATTTAATTATTTAATTTAATTTATTTAATTATTTAATTTAATTTATTTAATTATTTAATTTAATTTATTTAATTATTTAATTTAATTTATTTAATTATTTATTTAATTTATTTAATTATTTATTTAATTTATTTATTTATTTATTAATTATTTATTTAATTATTTATTATTTTAATTTATTTATTAATTTATTTTTATTTAATTATTTATTTATTTATTTATTTTATTTTTATTTATTTAATTTATTTATTTTTTAATTTAATTTATTTATTTATTTAATTTAATTTATTTATTTTTATTTAATTATTATTTAATTATAATTTATTTAATTCTTTTATTTATTTAATTATTATTTCATTCTTTTTTAATTATTTAATTATTTATTATTTCTTGTATTTATTTAATTTCATTTTTCTTTTATTTCCTTTATTTTCTTTCCTTTATTTTTTTATTATTTAATTTCTTCCCTTTTCTTTACTTTCTTTTATTTCCCCTTTCTGTAATTTTTTTATTTGCTTTCATTCCTTTTTTATTATAGCAAATTATTATTATTCAGTAGAAGATTTGTTAAATATTGTATAATGTATATATTATATTACTAATATAAGTTGTTATATAAAACATAAGAGAGTTTTTACATTTTAAAAGAAAAAGTAATATGAATTAAGAATAAATAACATAAATACATGTTTATTGTCTTTTTAAAATACTATCATAATTGTATTAATTCTTACATAAAGTATGCACCAAATTTATTTAAAACTTAAATCGTTTCGAAATATGATGCAAAATGATCTATTAATTTTTCATAGACAATATTTTAAAACTTTCAATTTTAATAAAAAGTCTATGAAACGAGGTGTACAAAAGTAGCGAATTGAACAAGTGCAACTCGAAAATTGATTCTAATGTATTTTAATCGCTTCTTTCTCTATATTTTTCGTAATATAATTTTAATTTATAATTTTCTTGTTATTTATTTGAAAAGTTATCTTCAAACTTTTGTGAATTTATAATATTTTTATTAATTATTGTATTGTATGAAATAATAATAGGATTGAATAATGTAAATTGAAAATTTTATTTATTTAGCGTAAATTAACCAAAACTATTTAGTTGTTCATGTTGCTGGTAGTACATAGTACATTCGCAGAAGATAGTTACTTCTGATTGTGAACGTAATGCTATATGAACGGTGATAAAATATAAAATAAGACGTAATTCTTTACTTAAAATATTCTTTCACAGCTCTCATATCTACATATTTTACATTTCCAAATAGACAAACCTGAATGCCAAGTTGTTAAAGAGACAATTAGCGGGAAGGATTACGTCATCTGCAGTGCCGATGGCAATCCCACAGATTACGACTTCGATTGGTCTCTGAAAAGTGATAATGACACAATCAAACAATTATCAACTATAATCAATGGCAAAAGCTATCTGCCACTTGACGATTCTATTTTGATTCCGAGAACTTACGTATGCATAGCTAACAACAGCATCGGACAATCCAACTCATGCGAACGACACGTTCCCGGTAAGTACTTGAAATATTTTTAATTACAATTCATTTATTAAACAATTTTATATCTCTTATTATAAATATTAATGTAAGAATATAACATAATATAATGGTATAAAGTTATAATAAAATAAAAACATTTAGTTGTAATACAACTATTAAGTTAAAAAAACTAAAATCACTCAAAATATATTAATTATTTATAATACAATAAAACGATAATTTTAAGACATAGAATTTCATAATATGAGAATTATAGAATGTATTTGTATTATATCAAATTTTGAAATACGTATAAGAATTAAATATTTTTACAAATTGCTTCCTTAATTTGAAATTTACAAATTTTCATGAAATATGTATATCCACATATTTGTGTACAAATAATTTAATATATTATTGCAATTTTAATATTATATTGATACTGGTATAACTTTTTTATTTTAAATTTATTTCTATTTTCATAATTATGAATAATAATCCGCATATACAACGATGCGGTGATATTTTTCTATACCTCTATCTATTAATTTATAAATTTACTAACATTGCTTATTTATAATAGTGATGATTATACTTATATTATTTTTTTCTTAATTTTAATTTAATCAGATGAATGTCGTTTTTGACTCTCATTTTTGATATTTGAAATTCAAAATATTACTAATGATTAAAATACAGTGATGATAATATTCGAAATATTATTTGAAATATTACACTAAACTTATACTAATTAGTATATTAAATTTTACAAAAAACTCAAAAAATATTTAAGATATAACCTCTATTGTTTAATTTTGTATTCACCCTTACTTTCATAAGTTAATATATTACATAACCGTCTTTATGTACAACCTATATACCCAAACACTATCAAAGTAATACAATATGGAATATAAAAATTTTTTATTTTTATTTTATGTAAGGTATACATCCATTCTGTACTAACATTTTTAGCTCGCGAAGGGCTCGATAGCAAGTTAAAACATTATGGTATTCTTATATCTAATATATTATATTTATTATAAAAGATATTTCGAAAATTTAGAGAAAGAAAATTATTTAAAAAAGAAATATTTAACAATATTTTATTCTCAAATTATTTCTGAAAAATAAAAAACTATGTGATTAAGTAGATATATATTGAATGTACATTCACATGGAAGTTTTGATAAGGGTCAAATAAGATTATCTAAATAATTTATGTTTTAATGCATTGGAATTATAAATTTACGAGATCATAAAAAATGTATTTGCTACATAATTCATGTATTGTATTCATGCATTGTGAAGTAATTTACTTTCATTATTAAATTTATTTTCTAAAAATAAGTATTGAGATATTTATAACTTTGATGCTGAAAATTTAAATACGAACTATCATATAATAATCCGATATAATTATAAATTAATTTTAATCATAAATTAATTAAATCTACAGCCTAATTAACTAAATCACTTATACATCGAATTTAACTACTAGAGTTGCACTCTAGTTTTTATCCAAAAAATTTTTACGGTATTGTTTTTATTCTTGCAGCTTACAAATTTAAATAAAAAGAGTTTTTGCAGATTTAATTACAAAATAAAATAGAGTTTATTTGAAAGCATAGATTAACTATAAAGTGTAATAAGATAGTCAAGTTTTGTTCTAATTTTAGAGTATTTTATTTGGAATATGTTTGTTCAAAATCTATTTAAATTAATTAACTATTTTAGGAGCTTTGTAACGTATTTTATACTGATATAAACAAGTTAATGATTTTTAAAAATTAAAGTACACTTCAATTTTTAAAATTACTTTTTAAGTTAAAATTAGTTTTAACATTATGAATATTATTTTCAAAAATATCTGTATACCTTATATGAAATTATATATTTATCTATAAATAGCAATTCTCAAGATATAAAGCTTTGCATATTAATTGAATATACGTCATAGCTGTCAATTAACAATTTAAAATCATAAAATATTTATGGCACACATTTTAATCTATTATTCCTTCTATTTTTTACTTTTTAGCAAACTTTCCTTGGTGGTTGAAAATTGATGGAGATCTACTTGCCACTATAATTGCTTTAGCGGTAATTATAATACTAATAATTATAATCGTCTGCGTTGTCATTTTCCTTATGTGCCGACGGAAGCACAGACAACTAAAACGTGAGTTATTCCAATTATTCTAATTAGAAACTGTATATTATACTTAATTCCTTAATGCACAAATTATATAGATTGTTTTCAATTAAAGTACTTACATTCAAATAATTTCTAATTCAAGTATATTATATGATCTGATTAAATTTTAACGTGTTTAAATTATTAAATAAAAATAGAGTTTGAATAGGTAATTAAAAAGTAATATAACTTTGTAAACTATAATGTAAATTATAAATTTAAAAATCATTACACTCTATAATAATTCAAATTATTTCAAAACAATTGAAGATTTATTTTAAGCATATCCATACAAATAATTTTTATTTACGTTATTTACATTACATTATTTACATAAGTTTTATAATTTATTTTATAAGTTTTATTTTTATATTTATTTTATAAGTTTTATTTTTATATTTATTTTATAAGTTTTATTTTTATATTTATTTTATAATTTATTTATTAAATAAAATATTTTTACGTACATTGAACCGGTACATGTATATTATACTAAAAACAAGAAATTTAAACTAAGAAAACATAATTGATATGTCAATATGCATGAATACAACTATATATTTATTAGATTATTATTTATATATTTTTATATATATTTCTATATTTATTATATATTTATATGTATTATTTTATATCAGAAAATGCAATTATTATTTAAAATTTAAAAAGTAAATTAAAATAAATTGTAAAATGTAACTTGTTTATGAAACGTCATAAGTGTTTGCTTTAGTAAGGACTTGAATTCAATCGTCATTTTATTAATATCTGTTAATTGAGAGTCGAATTCAGTAATTTTATTTATAAATTAATTTAGATAATCGAAAAAGTAATTGAAATATATCTAACTATAGGTGCATATTATAATTTTGCTAAAAATTGCAATTACATTGAATATATTAAAAAGGATGCTTTTATATTGCTTTTATATGCTTTTATATACAAACAAATTACATAATTTATATAATTACATTTTTTCAGATTCATTTCACATTTAATTAATACCATGATATTACAAATATAAACATTATTAATAGTTCTCAAATTTAAAAATATTCTATATGTCCCTATCAAATCATTTATACAAATATATAATTAAATTTATTAAATATATAATTATAATAATAATGAATAGATATAATATAAAAAGGTATGCATTACATCGACATAGTCAATATTTTCGATAAGTGCATCAGTAGTAGCATCATAAAATATCGAAGAGTTTTCAGTTTAATATGGTTTTCTCATAATATTTTATTTTATTGCATAAAAAATTTTTTATAAAGGTGAATGTGTTGAGAAAATTTTGTTATATTTTCTGTAAAATCGTTTAATATGTATATATAATAAATACTACTTGTGTAGATGTTTCAGAATCATTCAATTTTTTAAAAATATATTTTTTAATAAAAATTATGCTAACAGAAAATTATTTTAAAAATAATTTTGACAAACACGGATGAAATATGATCTACATATACTAGATAATTACTAAATTCAAAAAACATAGTAAATACAATGGTAATCAAACAAAATTATGTAAAACTATAAATATCATGCTACTTACACATATTTTTATATTTTATACGTTAATTTATATAAATAATTTCATGTTTATTTTTCACGTTTAAAATGAACATATTTTAATGAATATTGATCATTCAATTTTAAAAATTTTTCTATTATACATATTAGGGTAGATGTATCAATTGTAGTCACGTTAATTATTTTAATCTATTTCGTATAAGTTCTACATATATCAGTGGAAGGGCAGTATTAAAAAGTTTATATTCTTACTTATAGTTAATATTCTTATTTATTTTTTTTAGTAAAATTATAATTTAATAAAATTATGAAATTTATGTTAAATATTGAAGAATACCATCCTTATAAAATTTTAACAACTCTAGGTAATCTATGTAGAAGAAATATTTTTATAATTTGCTCGAATTTTCATTAAGTAATATATTCTTAAATTTTGTATATATATATAATTAATTGCTCTTTATCATTTAGAAGAAAAAGTTAAAGAATCAGTGAATACGTGGCAATCATTTGAACCTCTACCCTTTATAACATACACCATGAATATTATGTAATACTTACTGAAGTATACACAATAAGCACAAATCATCAATCATTTAAATGATTATTTGAATCACTTGATCTGACTTCACTAACACAATGTACTCCAATATTTATTTTTGTTTGTTTTCTTTGTCTTCTTCCTTATCGCTTTTTAAATTCGGACCCCTTACATAAACAGTCAATAATCAAGTGGTCGAGCTGGAGGATCGCGAGCAGTAAGTATTAAGACAAACAACAAAAATAATGAAAAAACAACCCTTTCGTATCGAATGCACGATTGCACTCTTAGAGAAATTGAAGCCATAATAAATTCGAAGTGTACATAAATGCATGCGTAGTGTCCCTAATCCTTGCTTTTACCTTTATTTGTACGTATCGTTCTCATATCTCTAATGAAGTCTGAACAAAAAACGTGATGAATACACTGTGTAAAATACCAAACCATTTTGAATGAAAGGCAGAGAGAAAGGGAGGAGAGAGAGATGTAAACTTTAGTTTAACAAGAAAAAAAACTACAGAAATTAGCTAATTTCAGTAATCTCTTGATTTTCTGTCTTTTCATTTTATTTCGGAATTCATTTTCTCTTTCCTATTTACATTTCTTTTTAATACGAATTTGAAGAAACAGATTTTATATGAATAAAATTAAGTTGTATTTTTTATTTATAATAATTAATATAATGTAAATAATAAAAACAATAATTTGCATAAAACTCTTAAAATATCGAAAAAATACGTAATATTACAAAAAAATTTTAAGTAAAGTAACTGTATAAAATATATCTTGAGAATATCTAAGATTTCCTATTTGAAACATACTTTACTAAACGTACTTTACTTATATTTTACTTAAATTACGAAAAAACAAATAAAAAATAAACATAAAATATGTAATAAGCTGCCTTACGTATAGATAGATATTGGTGCAGAATTACGAAGTTAATACAAATATAAATTATTTATTCAATTCGTTTATTTTTTTACCATTTAAAAATGTTCTATCAATATCTATTATAAGGTTAAAATTGTTTTAATTACGAAATTTGTACTTTTTACCGATTGATCTACTTTACATCATTGTATGCCATATAATCGTAGCACACACTGTCTATGCTAACAATGGTTTTTTTATCCTTTCTCCATTTACAGTCCCTATCTTCCTTCAATATTTATTATTTATCCCCCCTTTTCTCTCTCTTTTTCTCTTTTTCAGCCTATCATACGCTTTTAGCCTTGGTATTACTCTTTTATTTTTCAAAGCTGCATTTAACTGCAAACTAGATATAATAATAAAAGAAACATTCGAAATTGCATATTACGTTGATTGTATGAATACGTACTATTATTCTTATTAGATTCATTATCAATTGATTATCAAGTACAATAATTTTTCATCTGAACTCAATGCAACTTCGAAATACAGAATTACTAGAAAAAGTGAATTATCAAATTGATAAAAGTTTTTATGCATTATTGTTTCAAAAGACTACCAATAACGTACATTAAAATTATAGAAATCCAAAGTTTGAATTTTAGTTAGTTAATTTACTAAATGTGTAAACATTAACATATTATGATACATGTTTAATTAGAAAAAGTTTATATATAGTATTTTCAAAAAATAATCTGAAATAAATTTAACAATAAAATAACTTATTTCGATCCATAAAATGTTTCGAATATTGAATTCAAATAAAATCTTAAGTTAAAAAATCGGATAATGTGAAAAAAACTTACTACAACCTTAGAGTAATGTATTTAAAAAATCCATTAAATGATCTACAATCTTCAATATTCGTAATAATAGCATATACAATAATGTTTTCGTGTTATGTTGGTACCAATCGAAAATAAGGAAAACTTGCTTAATATTTTTTGCATGCACATTTATGTTATTAATTTACTTTCTATACTTAATCGCTTTGCTAATATGATATGGATGTTCTTACTACATCTTACATATAAGGTCGTCGAAAGAGGTAAGACCGCTCAATATATTGTAAATAAAGTTGTTTGACATTTAAATTCTAAGTTGTTCTACATCGAAATAGTTTTATAGATTGGAAGCATTGTGAAAATATAAATTACAAAATAAGATACTTTTTATGCTATAATTTGATAGAAAATTTCTATGGTACTAATATAGTTATTGTAAAATAATACTACGAAATATTGTTCAAATTATTCTGTATAAATACATAAACTCAAATTATAATTTATTGAAAGTATTATAAGTGTTGTGTATTTTTCAATTGATAATTAAAATACTTTTTAATTACTTCTATTATTATTAGATAAAATATTCTACAACTATTAACATCGTGACATTTACAGAATGAAATTCGTCTCAGATTTCTAAATCCGAGTTATCTTGTTTTTCGAATACTATGGAATAAACTCTGTAATAGTAGTATATTTATCAAATTTCACGCATCAACGTTTTTTCTAAATTTAATATTGGTATATGTATGTATATATATATAATGTTGTAATAGATAATAAATATTATAATGAAACTAAATTGAAATTTTAGATTTTTTAGTAGTACTACATTACTTATTCCAGAACAAGTTATAAAAAGTCTATAATATAAAAAAAAATAACATTTTTATATAAAAAAATGAACGTAATTTTAGGAGATTCTCATAAATTATTTATATCTCCAATATATGTGCTTGCATTCTGTAATAAACGAAATTATAATATTTATCAAAATTGACACTATTTTTACAAACGGAATGAAAATATAAAGAAATGTAAAAACTTTAACATATAAATTTCTTAAAAAATTAATTATCATTTCAAAATCATAAGTTTGAATATATTTTTTCTACATTCAAAATTTCATTTCATGTGATTTACACGAGGAAATATGTAGAACCAATATAGCTTAATCATTTAGAGAACAAAATAAATATATTTAGCAGCTGAATATGCTATAGCTAAAGATACTATAAATATTTGAACATTTTGAAACATGAATCAAAATATTTTCTAATAGAATTATATAAGATTATATATTATAAATTAATATAATTATATAAGACATTTAGTTCTTCCCGTTAATAACATTTTTTATTAAAACTTTATATCAAAATAAAAAAACTTTATATTGTTTTTTATTATTTACGTATTGCAAGGAATAAAAAAATAAAAAACTTAAACTCATACGTACAAAAATTTTATTTAAAATTAGTTTTTAATATTGTACGGAAATTAATATAGAGCAATAAATATTATTTGAAAAATAGATATCATTTAATAATGTTTTTATATCAATAAAATATTAATTATTAAATTAATATCTTAATTCTTAATTAATTATTAAACCTTCTTAAAATTCTTACATGTAATTGAATTTAACTGAATTAAAAAATATATTACCAATGTTTATTAAGAAATATATAGTTTCATATTATTTATAATTAAATAGGAATAATAAATACTTTCTTTTCATAATGCTACAAACATTTTATTCACTATGCAGTAAATGAAACATTATTATAATTCATAGATAATATTTGCTGTTCCATAAATTTCTTTATCAAACGCTAATACAAACAGTTCTGTCATAGCGCAGTTATTGCAAAGGTATTAAGAATGTCAAGTCAATTACTTCAACCCTTGGTTTCGCATTGTTCACATTTAGTAATTTTTCAAATGAACGCTCCTTATATTTATATACGGATTAATTATTCTCTTGAAATATATATATCCCAATCCTAACCTGTTTTCACAGAAAATGAATAGCATTTGATGGTATATTTCGTGAACTATCAATCAATGTACTCAGTTACATGCGCAATTAATCTCTCAAAAATAAAAATATAACTTGTTAACTTTTACATACAATTATCAGTATTACATTATGATTCATATGATGGACTATTTTAATTATTTACAAGATTATTCATATTTCACAGTTGCAACTAAACATATTAAATTAAGATTTATGTTTTCGATATTTTAACTGATTGATTAACATTTGTGTTGTTTAAACAATTTGAAAAATATATTTAATTTTGAATAATTTTATTCTATTATATATAAGTATTATTCTTTAGCCGAATGGATGAGACTTCCCTCAATATTTTCCGGCAATCCTTTGTTTTGAAGCCTCACTATCATTAAGTTCTTTGTGACGTTATATACAAATGATCAACTTTCACTTACCATATTCCATGATTTTGGAGCTTTCTGGAGCAAATTTATGATAAATATTTAACATAATTGCTCTATTTATAGAAAAATCTGCAAATTTGAATTGATCAGTCTTACTTGAAGTTAAACAGTGTATAATAAATAGCTAACGAGGTTCTTCAAATAAGGACATCTCCATGAGATGTAATTCATGTTCATTAATTTGAACGTACACGACTGTACCCTTGACAAGAATTAAATTTCATCTTTTTTTGAATTGATTAATACATTAATCTATTAATTAATATATTATTAATATATTAATACATTAATGATTTACACAATTTACATTATTTACATTATTTTTCTTGAGTACCACTTATTTTATGTATCATTATTAATACAACGAATTATTTTCATTACAATTAAGCACTTATGTCGGTTAATTAGGTATATATTATTAAATAGGATAGCTCTAATTTTCTCGATTCATTTGATCTTTTTTGTCTCGTAATAATCTTATAAAGAATAAAAAACAATATCTTATATTCATAGCTCATTTTTTCTCTCCCTTTAATAATTATATTTTATAATTACTATTATGTATAGCATTACGTAGCATTGACATGAACATTTTGTAAATTGATATATAAAAATATTTAAAATTAAGTTTTTTTCTATAGAATAGTTTAGGGAATTTTTTCCAGAACGTAAGCAATATCATATTACTCTGAAAAGTTGTTCAAAAGAAAATTTTAAATAAATTAATTATAAATTATTTAGTTCAAATTTCTGTTCAAATTTTAATTTAAACAGTTATATATTAAATTATTAAATTTTGACACTCAATGAATTGTTTACTTTTTTATAAATGTCTTTATTAATATTAGCCATTATTATTGTTTTTATTAAAAATATACATATTTATGATAATATGTTAATTTAAACATGATAATATTTAACAATGTAAAAGTATTTCAGTTTAATACAACTAGCACAAGAACTATACAGGATTAATTTTTCATTTATATCCCCAATAATAGTTTTAAAATACATTAATTACTGAACTGAGTTAATTACTGGCTATTTAAAGAATAAAAAAAATATTATAATTAACAAAAACCACTGTTAAATTAAGTTTTAATTATTTTAGTAAATTTAATAAGCAATTAAACATTATTTTTTCAAATTAGTAATTATAGTGTCATCAAAAAATTTCTGAAGTATCTATGAAATATTTTTCTATGATAAAGATTTTGAATGAATATCATTTTATTTAAATTAAATATTGCTTAATGCGATTACATAATTCATATTATGTAATAAATATTTTTAATTTATGTTAAGAGTTGAACAGTACTTGAATTACAATTGAGTTATACTTAGGTATTTTACTTAAAAAAAGAAAAATTGTAATCAATATATAATTAAGAATAGAGTGAATATTTACTTAAAAAATGTTAAGAGCGGAGGTAATGTGAGATAAATAATTTTATTTACCTTTAAATAAATAAAGTTTTGTGCGAGATTATAAGCGCATTTTTTATCCTAGAAGTGTAAAATCGTTAGAAAAGGAATGAACGAACCAAGAAGCTGTTTCTTCTTTCATGTTTTAGCGTCGTATTTAAGGTGCAAGAATGCAGTTAAGGAAATATTCAGTTTAATCTTTACTATAGCTTATTTTCTTCTGAATTATTTTGAATACAGGTGATTGTAGTAGTAGTTGAAATACTGATTATGGTTAAAGCATTAGGGGTGGTGGTAATTATGATATAAATTTGCTAACTGATAGATGAAGCTTTATGAAAATGTAGAATTATCACACGGATTTTTATTTTATTGGTGGTGGGATTATTTTCTTTTATGCAAGAGAATAGACTTGCTTTCTTTTTTTTCTATAATAATAAAGAAAATATTTTTATGTGAAGCAAAATAATATCATAAAAATACTTCATGTGTCAAATTCAAAATGTCATGTTATTAAAAATTTAATTTTAAATTGATAAATATTCAATCAGTTATATTCGTATACCAAAGATTGAAATTCTAATGAAAACCAAATGATAAAAATCAAGATTATTATTTGCTGACTATTCTCTGATATAACTACTAAATTTGAATCTTAATATAATTAAATGCAAAACTCACGCTGAGAGAAATCGCTAATTTTAATAATGAAATATTTAATATTCTTTATACCATCAATTTCTTATTATTTATAAGTTATTACTTTTATTATATTTATTTACAGATTTCTTATAATTTTCAATTTTTATTTAAATTAATCCATAAACTTTTAAGAAAAATATATTTATACACTTTATACAAATAGCTTAATAAGTTGCTGAATTTATTCGAAAAAATGTAGTGACTTATTCGTTGAGTAAAAATATTCTGAAAACATTACTATTAGTTATCTTCTCTTTAAATAAACTATTTATAAATTTTCAATTTAGCTATATGTTTACTTTTTTTATATGTAATTATTGTGGTCAAAGATCATACCTTAATACTTCAACTCAGCATAAGCAAAGAATCATTTGAAGAAATACTTCTTATTCAACAATTACAATTTGTTTATGTTGAACCTCAAATACAAGAAAAATGATTTTTCTCTCAGCATAATGATATCTGCTTTTATAAACATTGAACATGCGTATTCTAATAAATTTATCGTAATAATCTAATAAATATAAAGTTCGGAGGGTGGACCACCATCACCAACAACCTCGTCCAGCCATTCGGTGATTCTACATGCAAACATACGACAGCAAGAACCTGCACCGCGTTGGCCTTTAAAACCAGGTGTCCTCGTCCATATCAACCGCACTCACAGTATGCGCTTGGGATTAACTGTAGAACCGCGTATCGGAGTTGGCTTGCCTACATTGCCATTATCATCAGCCTCGTCGCAAACTCGACTACGTAATATTTCCGATTCGATGTCATTAACAGGCAATACATCATCAATGGTAGCATCTGTACAGCCTATTTGTCGAATATCTAAGGACTTCACATTTTCTGGAGTGCGTCAAGCACAACGACGCCATCGCCGTCGGAATTACACAACTGAGTGTTCCTTGGACAGGTCGAAGCAGTACGAACATCAACAATCGCACCATGATGAAAGTATGCAAACACGGGCGAATCGCATACGATCCATATTTAGTATGCAGTTGAACGAATCTAATACCTTTCCAGGTATATCACGCGGTAAGACAGGTAAGACTCAAGCTATGACAAGCGGCTTATCGCATATAACAATAATACTGCACGTATATAAGTAAATGTGTTGATTATGATTTCCATAGTTAAGAATGAAAAATTATTTTGAAATAATCTGAGTGCTCAAAAGAACTATGAAATCATATGTGTATTTATGAACCTACTTTTATAATTTGCTGATAGTGAAAATATATAATCAATTAATCGAAAACAGAATAAAACTTTCAGTTGTACAACGTTATTGATGCATAATGATGTTTAATAATTTAATTTATTTGAATAGAATATGCATTTTTTAAAACAGTTATTTATAGGATTCTTATTAATTTAGTAAATATTGAATTATTTGTACAGTACTCCATATTTTATGACACATACTTCGGAAAATTATTGAAATTTATATTAGCAAGCTTAAATAATATAAGCGCCCGTTAAATTAATAAGATACAAAGGCAATGAAGATATCGCGTATAAAAATTTACTCCAATTCTGCTCTAAAAACTTGTATTTTTAGTTTAAGGTTATGAAAGGTTCTCTTCATATAATAGATATATCTAATCTTAAAGGCATAAGAGTTCTACATTTATATACTTCTCCTAACATCTATTATAAAGGATTTATCACAATTATTTATCACACAATTTATCACAATTTAACACAGTATTAATATAAATTTTATGTTGAGTGGAATCTTTATAATATATCTCACTAATATTTTTACTATACATACTATAAATTATAACATAAAAATATACTTATAAAAAATATTTTTTTCTAAGTATATATAAAAATATATAAAAATTTTTTTTATGTTTAACTAAACATTTTTACGAAATTATAAAATCTCCAATTTATTGCACAGAAATATATAGGAACTTATTCAGTACTTTTAATCGCTACAATAATTTTAGAGAAATACAAGTCAAATTAAATAAATATAAATATTAATGTAAATAAAATAATTGATGTAATAAATGAATATTCTTACAGATTTATAAAAAATTAATGAGTAGTTGATAAAAGAATGAACAAGTATTAATTATGTTATATCTAATAAATAGATATAACAATTACTTTGTCGAAGTAATGTTTTTCATTAATTGTAAAAAGTATATCTTAAAAAGATTATAGCTCACTATATTATGTAATCATAAAAAAAGCCTCGTTTAATTGACGTATGAAAATCAAGCAAAAGTAAAAGAAAAACGATAAGAAGAAAGTTATGTTATAATAAACTTTCAAGAAAAAAATTATCTCATTAAAATAAATAATACATAAAAATATATGCTTCACGTAACTTAAAAAGCATAAAATTACTTGAATTTAAGAAACATTAAGTCATATTCTCTGCGAATCCATGCTGAGCTCACATTTATATATATATATAAGAATGAGTATTTGCGAATTTATCCTTAATAAAGAGAAAGTGAATAAATAAAATCTGGAAAAATCTGAAAAATAGAAAAAGTCTAAAGTAGTGTATATTTATGTAAAATAAAATATATTTATATTGTATACAACAGATCACGTGCTTAATCGCAACGTTCACGCACTTGGTCAATACTAGAATATTTTTCATATTATGTATAATAATGATAATTATGTATGGAATTATAAGTCAACGTATACAAGTGATAGGATTATATTATGTACATTACGTTTGGATATGCGTGCGTGCAGGCGTGTTGTGTGTGTGTCAATATTAATCCTGATGTAATAAGAAACAATAAATGCTGAAGAGAATTTTATATATTAGATCATATTTTCATGTATTTGCAATATTATGCTAGTAACTATCATACCAAGAATGAACGCTCAAAAGAGTAACATTGTAAACAGAGATAAAAAGAATTAAAAAAAACAAGAGGAAGGGAAGATGAAAGAGAAATTAAAGCGGGAGGAAATAATATATTTAAAAAATATTTTGCTTGTGATTTTTTAAAATTATGTGATATTTGTTTAAATTAAATCTTTACAACAGTCTTATTTACAGTAATTGTTAATTTCTAAGAAAATTTGAAATTTTAAATCAGTTACTTAGAATATTTATTTTATTTATATTTATTTTATTATATTTATTAATTCAGAATAATGAATAATGAAAAAAGAAGAACTTGATAAAAATATTTAATATTTTTATAGAGTAATTATTTAATATTTTAATAGAGTAATTCAATATTTTATACAAATTGTTACATGTGACTCAGGCCAAGTTTGTCTATTGTACGAATCCAAAGGACAGAGTTGCCTTGGATTATATGTGGAGAAATAATTGCACGCGAATTGATTTTATAACTGTATTAGATTTTGTAACAAATACGCAAGAGAGAGAGAGAGAGAGATGTGAGGTATTTCTGCTTATAGAAATAATTTAGTCCTTCGATAGTTCATTGGTGATTCGTTGGGTTTCGCTTTCTTAGATTGATAATAAAATCAAAGCGTGACTACCCATTTCTTTTTCTGAGTTAATTATATTCGAATAATTTCTTCAACTAGTAAGTTATCCCATCTTCATAGATGATGTAAGGCTTACCCACCTATGGGCAATGATCCACAATCCTTAGTGGATGACTAATGACTGAATGCTCATCTTCAAGTTTCACTCAGAAGTTGTCATTCTAGGAGTCGTCTTTCATTTTTATGCTTTGAATTATGATTTAGAAGAGCAAGAGTAGCAATAATCGTAATGCCCTCCTTGTAGTTCATTACATCGTTAACTGAATTTTCTGATACTAATTTTAATAATTGATCTATTTACGTCGCATTCCATGCTTCCCGGGTTGATGATCTGCCTTTAGTATTGGTTACATATTTGGATTTGCAAGTTCCTATGATATACTGCTCATGTTGAAGATGATACATTTTTGTATGCTAGATGGTTAATAACAGCGTCAAGTATCCAAAAGGTGAAAATATATATTTTTATGTTTGTATATATAGCTAAATTAATGTGTATTCTTTTATTGCATAGCTTGACAAACAATATTTGTGTATAAATATAATTTTTTAATGAAAATAATGCCGTAGTATCTAGTGTAGTCTTGTAAAAAAAGATTAGATTCTTAAAGAAGTATATATAAAGAGATAGACATAAAAAAGAAGAACACGAAAGTCTCTATGAATTTCTGTATATATTTTGGTACTTAATCTTACAATTATTTCGATAAACATATAAATTATACCTTAAAGAAATATGAAAATACTATTTTGTTTGTGGTCCATGTTTAAAATAAAAACCTATACATTTCAATATAAATTATATAAATACATGTTTCAAATATGAACTTGAAAAGAACTCTATTAATGAAAACTTTAAGTTGTATATTGTTTTTTGTTTTATATTTTAAAATATTTTTAAATTTAATTACTAAAGAGTTATTATAATAATTTTAGTATAGGATATATATACTTGAAGTATTATGTTTATATAAAAAGAACATAAATTTTATAACAATCAAATTCAGATGTAAGGCTAGAAGTTTTATAGTCTTATTAATTTAAACTAAGAAATATATTATGAAAATGAAATTCGAATTTCTCTAAATTAAAAATTCACTATCAGAAACGGTTAAACAAATAAAATAAATATTCAAAGTTTAGTTTCAAAAATAAACTTTCAAAAATAAGAAAGCAGATTTATTATTTTAATGATTTTTTGTTCGATTTATTAAATATGTTTATATACAAGAAAGGAATTTTAGAAATATGTGAAAACAGTACTGAAGTAATATTGATCTAATATTATTTAATATTGATATAGTTTTTAGATCAGTACAAGATCACAATAATATTTAAAGGTAAACGTAATAAGTATTATGTTTAGTATTTTATTAATGTTTTATCTAATAAAAAACAGTTAATAGAACAAAGCAACCTAAAAAATGTATCATTTCTTAACTCATATTTTATTGGGCTAAAGTTTTATTTAAAAGAAGGTATATTTTATTTGAATTTTAATAGAATTAAATAAAAATTAGAAAGCATTTTCTACACTAAAAAAAGTTGTTCGCTTATAAATAACCTTTCAACTTTATTCTTATAAAAAGAATAGATAAATGTATGCTTATTTCAAATAAATTGTATAAACGACAATTAATTAGAAAACATATTCATTGTATTTTTTTCTATTTCGTTTAACTATTATACCTGTATAGTATTATAAACATACATATATAACTATAATAAAAATATATACTAAAATAGTTACTGAAATGAATAGTTAAAATTAATTAAAACTAATAATATTTAAATTCCATCTATCTATACAAAAATAGAATAAATATTTAATTATTTATTTTTAATTATTTTCTACAATTAATATTTCACATAAAAAAATCGAATGTTATAAATGTTTTTTCATAAAAAAGCATTTATAACTTGTCAAACAGTAATATTAAAAATATATTCTTGATTCTATATTAAAGAAACGAATGATTTCAAGATGATTTAATATAATACAATATAATATGTATATATATGTATGAATGTATGTATGCATGTGATTATAATATAATTTTATATATATAAATAAAATTATAAATTTTGATTATTTATTATAACTTATATTTTATAATTATATTTTATACATTATATAAATTACATAAGGAAGGTATATTTCAATATATTCTATATAGTAAAAGGTTAAGTTACGTGGAGATTAAATATTTTTCTTTTTCTAAGAATTAATTCAAATACTTATTAATGCATTTATCAAAAAATACTTTATTCATGTCTATTATAATCTATTTTATATTAATTATCTTAATTAATTAAATTCATCAATTACGTATATTAATTACTGATTTTAATGGTTTGGTCAAAAAATTGTTACTTCACATAAGTTCTAAAATTGTAGCTTGTTTACGTTTTCTAATTTATTCATTTGCGTCTAATGCGATTGAATTATACATAGATAATATGTGTGTGTATACGATAAGTTATTCATGAATTTGTGCAATTCAAGATTTATTCATCTTTTAAAATATATGAATATAATATATAATCAAAATAGATGAATATTATACATCAGTTTTTCTCGAATTTCCTGATAATTTTTATCTTGATTCTAATAATAAGTAGAAAATTTGTATACAAAATTATACATTTTTTTTAAACATTTTGATATTAATTATCTGCTATTATATTCATTGTATATACTTTCTAAATATTAAAACTCCTTAAATATGTAGATGAAACTTTAAATACAAATCTTGAACAATTTTTTCGTAATTAAATTATAAATTGTATTATTAAATAATTTGTCGTTTGATTAAATTTTATTTTATTGATATAAAATTTATTTCTAAGATAACATTTATATAAACAAAAATACATTTTTTAAATTATTAGTTATTTATTTTGCAGAATTTATTATAATGAAAATTTTAGTCCTAATTGCAATGTACATATTAATAATCTTTGCCTACTGATATTGAAATAAATGTTTAAAGCAGTTCATTTGAAAATTGTGACTTCACTATTATTAGTGAATATTTTTATCAAAAATTTAGGAAAATAAGATTAATTCTAACGTAAAATAATATTTTAAAATAATCTTTTATAAGTAAAATTTTTAGAATGTTTGCACGTTGTTCATATTGATATATACTTTTTCTTAAAATGTTAACAAAGATATAAATCTTAGAATATTTAAATATAGATTCAGTAATATATAATATATAAAAATACGTAAAGATAAAAAATCTTGAATAACTGTATCAAACTTCGTATTTATTTGTTAAAAGCATGGCAATAAAATAATTGTAAAAGCTTTAATATTATATTAGTCCGTCTCGAAATTCTCTAAGTCTCTTACAATTTTAGTAATAGTATAACATTTATTTCATATTATTGACATAGGAGCTCTCGTTTACTGACGACTACCGAATACCTTCATTAAAATGTGCGTATATTTACGTGTGTGTATAAATTGCATATATTCTCCATAGCTGTGACATACAAGAAAATAGTACCGCTACAGCACCAGCAGCAATCAGCTGTTGGTTTACTGCATTCCAAACAGAAGCAGATTAATAGAGCCGGAAATAACGTGTCCTGTAAGCATAAAAAGCCTCGAGTAGGTATGTACATACTTATATGCATGAGTAAAATATAAAAAATTCTCGTTTACTTTCCTGATATTCCCTATTTTCTCTCTCTCTCTCTCTTTCTCTCTATCTCACACTCTCACATCACATACATATACACACTCTCCCTCTCCTGTAGAAACATAATTTATTTATTTATCACATCGGTTTTAATGACTATTTTTATACTGATATTCATTTTAATATTTTATGAAATGTTTCTTTTTTGTCTACTTTTAGTCTCATTTTTTGCTCTTATATTTTTACACATATTTCACAAATTTCATATTTTAAAATCATTTAGTTCATTTAGTAGCTTAATTTAAATTAATAATTTTGATAAATTAAATATTTGTATTATATTTACTTGGCCTGATATTTAATTTACTTAGTATTTGCTTTTTGTATTCCTGTACTATTTAAGATCTATGATACTGAATATACCAAAAAACTTGCACTTAATTTTAATTAAATTTCACTTTTAGTTTAAATAAAGTGAGGGAATTAGAAAATAAAATATGAAAATTATATATTATAATTATGCCTATTTCTTTTGTTAATCTTATCTAAAATTTTGAGGAATGGTTTTGATTACTATTTTGAAAGTTACTCTAAGATAAATATATGATTAGATCGTAAAAGTGATTTAATATTAGACCATGAATGTTAAAGAATGGTGACGATAGGAGAAATCAAAGTAGCGGTAGTATTTCCATGAATTCAATAATAATTGATTAATAACAATAAGGACATATTCTAGATAAAATACTTCATTTCATTAAAATTTGATAAAATAATCTTAATATATGAAAATATAGCAAATAATATTTAAGATTTAATCCGTTTAATTTTAAACAGCGAAAGAAAATAGATTTTCAAATTTCAATACTCAAAATCCATACTTATTAATATACTAAATTATAATGCTACATTTAAATTATCTGGTACATCATAAAGTATATAATGAAGGTTTATCATATAAAAATGAAAAATTTTGTTCTAGTATGGCCTGCCGTAGTTGTACATTCTATGCGATAAAACTATATCTTCCAATTTATCTGTTAAAATTTTATACGATAGATTTAATGCACAAAATTATTTCTTATATCACAATTAGATTCTGGATTCATATTTATTATAAAAGATAATTAGAAAAAATATCTTGAAAATATTCAAGATATTAAACCTATTAAAGACAAGAAAGTTCATATAATATATATTGATATACTTTGGTCTAACTATTTAAAAAATTAATTGAAAATTTTCTATTAAAAACATATCGTTCATATTCAAAGTAATTTATGTACATTAATTTCTAAAATTATCAGAACAGTTTAGCATGGAAGTTTTTAGTACGAAAGTATAGTACTTTACTTTAAAAATTATTATAATTATACACCATTGAATTTCCAGAGCCTAGTCAAAGAGTAAAGAGAAGCCCTACGGAGAGCGTCTCTGAAGGTTTGTCTGAGCCCGAGACAAAAACATTTTACGAAAACTTACCTTTTCATGGTATACAATCACCACCAAATAAGGTAAATTGTTTAAAGAAGGTAAATATTCCTTGTTAATACATATACAAGTATATTTTTGATGATTATATTATTAGCTTAGTACTTTCCAATCACTTGCAATATTTATAACATTATAAACATACAAACTTAAAACATACTATATATAACATAACAAAACACTAAACTACATGTACCACTCAAATTCATTAATTAATATTATAAAAGTAAAATAATCGAGAGGTTAGAATCTTTATTAACATATAAGCACATACTATTAAATATAATTGGAATTATTAAACGCACAAAAAAACTTAATACTATGAAATTAATTACTTTAAAAGTTTGTTTCTAACGATAGGTATTTAAATCTCAATGAAATTTTAATGAGATTTTATTTAAATATGTTTATGAAAGTTCGTTAAAATACTATCTACGTACAATACATTCAATTCATAAATGACTAGTCTATTGTTATATATAGTTATCAAATAATAATTATTTTAGAGAAAAATTTGAGAAAAAATCGGTACAGTTAAACTATTTATACCAATCCTCTTCTACCTTAAAGTCATTCTTATATCATAACTGTAGCGAAAATTCGGCTCTATACTTTATCATGTACGTAACAATACAAAGAATTACGGGATTCCACTCGAAAACTATTTGAAACAATTTTAGTTTTTTCTATACATATTCTTAACGATCTTTTCAATTAGTTATAAACAAGATATAGGTTATAAATTTTGTTAAAATGCTAAGAGTTAAATACCGTATGCAAAATATAACTGAATCGTGCTCCATGTATAATATAAGCAAAAAGAAAAGTTTTTAAAATCTACTATTACATACAGTACAAATCCCTGTTGTATTATATAATCAGTATTAAAATATTTTATTTACCGACAGATATTTATTTTGTTAATAAATACAAAGTTAATACGACTTATATTTTCTCTGTATGACACGTCGAAGCGCTTAGGATCTCTTATTGCGCAAAAATATTCTAGATTACATTGAAATATTTCGAAATTATACTTAAATAGGTTTCCTAATTCATCCTTCTGATTTCTTATATATAAATATAATATGCTACAATGTTGATTTTAAATAATTACAATTAAAGAAATTTCTTCCGTTTTCTATATTCTCTTCTTCATTACATGTAACATATTATACATTGTATAATAATTCCTGCACTTATAATCTAAATAAATCACTTGAAAATTAGAACTTTTTATTAGTTTTTTTTATTCTCTTGAATCTATTTTTACTAATTAAATTCAAAAGATTACTATTGATTGTAATGTGATAAGCATGAAATTTCATTCGAAATAATTATTAAAATAACTGAAAATTCAAACACTTTGACAAGATGTACCAATAAATATATTAGTCAATAATATATTTTTTCTACAAGAATAATTACCTAAGTATGACTAAAGAAAACTGTTTACTTTTGAACATCTTAAAGAAAGTTTACATATTACTTAGTATTTTTTTGGAAATTTAAGTAATTTTATTAAATCAAATGATTGCTATATTATTGCTGTGAAATAATTTGCTATGTTATTTATTATTTACATATTTTAGTGATTTAATAATAAGTATTATTTAACACAAATTCAATTCTAAAACTAATAAAAATCGTCTTTAAAAACTATCTAATAGAGAGTTAAAGGAAAAGCTTTTTATGTTCAATTAAACTTAATTAAGGGCACACACTTAGATAAGAACACATTTAGATGCCAATTTCCAATAATCAGTGCAATGTTTTATATATATCATAAAAACATTACAAATAATGAATATTGAAGAAAATATTTTAGTTTTATGATTATCTGAATAAACTTGTATTAAATATTCACCATTCAATTAGGAATAAATCAAAAAGATTTTACTCATAATTAACAAAAAAAATTTTAATTTTTTAAAAACATATAAAAATTTTTAAATAAATACGAAGTGACTTTTGGTTGTGATAATTAAATATCCGTGCAGTATACTTAAGTAATTTGTAGTATGAAACTTTAATGTTACTTCCAATATACATGTATTCACATCAGTGCCGTAAGATAATGGCTGGTATTAAAATGAACAATTCCAATTTCCTCAACATTAGTTCGAACAAAAGTGATTAAGACTATACGTTATGTAAATAATTACAGAGGTATAGTAATAGGCGTAAAAGCTTTTAAATAAATCTTACCCTGACTACAACATCCTTCTATATTTATTTTCATAATCGCTATCATCCCCACTTTCCCATAATTTTCCCGTTTTTAATGGCATTATATCTTCTCTCATTTTTATTTTTCTCCCCTTTATTTTTTACTTCTACCCAAGGAGAAAGCATTTTGTTTTCACAATAAATTAAGTAATTATTAAAAAGTCATTAACTAAAACATAATAAACATTCTTGCTATAATAAAGAATGATTATTAGCTAATAGAAACTGTCGTTATTAATTCGTAAATTTACATAGTAATCTAAACAAAACATTATTTAATTTGGTAATTCAATCCCAAAATAAACTTATAATTTTTATTATGAAAATCTATATTGTTTTAGAAGTTTAATTTCACTAAATTCATATTTATAATATTTTTTATCATGTACCGTAAGCATTCGACCGTAAGCATTTTAGATGAAAATATTTAAATAGTCAGAAAATATATGTTAGTATATATGTGAAATTTCTACTATAATGTCATTTTCAAAATATAATTTATTTAAATATATTTTTACATTAGCTATATGAGTCATGTTTTTGATTAATTAATGAAATGTATAATATAACAATATTGTTAATATATTTATATCTAATGATCTGAGTAAGAAGATATTAAAAATATGTATAGTAATGCAATTAATTAAATAAAAAAAAAATTTGGTTCGCATTCAAAGACGTTCTATACTATATAAATTATATAAGATATTTCATAATACATTTAACCTATAACAATGATACTCATATTTACATTTTTTATATAATACAAACTTTGTAATTTAATAATTTCCAGTTACTTTTATACGTTTAATAGTCAAAAAAGTGTAAAATAAAAATGTTTCTACCTGATTTTATAATTATACATTTAATTGGAGTTACTAAATAAAAAACGGAAATTTTATTCAAGAGAATTGAATATCATGGATTCTTGCTGATGTATCGTTAGCATTTTTTATATTTTTGCTAAGGCATTACAAATTTTATGCTTCATTTTAAGATAAAAGTTTTAAAATATTTTTAAGATTACCTGTAGTAATATATACAGATAATTATTCAACTTTTAGTTTGAAAAATGTATTACATGTTTAAAACTCAATAAAATAGATCTACATTGTATAATAAGTCATAGAGATAAAAAATTATTAAACAATTGGATAAGATATAAATATAATAATATGTTTATCTTCATAATAACGTTATCTAATTTTGCTAATATCATACTGAAATAAAGATATTCTGTCATTTTACAACACTATACATATATTTAAAGCTATATATCTTTTCATATATAAGTATGCATATTTGAAACCTTAACTTAATACAAATAAGCACATTTTTATTTTCGCAGATTTTGTGCATTTGTGTGTTTGCTCCTTGTGTTTTAGTTGCTATCCTCTATGTTTGACCGAGTTGCCTATCCCTCAACTTTGCATGATTATACTAATGCGCTTCATTCATCGGTGACTACAGCGTCAAGCCTTTCACCCTGTTCGTCGCGACCAATCTCGAGGGCCACAAGTCTCTGTGATGGCGTTGGTAGTAGCTCCGGTTATGAATCCTCGATTATGCGTAGCCATCTCGGACCTCATTACAGTAATCACAATATGCCACGAACCAATTCACCAGAGCCCAAGTATAAAAGCTTTAAGTCTCGCAGACGCAAATATCATCAGCATCATCACCAGCATAACACCCAGTTTTATTCGTTGAGATTATGCCGTAAGCATTTTCAATGTCATAACCGATCAAAACCTGACAATAAATTGCAAATGACGCGTAGCTATCAACTTTATGCGATCCCAATTTATCGTACTTGTCCGCATAAAAGTACGAGTAACAGTACTATTACACTCTTACGAAGCGCGAAGAATAACAGAGAGAATAACGATGAGGTGCCAAATCAACAACAGGAAGGGGAACAAGAGAACGAAGAAGCATACAAGATACCACCTATACCAGCTCCAAGAACTACCAGAAAGACGGATCTGTCTGAGCATACATATCAAAACGTACCTTCTCCTGTTTTTCCCCAGAGCTTACCCTCAGACTCCAAGCAAAAGGTTTGTCGAGCCATTAATCCTTCGACTCTGACTAGCGTTTCGACACTCTGAATGCAATAGTGCTTGCACAAACAATACTTCTAACTAAAGATCTTTTCTTGTTTCGAAAATTTGTGTTCTCTAACTTTCCTACCTTACTATTATAGTTTTCTTATCTAAGTATTCAGGGCTTGAATAAATTTAGATTTAAAGCAAATATTTTTAAAATCAAATATCTAAACAACGACATTTTTATGTCAAATTTTCACTACATTGTATATTAGTAAATTATTTTTTTCATTCTAAGAAATTTAGTAAATAAATAGATAACAGGAATATCCATTTTTCGTAGATTTCTTAATTCAATGAAGAATAAGATAAGATAAATTTTGTATGCACATTAGCCTGTAATCTGCGATTACATTAAAATCTTCTATTTAATTTCGATAATAATTCTTGCATTAAGAAGAAAAAATATCTAGACTGCAGTCTTCACTCTAATTATGGTAATACAATATCAAACAGTAAAAAAATATTATATAATTAACTAAATATGTTTCTAACACATTAATTAAAATTTATTATTAACTAAATCAAATTATTTTATTTTGATTAAAATAAGTTGAAAACAAATTCATTTTTACAATAATTATAAAATATTTTATGTAGCGGTTCTTACATTTTCATAGAATAATTATATGAAAAATACATTCCAGTCATTTATGTTTGAATAAAGACAAAATCCTTAATACTATTTATTTCAAATTAATGAACAGACATTTAGAAATAATTCATACATTTTATTAATATTTTTTATGATTAAATTTAATCATAAGAGCAAAAGAAAATGTAATTCAATTACATATTTTTTTTCATTCTGTAATTACTAAAATTTAAAATTACGTATAAAAAAGCATTCAACGGATACTTGCTGCTCTTATCATATATTTTATATTATATTGCTTATATCTTTTGCTTATATTATAGTTATCATTATATTTATGAATTATATGAACAAAAATTAAAAGATATTTCGAAAAAGTAATGAGTGTCAGAACATTAGACTGTATTTTTTCATGCATGAAATACGTATACACAATGTGCACTTGTACGTTGATTTGGTGCTATAATCGACTACAAAATATTTCAATAAATATCTATTTTAAATAAATATTATTACTTAATAAAAATTACCTTTAAATTTTATAAATCACTATGAATTTAATATTAATTTATAATTTAACTAAATTATGTTTTATTATTTCGATTACATTTATATGTTTAATCATGTATAATTAAAGAAATTCATTAATTTTTTCAGAATAATGCAATAATGTTAATAAGCTTAAAGTTTTTATGAAATTTTTTTTTATTTATTTATAATATATGAGGTCCATAAAATTGTAAAATAGGAACTACAGTTCATAAAATATTTATTTATCTTCAAAAGAATTTAAATTTAAGTATATATTTACTGTTAACTTTTAACCAATCTCTCATATATAATTTACAGCTACATACTAAGAGTCAGAGTACATACGAAATATGTAGGTAGGATAACATTCTCAGTTAATGTAATATATTAAACATAGAAAAAAAACGACTGCTGTATATTTTCTATAAATATGTATTGTAATTGATGGGACAGTTATGGAGTGTAAAATAAGAGAGCAACCGCCGTTATACTACTAACGGTAACTTTTTAAATCACTGCTGTATTCAGAATATATTTAAAAAAAAATTTTAAATATAATTAAAAGTTTTTGAAAAATTTTTATTTGTTATTGAATTAATAATAAATAATTATAATTGAATTAATTTATAATTAATTACTGATACAATTATTCTACCTATATCTGTGAAACTTAAATATGAAAATCATACAAAGCTTACCTACAATTGCCTATGTAAAAACCTGCTTCATTATTTTACTTTTATTTAAATATATCATAAATATACATAAATAAGAATATCCACAGAACTCTATCTACAAAATCGTATTATCCGTATACCTTACAGTTGAATGTATCCTGCTTTACAAGATGAAACAATTTTTAACCTATTGATGTATCGACCATATGCATGTCATTCGCTGTTTTCTCAATTTAGTCCTTCGAAACTTAATTAGAACTCAAAAAGTCATTGAGAATACATTATTCATCACTCTGACTTGCATTAGGCACAACGTTTTGTAGATGAAATAATAGTTATATTAGTTTCAGCTACCTAGATATATTATATGTTTTCTTTTTGTTAAAATAACAACTTTTTAATACAAATTTCTAAAACCAAATATACAAATAACAATACCAATTTTCAAAAATAATAACACTTATTTAAATAGTAACCACAGGGAAAAATAGTAAATAAAATAAGTAACTTAGAACGCAAGAAAAATTTTTTTTAGAAATTGGTTAAATATATAAATGATTTATCATTCAAAATGAAATGTGATAATATACAATTGCAATATTATAATAAAATATTTCTTATGAGGTGTTGCATTTATTAATTAATTTTTTACAAGTAAAAATAAAAATTCCTGTATAATACACAACTTTTTCCATATCCCATTGTTTTTATTAGTATCCAAGTTACTTTTTTAATTTTTCTATTTGAAACATTCTTTTTTATTAGATGCATGCTTAAATATTATACCTCAATAATAGAACTTGAAAACTAAGAAAAGCTTTAGTACATTTTTAATTATTGATAAATTTTTAAGTTCATGTATACAAACGAAATATTTTCTGATCATATTTAAAAGTTAACCTTGATTTATTATTAAATATAATAGTACAACTTATAAATTTTTAATTTATAAAATATTTTTTAAAATATGTATTTTGTGACTCTATTACTTAATGATAAAATCTACACGTTTAAATTAGAGCTTTACATTCAATGTTATTTTTCTGATAATATTTCAATTTTTTTAAACAAAATAACGAGAATGTTAAAATTTATAAAAAAGACATTATTGATAATTAGAATCTAATTAATTAAATAATTGTTGAGGATATCTATATTTGAACAAAGCAGCTTCATGATTATAGTTTTTTGAATTTTATTTTTTATACAATGATAAATATAAATCAGTGTTGTTATTTATCCGTATTTTATAACATTAATCACTATTTTAATATTTCTATAACATATTTAATTACACTAAAATGTATATTATTGATATTTTCAATAAGAGAGTAATTCATGGTAATTATATATAATGTATGAAATTATATTAAAATCATTACATTTATTAATTCTATCAGTTTTATGTATAATTAATAATGAAAAAATATGTTAATAAATTTTAAATCTAAAAAGAAAACGATGATATCAAAGTATTGTATATTTTTCACTAAAATCTGTTATTCATTTTGAAAAGTACAACTCCTAAGATACCGAAATCTATATATGAAATATTCAGTTACAAATATCCTTGTAATTTTTCGCTAATAATTTTGTTAGACTATGATAATTTTGATATAATGCATGTAGTATTTAGAGAAATTTAATAGTTTATAAAATTAGTAATAGCGCAGGAGTATAATTACAAAAATTTACATGAAAATTAATCGTTGTGAAATTATGAATTAAAATTTTCTGGATGACAAAAATCATAATTAAAGTTTAAATATAAAGGGTAAGATAATAATAGCCATTTCTCAGAGTATTATAATTTAAATCATATAGTTATTTTATACATATTTGAATCAAAATATTTAAAATTTAATAGCTAATATTAATAGCTAAAGAACAATACTATCCATCACTTATCTAGTTTGTACTAGCAGTGTAGTAAGCAATGTAGTAAGTTCTTTATTTACCAATTTTACCTTATTTACCAATAATGAATACCTATAGAATGTGAAATTTGTTATTTTATAAGTGCTTATGATTAAAATTGAATGTATAAAGAATGCTAGATTGATTTGATCGATCTGTATAAAAAAATTTGATAAACCTGGTAAATCAAGAAACAAAATTTATGAGTCTACCTTGTTATGTATGACTCAGGCAGAATTTGCCTATCACACGATTCTAACGGACAGAGTCTTCTCGTATAAATGCAAGGATCGAATTATATGAGTATTCGCAGTCTTAGAATGAAAACAATAATATGATTTATTAAAAGGTACGGAGATTCTACTTATCGAGTGCGTCAATACTTCGATAGTTCTCTGGTTGCTTCGTAGTTAAGGTGTGCTGTCTGCATTATTTTCCGGGTTAATCGTCGACCATCTTAATTGGACAATCGGTTATTCTCTTCCAACCAAATGATAACTAGATGTTTTCACCTTCATTTATGTCTTGAATTATCTTTTAAAAGATGCCGCGTAATAATTGTCACCGTGTCCTTCTTATAAATTATTGTATTGGTGAATGAATTTGCTGATCCTGATTTGTTAGCTGCGCATCATTCATCAGCTTTTTTCCGATTTATGCCTTACTTGTAGTTTCAGTATTGTTTATATGATAATAAATTCTTATGTTGCATTTGCCGACGTTCTAAGCGGCACATTTTTGGATTGATTGAAGAATCATAACAATTTTTTAATGCATTTTTGTAACTTTTTCTCTCTCTTTCTTTAATATTTGTTACAATATGTATCGTGTTTCTATCTCTTTGTTTTTATTCTTATTTTGACGATTTTTTCATTTTACAACTTTAATATTTGGAGTTATTGATATTTACTATATTTAAAAATTTTCCTAGTTTCAATCTGCAGTTGCTGTAAGTCCTTCTTTATTCACCTGATATTTCTCATGTTATTGTAAGGAACTTGCGTGGACTTATGATCAGTCTCATTAATTAGTTATTAAGAGACTCACTTTTTGTGGTATATATATTGTTTCTAGTATATATAAAACTTATTACTAGCTTCTATTTAAGGTCATTCGTGTCATCATCGGTCTAATTCTTTATTTTTTTTTAATACTTCATTTTTCTCGCGGTAAGATAATATTAACATATTTTAGTATTTTTGAGGTATCTGTTATTTGTGTGTTCCTACATTAGATGAGTAGTCAAGTATTTTCTTTGTTATTCTAATGTCATATTTTTTCTTTTAGTCGTTAATGTATTACTTTACGTTTTAATAATAGAGATTTAAAATGGGTAATAATGGAATATTTTTATTGAGACACTGTTACGTATATACTTTATAGATAAATAATTGTTATTCGTATCAATTACAACAGACTTGAAAGTTGTGTATGGCTTACATATAAATTGCGAATGCAATCAATATTTCCATGTGATTTCTTGGTCATTGTGGGTGTCTATATTTTATTGTCAAATATATAATCAAAACTTAATAAAAACTTAAATGTTTGGTTGAACGATGAATAAATGTATATATATTTTTTTTCTATAAATATGTATTGTAATTGATGGGACAGTTATGGAGTGTAAAATATGAGAGCAGCCGCCGTTATACTACTAATGGCGACTATTTAAACTGACAATAATTAGCTCTACAAAGTAATGTGATATCTGCATTTTTATACCTTTATTGTCAATATAGTTAATTAATAATCCGCTTTTTGAGAATTATTTTTGTATACGTTTTTCCCAACATTGCTTTTTAAGTTTTTCTTTCTTTTTTGTATTTAGGATATTAGACATTTTTTAGATGAATACATATACATTCAATAGATCATAGAATGTTTATTCTGAGCTTTTATTATATTTCTGTATATTCATCTATTCTGTACTATATACTTTTAATTATAGCCGATTATGTACTTCATATTTACTAAGTACTGAATTTTTATCATGAGTTTTGATTGCATTTGCTTTTGTTACATACTTATTGGTTATGATTTATTAATTGTATTTTAATTTTTTCGACTATATCTTTAGCAATTTAATAAAATAATAATTTTCACAACAGTAATTTTAGTTATTTCGATTGTTATAATTAATTGAATAAATCATTACTTTTCATTTCTTCTATTATTTTTGCCGCATCCAAAAGCTGTAAGATAATAAAAAAATTTACATCAAAAAATTATTGTTTTATAATTTATAATATGCAGGTAATATAGCATTAACATGCTACGTCAAATGAAAATATGTATTACGGAGAGAAAAAATCCTATATTAAATATTATTGTAATGATTGTTTAAACAATTATTCAATTTAATAATGATAACCTAGTTCCACATATATATCTTTTCTATATAAATTATTTGCTTAGGTTTTAATGCTATTATTGTGTTATTTTAAATGATATCATTGTACTTGTAAATATTTTAATTGTATCAAATTCGAAATATGAATTTTAGAAAATTCATTTTTGCCTGTCTTGTTGTATATGAGTCTTGCTTTAGTTATTTCAAATATTTCTTCTATATTCGTATTCGTTTAATTCTTTGAACTATAGCTTCACATTATTTTCGTTTACATAATATTGCAGTATTTCTGTTGTATAACGTATTTTTGTATGCTTATTATCGTTTTTGCTATTATTATTATTTTCACTAAAGTGGTAATTGTTGATTGATTACGAGGGTTCTCTACTTTTCTAATGATGATTCGTTTCTTTTAGTCTTATATACCTAACTATAAAATTTTATTACCTAATATTTAAGTATATAATTGATAAAGTTACAGTACTTTGATATCATTGTTGTTAATTCCGATTTCTTTGCTAAAATATCAATACTTACTATTTTCAATAGAATTTTCGGCATTTTCAATTATAGAGTAACTTCTAATCTATTATCCACGCGTAACTTTTTATGCATACTAATCCTTTTGTAGACCAACAGTATTTGCGATTACAATGAGAATATCGAGCAGCAATAGCAAGAGATACAACATTGTAGTAATCCATTGTCAATTAATAATTAGCTTGACTCATTCCTCCTTAGTGATTAATTCCTCTCAGAACTCTTACGCCCAAAATGAAAGACATAATTGCTTCAATATGGCCAGTCTACTCTTATCAAATTATCTAGATCATCGTCAAAAACCATACAATGAGTATCTTGTTGTAGTCAATATCTTGTCCTTCTCTCTTTTACAACTAGATAACTTCATTGAAATACATGATTTTACCCTCGATAGTAAACAACAACAGTTACATAAAAATCTGACATCTTCTAGCGAGACTCGTTTTTAATGTGTCCAGCAGAAACTTGGCACATCCATCAGTTGCAAGACTTTCTATCCTTATTATTACAAAGATATACTCAAAGATTCTCCTATTGACTATCAACAAGAGAGTGATTCTGTGGATAGCGTATATAATGTAATCTTAGAAACAACAACCGAATATTATAAAAAACAACAGCAGCAAAATTTGACGAACAGCCACAATAAAACAATCAATAATTCATTGTAGATCGTTACACTAGATATCGCTAAGCCCAGCGATCTGCATCTCTAAGCCATAAATCAGGCGATCGATGTCTAAAGGTATAGGATACGAAGTTACAACTATATTTTTTCACACTTTTTTACAGATCGGTTACACCTCAACAATTAATCACTTGCACTTTTTCTTTTAAGATTTATATGAAACACAAGAAAGTACCATTTTTTCTTTTGGAAACGTAAAAAAACATTGTCATCATTATTTTCCTTAGCTTGACTTAACTTTTCTATTACTTATGACATTTCATTTTATTATTCTTTATGATATTAAATTTTATTTTCTCGTTGAATTTAAATTTAATGAAACAAATTCATATAATTTTAAGCTTTATTTTATTCTCATGTAATCTTAATCGATACATTGTTTTTTTATTCTGTTTACAAATAACTCGTTTGTTGATTCTTTAAAATAAATAAAATTTTAATTTAACATCATTAAAAAAATGTTAAATAAAGTTAAACAAAAAGGAATAAAACCTGTAATAAATTAATTATAAAAATTAAGTTTGATTTTAAAAAATATGTACTTTTTAAATTAAAATGTAAATAATTATGTGTAATAAATTAGGTTGATTTGTCAAAATATTATTTATAGTTATCCTCATGAATGAAATATTCTTAAATATATAGTTTTGAATTGTTTTATGTTAGTGATTTTTATATATGTTGATTGTCTAAATATAATTCAAATGAATATTTAAGATCTAGAGATTTAAGATTTATTGATATTAAAAAAATTATTATGTCATCATAGCTATGCACTATATAAAAAAATATTCAATCAATTTTGAAATATAATTATAAATTTTTTTATATAATTTCAATACTTATTTTTAAATTTTATCGATTTTATGTTTTTTAATATGCAAATATATATTACTAATCGCAAATATAATCCTGACATAATAAAATTACGTAATATAATTCTCTATCTAATTTTGTTTGTTACTTAAATAATACATTTTTATTGATTGTTTTAAAATAAAGCTTAATTAACGCACAGAGTGTATATAAGTTTAGAAATTGATAAATTATGATGTACCTATTTTTCCTTGTTTTGCTTTGTTTCTTTAGTTTCATGGCTTAAATATGTGATAAGAATAATTCCTTGATATTTATTATCTGGTTGTATGTATAAACATATAAAAAATTCTCACATTGCTTTTTCTATTTCTATTTGATTCTCTTACCTCGAATTTCATTGAGCCAACAATAAGCTTCTGACGATTAAAGTTGATAGAATTATTAAAGGTTTTACATATATTTAAGCGCTTTACATATATTAAAATTTTATTTTGAAGTTACAATAACCTGCTATCGGAATTTCTAATAAATTATGTTTATTACAGTGTTTCTGTTAAAAATCTTCATCCACAATAAACTTTAATGATGCTTAACTGATTATATTAATGCGATAAATCTCTTGATTTATAGCTTATAAAAATAAATACTGTACTTATAATTTAATTTTAATTTTTTATCTGTTGCATGTTTTTTCTTTTTATTTTCATACATTTTTTTACTGAAATTACTAACCCTTTTTGTCATTAATTGTATTATTTTCTTTTTATTATCATTTAATGTATTGTTAAAGAAAAATTGTAGGCACTTGTAATTTTATTTTTAAAATCAATTTTATTATTAAATATGAGACTAACTAAAAAGTATAAATTAATAAATTAATTAATTTAATTTAATTGCAATATTGTTCAGGTTTTGAATAAAAAAAATTAATTAACCTTTATACTTACAGAACTTTAGATAAATGATTTTCGCTAACTATTCATATGTTACTATATAAGATCAGTGTATTCTTTAAAATTTTCTTCCATTGACTTTTTTTCAACCGAAAGCTACATATACAAGACAGTTATTAATTAATTTATAAATCCTTTCTTATCTCATTTTAAAAATATTATTTAATTTTATTTGTCTTCGCAGCTAGAGTTTATGAGATAACTTAAGGACCATGAATTTATTTTCATGTAATATGTAAATTAAACGTTGAACACTAATTTTTATTTCCGTTAATGAAGAGCTGTTAATATAATTAAAAAATAATTATTCTTGAAAAATTCATGAAACAAATTTATTACATATTTTGAATTAAATAATTTTTGTTAAATAAATTATTATATATTTTAAACTGATGTTTCTATCATTAAAGTAATGTAGACATAATTTTTATAAATATTTTAAATGTTTCGTGTATTAGATATATATAATAAAATCTTCATATTATAAGAAACTATGTATAAAAAAAAAATTTTAAAGATATAAAAGTGTTATAATCAAGATAATATGAGTTATTGATGTGAAAAGTATATCTTCTTATACAATGTACATAGTATAACTACAATGTAAATCATTTCATCGAATACCTTATTTTACTTTTATTATATTTTATAAAATTAAATTTGATAAAAAATATGTCTTAAATAAAAGACGTAATTTATATTTAATTTATATTTATGTAAGATTATTGATTAAAATACGAAAAAATATTTTAGAGAAAATAAAATAATGGAATGAAAAATAAAAGATTTTTATGTAGCTTGAATTTTGATGAATATTTTATATTATTACTGATAAACATTATTAAATTATATAATTGTGTAAATAAATGATACAAGAATAAATATATGTAATCAGTAATATTTTATTTATAAATCATATTTAATTATCAATAATGAAAAATGTTGATAGATTATTATAAATGTTTTTATAAATGTTTTGGTATATTGAAGTTAAATGAAATCTTCATAGATTCATGACATTTTTTAACATATATTTTAATAAAAATAATAAATATTTTGTTAATTAAAAGATATTTCTAGTAGTGTAAGTACTTGAAATCCATTTTTAATAAAAATTTAGTTGATTTTAAAATGTATAACGTAGACCATTAACGATTCTAAATATTATTTAAATCATGCACTGAAAAAAATTGTTTTAGGTATTAAAAATTGCAGAAACTTAATTCCAAACATTATCAATTGAACCGTTTGTCAACTTTCTTAAATTCAGACATCTATACTTAAATGAATTTCTTCTTGAAATTTCTTTTTCATTTTCCGCAGCCATTCAAACCGAAATTTTCTGATCTGGACTACGCTGATGTAGATTACCGTTCTTATGGACCGATAAATTATAAAGCAGCCAGCATCGCTCTACTTCAGAACCATAAAAAGTTGCAACAGCAACATCTTGAACAGGATGAGTGCAATCCACAAATGTACTGCGTCTCTAATGACAGCGAAGAACTATTATGAAAATGATGATCGTCACTTAATTATGAGTAAGATAGAGAGATGGATAGAAAGAGAGAGAGGAAGAGAGAGTGATAGATAATCATGGAACGAGTTTGTCGATATATATCCTATACACATTGAGCATTTATTATTGTTCAAAGCAACCCATTTACCATAGGTATATTAAATATTTTAAACTTAAATTTGAAAATATTAGAATGTGTATCAAATCAGCTGATTTATATCTTTGATGTAATTGTACATACGATGTGTTGACACGTTTACATGTACGTTTCTTTTATTATTCAACCGTATTTAAAAAATCAGCGAAATATTCTAAAAATTTCAAACAACAAGTGAATATTAAAATTCAATTTAATATCTTTCATTATTTAAATAAATTTTCTTATGGTTACTGAATCAAGATTGTTCAAATATATCAATTATTTATATTTTAAATTTGTAAAAAATAGTTTTATTATATGCGTCATTTGTTATAATTACTTAGCTACATATGACTTTATCCATACATACTACCTATTTTACGAACACAATATTTGTGGTGATTTTTTCGATCACATATGAAACAATAATAGGTATATGTAAGTCTGACTAGAAACAATTCATTTTATTCTCTACATTTGAGATAAATAGCGCCAACTAAAATACAAAAAAGGAAATAAATAAAGACTTTATAAAATTAATCTGTTCATCTTTTCAATCATTCGAAGAATTATAGTGCTTTTTAAAATTTAAATTAAAAACCAAAACATGGATTTATAAATATTTTAATTAATAAGATAGATTTTTTTCTAAAATGTATCAATTTTTAATTACATTCTATCGTTTTATATTAATGTTTTACTGACATAATAATTATTATTAAATAATTTATATGTATAGAGCATACATTAAATAATTTTTAATAAAATATTTCGAATATTAATTTCAAAGTTAATTTTATATAGGTTTCCATGACTTTTCAAAATATAAAAGAACGAGTTCATTATCATTTAGCAAGGAACTAAGTTAAAAAATTGCATCGCAAAAATAATTATAAATTTCATAAAAGTAAAGCTATTGCCTTATAATTTCGATTTATTAAATTTAAATAAATTAAATACCATTATTGTACACAAAAATAATTCTTATTGAAGACCCTGATAATTAAAATTCATGTTTTTTAATTATTTTTCATATAAATTTAGTTTTTATAAACATTTATTAATATTTCATTGTATATATATATATATATATATATATATATATATATATATATATATAAACTTGGATAAAGTATAAAAAATATCTAATCTTTCTTATGTACTGAAGTGAAGTTACTTACTTATATTAATATTAATTTACATTTTATTAGTAACATTTGAATTCTACATTGTAACCATCTATCTACAGTCTATTATGAATTATCATAAGTTCTATATAGTGAAATGATAATAAAGTAATTCATAAGAGTTAAATATAATAATGAATATCGTACATAGTATGTCGAAACAAATTTCTATAAGGTCAAATATAGATTTTATTATTGATATCAGAATATAATCGAACTTTTACTATTACTATTTGATTTTATCATATAGGATATATTAATATTTGGATAAATAGACGACGACATTGAAGTTATATGCAGAATGTTTATGTATTTGCTATGTGGTTTCTGGATCATATATCATATACGTATATCATAACATATATAGTATATCATGATCACGTATCGTATATGTGTTAATAATTTTAAAATATAAAATTTTAGATGTTCTTATCATCACTTGATATTTTATACTTAAAGGGATTATTTGTTGCTTAACAATAAAAATATTTTATTATAACATGAACATTTATATTATTTGTTGTGTTTAAAAAATAAAGAAATGTATTAGACATAATACAGATATATTCAATACTTATTTTTATAAATAATATTTGAAACAAATTCGTAAAAACTTACATATGTATTATGATACTGCTTAGTAATATCAAAATAATAATTTTGATTTATCAACATTCTTTTTGTTTTACACTTAATAAAATACGGTAAAATGAAATTAATACATTTGAACTTTATTATTGAGATGGTCACCGCGAAAATTTTTTTTAAGATTTCAAAATTTATTATTACTGCTAAAGCATATTTCTAGATGACGTAACTCATTTTTAAATAAATATTATACTTTGGATTAAACTTTGTATAAATCAAAAACATATTTTGTATTTGAATTTTCTAAAAATATTACTTAAAAGTAGAGTTCTATAATATTACATATCACAGAAGATATACTAAAATATCTGAAAATAAACATTGAATTTAATTTATATAACTTTTATTATACTAACGAGATATATTTTCAAGTTGATGTTTTCAACACATTTTAATACCTAGTCTTCAATCAATATTTTAATATATAACTTATAAAGTATATTTTTCTCCTCTTTTTAAAGCATTCAAATAACTACAAGTCTAAACCTTAAATACAATTAACTGTTACTTATTCAATTGATATTAAAAGTTTAAAGTGTTAAATTCTATTATTTAAATAGTAATTTATAAAGTAAAAATGCATAATTATGATATTAATAGTATGTTACAGAAAGAAAAAAAAAGAAGTTTGATAAAGAAATTTGTCTTGAGAGAAACGAGATATCGTCAAATATCAAACTATTACCAACAATGCACAGGGTAAAATAAAATTACGAAAACAAATATAAATAAATCATATAAAATATCGATTCTTAAATACCGATTATTTAAGAATAACCTCGAGAGCTCTTGATACTATTGAAAATTATAGTTTATGTCATAAGATAAAGCTGATGTTTTATTTAATATGATTCTATTAATAAAATTTCTTTCGAATACTTGTAAACAGATTCTCTTGAGATGGAGTATATTGTAAGTTATTAAAATAAAAAAACAGGAAAATAGTTATTCTTTTCATTTAGGAATTCGGTATAATAATTATACATTAAAAAAATGTATATTTTCTTTTTCATTTTTATTATTATGTATATACTTAATATAACCTGTAGAAATTCAAACAAAAGGGCGCAAAAATATATATTACACAGATATCAAAATGTAATGATAAAGAAAGAGAGAAAAAGTATGTGCGTATATGAACTTGCTTTCATGAATTTATACATATAAAAAATAAACAATAAATAAAAATTACTTGTCCGTATTGATGTATGTAAAAGAAGTTTTGTTATTAGTAATACAGACTTGCTCTATATTACAAAGTTAAGAATATAAACTACAATTAACTGTGTCACATTTAATAAGTTGAAGTAGAAGTGATGGATACACTGTTGGCCAATTTAGTATCATCATATGGAAAAAACTAGACGTATAAATGTCTAAGAGAAGTGCTGAATCGTAACATTTCTCTTTTTCTTTATATATAATATATCATTTGTTGTTTTTATTTTGTGAAGTAATTTAGACTTTTTTAAAATTTACTCCTATATGAACCTGTTTAATTGCATCTGTAAATGTATTTATTGAATTATTATTTTTTATTAAAAATAGTAGCTATGCTTATTACAAAGATGTATTTTGTGTTTATTTAATGTATTTTGCGACTTTTTAATGTGAATCTTGATGATGTACAATTACTTATTTTATTTACATATAACCAAATATCTAAAATATTTAAATTTCTTTATCGACGCAAGAAATATACATATATTTAATGAGCTTATCGTAATGTATGTGCCAAAGTGTCATAAAGCATTTATTAAAGGATACAATAAGAACAGAAAGATAAATAATATAATCTGTATATGAGGTTATGATATAATGATATATTAATAAATGTTGCAATAAATTATCGGTTTTACCTGCTATTGCTTTTCCTTTTTATTTTATTTTATTTACGCTCCTTAATCAACTTTGTCGTTACACATTCTCTCCTCTTCTCTACGCCTCTCTGGTGTTCCTACTGCTATCCTGCGCGAATATATGCGACACAGAAAACCCTTGCCTTGGACAACTCGAGCCGGACTGGGGTTCTTTAGAGGGTTTATACAAATAATTGGATAAAGCGTTGTTATTTTATTAACTAGATGTATATTTTGCTATTTTACGTTACAAGGAAGCTTACAAACTGATATAAGAAGAATCAAAACTAACATAACCGACGGCGATGATTTGACCAAAGTAAGATAACGATTCGCGTGATAGCATACATATAAATCTATTCGTGGAGTACGCGGTGGCGGCGGCAATTTTCGGGAGGAGAGGGACTCAGCACTTTAACGTCACCCAAATAGCGTCACCGAAAGGAGAAAGACGAATCATTCTAACCAATCCAACTCGTCTGGGAGGTTGAGAAGAACGACCCTCCTTCGCTGTGGGGGTTCCTTTCCTTCTCCTTTGCAGGGTTCTCCCTCCTAGTAAATGAAAAATAAATAATTCATAAATATTTTTGTCGACAATTTTAATGCATATGGACGTATGAGATATATTTTAGTGAATACACTCATACGTGATCAAATATTATCTATGATATATAAGCAAACACTTTATTTCAAGTTTCTTTTATTTAATTATTCTATTAATTTAAATAAATTATTTAAATAAGTAATATTAAATAATATAATAATAATATTAAATAATTATTTTTAAAAAATTATTAAAAACTTATTTAAAATAAGTAATTATAAAATCATATAATCTTAATGTCGTAGTATAAGAGCATTCTTGTGTGTCTATACTAGATGTTCATGTAATACATAATTCCTTAATTTACTTTTCTTATTTTATTAATTATAGTATTTATATAAAATTATAAAATTCGAATTTTTATTCATAATGAAAGAAGGTGTGTTCTGGCTTCCCCAAAATTTCAGATATCTTGGCTTCGTCTACGTTTTCTGAGGTCAATACTTTGACACCCTGATAAAGCAAATGCATCAAGCAAGAAACAGTTGTTTCTTCTATTGCTTTGATGATGGTAGTTGCAATATAGACAGAAAGGTAATTGAGACAGAAATAAAAGAACCTCGGCTTCATTTGTCCGACCGAGAAGTAGCGTGGCTTTGGCGGCGAATGTACAGGCGGAAACGAATTTCTTGTCACGGATGGGGCGAATGTGGCTCTTGGAAGGCCCTTGACTAGATCTTCGGCGAAGGTTGTTCTCCGCTATTTTAATCCCGGGTGGGCTTCTCATTCCCTCCATGATCCGTTCTTCTACACCGAGGGCACGTTGGACTTATCTTTTTTAATCCTCTGGCAAAGCTATACCTTGAAAATCGAACGCGGTCTTTTTCTCTATTTTGCCTCCAAGTTTTTCCAGTTGAAACGGCGCCAGGACTAACACCTAAAAATCTTACCTCGCACGTGCCAATTTGCTCGAAAATTTAGAAAAGTAACCGTGCGGTGAAATGGAATTGTTCACGGCCCACGTTAACTGTTATTAAATTTTTAATAGTAAATTTAAATAACAAATTCTTTATATACATATGGTTTTTTATATAATTCTATAAATAAAAATTTAATTAATTCCTTGTGAATTTATAAGATAGAATAATAATTGAATCATATATCATTGTTTCTACTTTACTGAACGTATAAAAATCATATAAAAAACAAAAATAACTATTCTCTTAATATAAACAATATTATAATATCAGTATATAAAACAAAAAATTGTTTAATTTTGTTTTTACTACTTATTTGCTTGAATGATTGACAACTTCATTGTTTTAATTTTTTTATTCAGAGCTGATTTTTTATGTCTTTATTATAAATATCTGCATAAAGCACTTTTACAATTTACCATAGAAAGTAAATTTTAGAAAAAAGAATTTAAGGAAAAATTATTGTTTTTATTATTTTGCAATTCTTTAACTAAATAATATCTAAGTAACAAAGATTGTGAAGCCTCATTTTCTGGCGCATGTGAATGTTGTATCTTTTTTACTGTACATATTTTCGAAAAGATACCATCACTAATATGAATAATTATATTTAAAATACATTATATTTCACAGTAATTGTTCATTAATCTTTATGTACGTTATTATTTACGTTATTTATTTTCTTTACTATATTTAAAAATTTAAACTTTACAGTCAAATTGGGTATTTTAAAAGAAAATTATTCACATAGTTGCGTAACTATAAATATGAATTTTTGTAAAATAAAAATAGTATTCCTCTGATAAGTTTAGGTGTGAACCATTTTCGACGTGATTTTGAAGCAAAAAGGAAATTTTTATTTGTAAAAGTCAAATATGTATATTTAATTACAATGAAAGTATTAATTACTTAATGTAAAATAATATTAAATCTATTTTTTATATTAAAGAATATTGTAAATTGATTTTGATTCAATTACAGTTTTAACTTATTGATGTTTAAAACTACTATTTTAAGTTAATGAGTAATTAAACAGTTTTAGATTATATTATATTAATATATTATATCAATAATTCAAAATTATGAAATTAATCAAAACTTTATAAATACTAGCCAAACAATCAATCATTTAAATGGGTAGATAATAAGTGAAATAAAATTTTATATTAATTATTTTTGTTTTTCTTAAGAGAACATGCATCGAGTAGGAATAAATATATAATATTGAATTAATCGTTACTATTATCAGACATAGCAGAATATTCATTAAAAGATATAAATAATGACATCATTAGTCAAATACAAAACTTTAATTTTGGTGAAACTTTTTAAACATTATTAAAAATAATGTTCGAAAGTTTTAATAATATATTGTACTAGTATACTATATATTGCATAAATAGAAAATATTTTGCAGCAAAATTATTTACTATAAATTAATAATTACTTTACATCAATAAATTGTCATGCATTTTAATATTTTATTTTTTTTTATTTATTTCACACTTACTTTTAGAGTTTGAAAACATATAAAAATACAAAAATATACTTGTTATAATTACTAATAAAAGGATTTGTTGAATAGGTATAAGATAAGGTAATTAAGTTAAATAGCGCAAGAAAAACTAACAAAATGAAATGCTCGTGTATTTCTGATTAGTAGGGTAACGTTGTAAACGAAGGAAACTTTGGTTGTAATCGCTCAGGGTATACTACCCCTCTACCTCTACAAAGATAAATCTATTGAAAACCCAGGCTTAAAAGTAAATACTTTATATGAGCTTATCGTATTCCACTGCACTGCGCTTTTAGTTCGTATCAGCAAATTTCATTTGGTAACAAATCATTTCTTGTCTCGATGACGCAACCTCAATACTTCAGAGAATTTGTCTTTAGTGTTCAAAATTAAAAAAATATTTTCTTAATATATAATTATATTTCCTGATTTTATAATATCTATATAAATATTTATATAATAATAAACTTTTCAATTTCTTCTTTATTTTTGCTTATTCTGAACGTTGTAAATTTAATAAATTTAAGGTTAAATTTATTAACCGTACTAACAAATGCGACATGTAAATACGTAGTGCATACTATGTATATATGTTACATGTAAATATGTTGTATATGTACTAAAAATATTCCAAATTTATACATTACACGTGTTTGCGCGCATGGAAACACTCATATGCACGTGTTAAACTATTCAATTAATCATTCATTATAAATTTTATATAATCATTTTGATTTAAGAATATATTTTAATAGTATATTCGAAATATTATTCCTGAAATTATAATATATATTTTTATAACATAATAAGTAGGCGAGTGCATATACTTATATATTTTTCACATTAATCTTTAAAACACTTAGTATATCTGATATTATACACCTAACTAATCTAAGCTACACACCTTACCTAACTATAAACATAGGAATTTTAGAAATTGTAAATATTACAAATATAAATATTGTTAAAATTTTTAAAATACACCATTTACAGTTGAAAATACTGTTGTTATAGTCGTAATAATAAAAAGAAATAAAATCGTCTTGAAATCTCATTTTCAGAAAAAAAAATAGAAATTAATTATATAGACAAATCGGTGAAATGTCATAAGATCCGTATTTTTTCAAATCTAAGTCTAGCCAAGACATTTTAAAAGCATACAAATTTTTAAAATATTTAAGAACAGTGTTACAATTACAGAACAGCGTTACACTTATAGCTAAAAAAAATAAATATTCATATATATATATATACATTTTTAATTATATTTTGTTTCTGTAAAAAACTGTCCATTACAACAATTATAAAGAACAATATTTTATACGATTTTATAATTCTCTTAACATATAAACTCGTGTCCTTACCTAGTAAAATTATCAGTTTACGTATAATGATAAAATAATCTTTATGCTATAAATAAAGTCTGTGGATAATTTATACATAAGAATTTTGTTCTTCATCATTTTATTTATATAAGGAAAATTCTCAAACAGAAATAATATTATTTTCTAGTAAAATAGTTCCAATTTTAATAAATCTACTATTTTTTTAATATTTTTAATAAAATATATTTTTTTAATATTAAAGGTCTTTTAATAAATACTGACATTTTGTATCAATGATAATATTTTTATGTGTAACTATCTTTCTAATTATTATTTTCTTCTCCTGTTTATATGTATTTAAAACAATATAAAATAAAAAACTTTATATTATATTTTCGAAATAAAAGTTTATTTTTAAGATATAAATTATCTAAAAAATTAAGACTATAATGTTTAATAATTATACAATTTTTTTATAATACAATTAATTAAGTTTGTTTAAATATCGTTTAATCGGAAAAATTACTTTCGTTTATTTATATAAAATAGAACGACTTAAAAAAATTATTAATTTCAAAATAATTCAAAATAATTTATTTTTATTTAGAAATCTACCATTAAAATAACCTTAAAAATTTAATTCTGTTTGGTACGTTAGTCTACGTTAAATATCTGTATGATATATTTAAATTAGAAAAATATGCTAAAATTACTAAACTATATTAATTTACTTTATTTTCATATCTTTATTTGAATACATTCTTTCATTTATCGTTGATTTATACATTGTTTAAATATGATTTTCATATATACATATATTAATAAATATATATCATTTAATATATTATAAATATATATTAATAAATATATACTGTTATTTTAGAAACGTTCTACAAAATATATTTCTTCTTCACTTGAAATGTTTACAATTCTATTTCTTTATTTATTGTTGCATAGTCATAGTGAATGTTATACTCAATTTCCTCAACTTTACGCGGACAAGTGTGCTCGTATTCTTTTTGGGCAATTATTATCATTAGATCAGGAGCACTCTTTGGTGTTGGATTAACATCCACGTTATAATCACTAGGAATAAGCGTAAGAGTGCTTTCTATAAAATTATATTTAGTAATAGTATCTTTTTCTTACTTTTTGCCGGTTTTATGCTTTTTATCTGACAACGCTAATAAATTACTTGAAATAAGAAATGATCCGATAAATACCTAAAACATAAATTGAATTTATAATCGAATAGGATATTAAAAAGGTTAGTTTGCTTGTTTACTGTTTCATACATATTAAATATAAAAATAATGCTTAAACTATTATAATTAGTAATATCTAAATGAAGTTAGTAATAAAAGTATTGTCATATCATGTCACAAATAAAAATATCACTTACAAATAAATTTCACATTCAATTTCATATTTTAATTACTTTAAAATTCGATTTTATTTATAAATTACTTACTTTTGCCCTGTTAGAAATGGTTTTGTGTTGTGCACGCATTGTTTTCAATTTTTATTAATATTTTTAAATTATTCAAGTAAATAGCTAAATTTCTTAACTTGTTAAATTTTAAAGGATCATTTTTGCAATTTAAATTCGTGCGTACAAAATTATAACATAAAATTTAGTTACGTTGACCTGAAGTATTGACAATACAATTACTAACTTATTAATGTTGCTGCAACTTCACATTATTATAGAGTCTGCTTCACTTCTTTATTGTCTATATGTTCATAAAATAAATAAGATTATCGTAATATAAATAAATGAAATACATTTTTCTTGTGAATAAATTTTCATTTATTATAAAACATACATGTATCGTTCAAAGATTGTAAAAAATTTAAAAATCTGGAAATGTTTTAACGTTTATCAAATAATATTAACTAGTCTCATTTATATATATTATAAGAACTAATAAAATAAATAACTTTTAGATATTTCAGACTTTATTTATTTATGTTTCTGTACTACTTTAATACATTTTAACACAACAAATTTCTTTTTTCTGACTATTATTAATGCATTTATTAAATATAATCTTCTTTATAAGTAATCTAAAGTATTTTATATAATTAAAAAAGACATTGCTTATTTCAATCAAATCAACCAGTTTAATTTCCATATTTGACAAATATAGATATTTTTTGTAAAATTTTATTAAAAAGCATTTTATATTTCTACACTTTACCCAGGATTTTACGCAATCTCATGCAAATAAAATAAAAAGAAAATAAAAGTAGTTTATGTAATTTGAAAATATTTTAAATATTAGAAAAAACAGTAAACGTTTAAAATAAATTTAATAGTCTTATAGGTATTTTTAAACTAACAGGAATCTAAAAATCCATTTGATCTTATGCCAAATAAGTGAATAATTTCTAACAACACAAATCTAAAATATTTTATTACTTGAAGAATTTCATTTTTTTGTAAAGTAAAATAAAGCTCACACAATTGTTTCTTCTGCTTTAATATTTATATATGTCGGAGATATAATCTTAAATTCTATTTTTACTTCAAGAATCTACTGCATTTTAATCGAAATAATTTAATATTTTATTATTGAATATGAACTGACAAATCAGACATTCTTTATATTGGGTACATATTAATCATTTTCGATTGAGGAAATACTATTAACCTTCCTCACATAAAGGAATAAATTAAACTAAATTTTTATAACTGTTTATACTTAATTGTACTTTTAAGAATTTCTGTTTTTTCATATCATAACATGGTATACTTATAATGAATTAAAATACCCGATTAATAATATATAGAATGAACTGTCTCAAATTATACGAAGACATTAGAATTTTCTTATTAAAGCATGAAAAACTTTGTTCTTTGTTTCGAATTTGAAAATCAGTTCATAAAATAGAGTGTATTTTGTAATGAAAATAGAATGAAGATATATTTGGTTTGCGGGTAAATAGAAATTAATGACTGCCAGAAGTATATGTTAAAAGAATTACATAAAATTGAATATGTGCATTAAAATTGTAATTCAATTATTTTAATTAATCGAAATATTTAAGATAGGTTAGAAAGATAATTCAGAAATTAAGTAACTTATAACCTACAATATTAAAAAATGTCTGTTCTATTAAAATAAAGTATTTAATAAAAATAAAAATGAAAATGATTTACATACATATATATTAAAATTCACTGATTTTAGAATAATATATAATAATAAATACTTTTTTACTTATTACAAAATTTTAAATTACATAAACTTGTTTTCATAAAATAATTTATTATTTAACCGTCACGATTGACTTTATACATCAAATTATTGGTATCAATTCATATAATTTTAATAAAAAGATATTACAAATATAATTTCAGTTATATTACTATTAATATTTTTATAATATTAAAGATATTTCTATAACTTTAAATATTTTAAAGATATTTAAAGATAAATTTACTTCAGTGTACAATTTATAGATTCATTAGAAGAATAAAAATATGAAGCACAAAACTATGTTGCAAACTAATTCATCTAAGGTTAACAAAAATTAAGTTTCGAAGTGTCAACGATATAATTAAGGGTAGAGTCGAATCTCTACTTTCTTGAATTTGAATCAATCAATAATTTGAAGTTAATAAATTGAAATATATTATTATTTGCATTATTAAAGTAATAAATTTTAAAGTTTTGAATTATATAGGACGCATACATATGCAAAAAGTATTTTTTAATTATATTCGATATTTTTGTTGATAGCTATTTTTAATTTGTCAACATAGTACAAACAAAATAACAAAATTTTTCGTAAAGATTATTTAGTCTAAAAGGGTTCTTCATAATAATCAAATACAGTAATAATTTTAACAATAAATTCTGTTTATTTCAGAGTTGATTAAGTAGTTAAAGCAACATAACTTAAAACTATTCGTTTCTAAAGAACTTTTTATATCTTAAAATATAAAGACGTGATGAGTTTCAATTCATTATTTAGTAATTTTACATAAAAACTTATGATTATTTGAACAGTATTCTAAATTTAAATTATTCGAATAAGTTCTCTCTACAGAATTTTTTTATACCTTTAATACACGTGGTATATACTATTATATTCAATTGAAGTATCTTACTTCCTGATAAAAATTGAAAAATAGATAAAATAAGAGAGAGATTGTAAATATAGAAATTCTACAAGTATACGTAGAAAAAAATAGAGAGTCAGAGAATGGAATAGAAATCATACTGTGTGAAAGCAAAACAGAAACAAAGTAAATGAATGATCAAGCTATACAAAGCGAACGCGTAGTCTTGAGAAGGAATAGAGAAGAATATTTCATGTATCAAATGAAATAATTATATAAATGAAATAAATAATGAAAGGTAAAATTGGACTATTTCTTTCGTAAACAATGCTTACTACGTGACTGTAACATTTCCATATTTCATGCAGCACAACCAAGGCCTTCCAAAACACGCGTTGAGATATATACAGAAATGAAATGGAATAGAAAAAGAGAAAAATAAAAAATATAAAAAACTCAAAAGGAGTTATAAAAGGAAGAAAGATTTTTTAACATATCCGAAATAAACACGCGTATTTATAAGAGTATAAAATGATTCAAAAGTACTTGAGATATTGTATTTGCTGACAAACAAATCAAGATACATTTTTTCTAGAATGTTATTTTTTTATAAATATTCTCTGGCGGATATAATTTTTCTTCTAGTCTTAACAAGATTTCGTAACTATCTTCATATTATTCAATTTTCACTTAAATTATAAAAAGAGAATATTCATATTTATCTGTTTTCTTACTCCTTTTTCTTCTCTAATTATATTAGTTCTTATAAATTCAACTTAACTCTGATTACATTGATTTACAAAAATCAATGTAATTAATATATAATTTATATAATTTGAATGATTAATAGCAAACACCAGAATAATTTCAATGTGTACGTGTAAACTACAAAATTATCAATATATAATCAGTAATTTATATTTCAAATAAAAAATATTTATACGTGCTTAAGGAAGTCAAAGGTGTGTCAAAGCGAATATTAAACGTGATAAGTTTTACACAAAAGAATACGTAACGATTCTAGCTGGTAACTCTTATACATAATATAGTGTTTCTATTTAATTTTTCTCGTAATTATTTTTTTAATTTTAGAAATTAAAAAATTTATACGAATAAAATTTTTCAAATTAAATTCATGCGTACAAAATGTTAACACAAAATTTAATTATGTTGATCTAAAGAATTGACAATACAATTACTAACTTATTAATTTTGCTGCAACTGCACATTATGATAGTCAGCTTCACTTCTTTATTGTACATATGAATATACAATTAGTCGTAAATAGTACATAAAAGCATATACAATTAGTTGTAAATAACACATAAAAGCATATACAATTAGTCGTAAATAGTACATAAAAGCATATACAATTAGTTGTAAATAACACATAAAAGCATATACAATTAGTCGTAAATAGCATATAAAAGCATATACAATTAGTCGTAAATAGCATATAAAAGCATATAAAATTAGTCATAATTGGCAATTGATTGATCTTATGAAATCATGATAATTATGAAATTTTCTAATCATAATTTCCTGAAATTGAATAGGTGTTTTATGTAAAATGAATTTTAATAATCATTATAAGAGTAGCGATATATAATAAGATGAGTATTTTCGAAAATTTGTTTCTATTTTTGAAATTGATAAATTACGAGCTCCCAGTCTGGAGAGGTTAATTTACGAATTCTTGTTATTAAACGTACAGAATAGACGATGTTAAAAGGTTATAGTGTAATATCGATGTTACCTACTATACACTTATGAATAGTTAACTCACTAATTAAATCAATTTATTTGAATTATCTTTTTATTATACGTAATAAGTGTCCATAATAATAATCCGTTTATGCAAATTATTTTACATTTATGTACTATACATAGCTATGAAGTCAAAAGCAAAAATCTTAGAACTGATAAAATAAATATTAATTTTTATTCTCTTTATTGTTTATATTTAGTCTCGACCATGTACCTTTTTCTAAAAGTACCTTACCAAATATCGTTGTTTAAAAACAAATGAAAACGAGGTCATTGGCATTAATAATTTTCAAATAATAATTTCAAAAATATACTCAAGTAATCAGACAAAAATATCATCCGAGTTTCATTCTACATAATATATTTAATTTAATTAGAATTGAACAAAAAAACATTTAAAATTTATGATATTTATAACTTATAATAATTTAGTTATTACATAGATGAATTTCTTTGTATCGTTACAGTAGATTTAAATATAAAATTCCCTATAGAATAAGTAAATTTGAGTGACTTAACCATTAACACAATATAACAATAAACTTATTTGTAAAAAAAATAGAAATCAGAATATAAATTATACAAAATAATAAGATTCACAAAGAAATTTAAACAAAAAAACATCTTATTTCTTTTAAATGCACAAATAACTATCAAAATTCAATCTCTGTTTACATGGCCATAAATAATAAAAACCAGTTGCTAAGGACAACATATGAAAAATTGTACAAGAAATTGTGTAATGAAATTATCATAAAAACAATATATGTACAATAATTATATAATATAAAAGAATCTTAAGAAAAAAAATCCTCTTTTTAAACTTTTAAGCAAAATTACAGGATTAAAATACTAATTAAAAATTTTTGAATACATAAAAAATACCCGATTTGGTCCGAGATGACCATGGCAAGGATTTTTTTTTAAATAAAATAAAGTTAAAGAAAAGATAAGAAACAAAATGAGGTAAGGGAAGTACGATGTTACATTACTTTATATTTAATACTCCCAGATCTTCTTGATGAGTAATTTGTATCAAATATTTAAAATTATTAATTTAATTACCACTATTAATTTAATTTTTATATATTTCAATATATTCTAACAGTGTTTACAAATATTAAATTTAAATTTTGAATATAGTTATCGACAATATGACTCATAAGCAACTGTTCTTTAAAATCTTTTTCTATTTAAATGATATACAATTACATTAATATTGATATAATCTAAGATTCAACGTTATTTACACTATACACTCTGTATTTATAAAATACTAGTGTATATTGACTTGAATCTAAAAGTAGAATTTTATAATCATGTTTATAGATATGTCTATCATTTATCAATAACTAATTAAAGAAAACAGGAAATATATACTATAATAAAAAAAATGACTTTAATTCAGTGTTATTACGTAAAAATGCTATTAAATATACATTAGATATATATTCTAATTGCAGCATTCAGTAAAAATGAATATAGAAATTATATCTCTTCGTATTTTTTAAAGTATACGTAATTAATGTAAAATAAATATAACTCACATCAAATAATGATATTAATTTGAAATATTAAATAAGATAAAGCTTGTTTCGTTTTTAGCAAAACGTTTTTGATAAGAAGCTTGCATCTTTTCCTTTGGTAGATTTTCAACTCATTATTGGTTTTCATTACATTCGAGTCATATATTCACTAAAATTATCTACTTTTTAATTCAAAGAAATATTAATGTTTATTCGATTTTAAGTAATGAATCTTGTCTTATCAAAGACATTTTTCAATTAGGGCTATTATTACTTTTGAGGATACTTTGTGAAAATGAGTAATTTAATGTATATTAAGTTTTTAATTTAAATAAATATGAGGAAAAATGAAATTAAATATATATTATTTAAGCATAATAAAATAAATGGAGTTCTTTTTCGAATTAAAGATTCATAATACATAATGCCGAATATTATTAGAAACAATATGAATTATGATCATTCAAGCATTTTTCATTGAGTTAAATTTTGCAAATTATTTATCTTTCAATTATATCTTACAATTCTAAAATTTACGGTTATATTTACTGATATCCAATCAGATACATTTGATGAAAAGAGTAAGAAAAGAATTAATTAAAGATTGTATAGTTTGATTTCTTATCTCTTCAAATATCACAAATATTTAATGTAAGATTCTAAAAAATTATAATTTACTGCAATCCACCATAATTTAAAAAGCCTTAATACGGAAGCTTGACTGCATATATTCATGTAAATATTAGCAGCATGACCATATGTAAGCTTCAAGTATACTTTTTTTTAGAGCTAAGTATTAATTTATTACGCAATTCCGTCATTAAACTATTTTGTTATATATGTGACAGACTATTTAATGTAATTGAAAAATCTTGTGAGATCATTTTGATTTTTAAAAGCAATCAAAGTGTATCTTTCTTTATGGTTTTATTAAGACTCTAGAAAAAAGAAGTGAAACAGCACAATTAAAAATAAAAAAATAGATCATTATGATAATAACAATAATACCAATAAAGCCAGTTTGTACAAGTAGGGAAAAATTATTATCTTATAATTTTATAACAAAGCATCAATGTAAAATATGTTTCCAGCAGATTCGTATGTAGTTTTCTCTCTTATATTTCATATATTTTATCAAAGTAGTCTAGTCCGATGCAACAGTTGTAAAATAAATTTATTTGAAATAAATATAGTTTTTAAATAATGATAACTTTATTTATTTGTATTTTTCTATACCCTCTTAATATATTTTAGTAGAACAAATTCCCTTATTTTATATTATTAACAAGTTTTTAAGTATAATTTTCTCTATATTTAATCTGAAATATTTTTTATAATAATATAAAGATATTGCTTATTTCAATTAATATAACCTGTTTATTTTGGATATTTGACAAAAATAGATATTTTATACAGAATTCTATATAAAATTATATTTATTAAAAAATTATTTTAAAGTTATAACAAATTTCCTTTATTTTTCCCAATATATTAGTATTTCACAAATAAATGTTTTAATACTTATTAATGTAGGTAATTGGAAAATTTAAAAATAAAATACAATACAAGACCTGAATAATACAACAAGAAATAGACCGATGTTAAATTAAACGAAATAATAAGCAAATTAAGTAAGAGGGAATGTCCAACCAACCTGTTGAAAAGAAAAATTATGAATCAATGAATTATAGCAATCCAACGACGAAAGAATTCTATAAACTCGTTATGTTATAATAAACAATTATTTATGACTCAATAGCTAAGTATAAATTTTGAAATATCATATTTAGGATAAATTACATATAAATACGAAAAATGAAATATGTTAATGAAAAAATTATTTTTTAATGTCACTACGAATTTTATTTATTTTTAATATATTTGTAAAATATGTATAACATATTAACATTATGTAACATAAGTGTTAAAATAAAAAACTGTTTACAAATTATATTCAATCACAAACATATGTATAGAAATATTAATTCCATTATTTAATATAATTCATATTCAGAATATTATACTGAAATCATAACTGATGCTTCTTAAAATTATAAGAGAAAAATTTATTCTTTTTTTAAATTTTTGTAATTTGAAAATAAGCTCAACAGAAAATAACATAAGTTCCCTCTTGTGAAAAACGAAGAAAGCTTAAAAACCTTTACCAATCGAAAACGGTCTCTCGATTTCCTTTAAGGTCTCGACGAAAAAGCAGAGAACTATAATTCTACTTCTTTCCATGTACAAAGATAAACCAAACTTACCGACGAATTTGTACAATTCGAAATCAAGGGTTTAAAAAGAATCTCTTACCAGACACCGGTAATAAGATAATAAAAAAGTATAGTAGTACACGTATATCATTATACGAATAAATTTTATACTTAAAAATATTTATAAATATGAATTTGCAAAGGGCCAAATGAACTTCTAAATGCATTGATTATAATATATATTACAGAGTGGTATTTTGTTTATGAATGAATAATAAACAATTAATATTTAATAAGAAGTTTTTATAAGACAAAATAATATAGTTTAATAATTTAAAAAAGTGGACTTTTGTGTATAATTTGTTTAAATTATTATAAATTATTAGTCAACAACTATTAACTATAATAGATTTCCTATTATATAGAATCATAATTATATTATTATATTAGATTATAACTGAATGTGCCCTTGATTTTTCTTAATATTTTGAATTTGTTAATTTCTTAATATTAACATTTAGAAGAAATATTCTCGCTAATTTATTTTTTTTAGTTTTCTCTTGGTTAAAATCTATTGCCAATCTTAAGATTGATGACCTTACTAATGATTCTTTCATTTTGAAAAGATCTATTAACAAATTCTGTAGCTTGTGAATTACCGCAATTTCTTGAATAATATTTTAATTAATACGCCTGCAAATCGAAAACCTTCAACCTCTATAGTAATCACGATAATGTTTCAAGATAGTGCTGTGTATTATGTTATTGTAGCTCATATCTTTATCTAACTCGTAGCCTTAACAATTCAGTCATAATTTAATATTGGATTATGATCTTCTTTCAAAACAATTTGCTATTTTTCGTGTATTAAACATATCTTTTCTATTTTCAGATAGAGTTGAACAGATAGATGGAGAAAGAGAGAGAAAGAAACGTAGGAAGAGATAATGAAAAGAAAATATCATTAAAGAATAACAAGAAAAATTTTATATATCGTACAATGTAAGTAATAGCTACATATGTTTTTATTAAGTATTGTACAATTTAAAAGCGAGGAATAAGTTTTAGTTAACTTGTAAGATAATAAATTATAAAAGCAGTGTGTAATAGAAACTAATGTAATATAATTTAATATATTTTTAAAAAAGTATTTTCCGAAAAACAAGACTACCGAAAAATATTGTTTATGTGCATAACATTAATTTATAATCATAAGAAAATTTGTATATATTAAAATATTCACTTATATTCTTCTACTATTATTTAGTCTTATAAAGTCGAATTTATAAAAAATTCAGTAGAATAGTAATTTAATAAGATAAATATATTTATATTACTAAATAAACATTCATAATTTTGAAAAGTAAAAAGATATTTTAGTACAGCTTAAGATTATAAAGGTACTGTTAGTAAAATAAATATGATTATTAATTTTAAAGTCTGTTCATATTATGTATATTCGAAAAAATTTTTATTGATATTTACAGAAAAATTAGAGATTTAATATAAAAAGGGAAGAAGTAGATAATATATTTTCTAATTCAACATATATGTAATAAATATTACTATTCATTCCTATTTAAAAATCACATACCTTATGTATTTTATAAAAATTTCATGTGAAATACCATAAAATAATATATTAAAATAGTTATTATTGAACTAAAAATGAAAATATTGATTATCCAATATATTCATATTATTCAGATTCTTAATTATAATTTAAGTTAGATTTCGTATAAAATATCCTAGTATAAAAATAACAATACATTAGGTATCTAATTACTAGTATATCAGAAACTGTAGCTAGAGAAACACAACTAATGAATTAAATACTTAGCGATGAAAAATTTTTAAGTTTAATCTAAGAATTTCTTAAATAATTGACTTTTTATTATTTGCATAAATAAGTATTTAATGAAGAGTTTATATTTCTGTATTACTGAATTTTATACAGATGAAAGAAATAAACGAAAATGTGTATTAAAAATATTTTAATAAATCAATTCCTTCATTAATTTAAATAAAAAAAAAGTGTCAATTGTTATCCCATAAATAATATATTCTTTACAAATGTAGAAGGAAATTTTCCTTTGCGATTTAACATTGAACAACAATAATGGGTTATTTTTACAAAACTTTTATAAACAAGCAATAAAATGGAATTGCGTTTAAAATAAAATAAATAAATAAATAAATAAATAAATATAAATAAATAAATATAAAAAAAATAAATAATAATAAAAAATAAATAAATAAATAAAATAAAATAATTAAATCCATTTTTAACTTTTTTCAAAATCTCCAGTATCTTTGAAACCCAATAATTGTTTTATCATTACAAATCTGTTCATGAGAATTTATAGCGGTTATAACTGGATATAAGTCTTGTCCAGTATTGTGTCCAATTTATGTGGCATAATATTCATTTATAATCTTGAAAAAAAATGACAAATTATTATGCAGCATTATTAAATCATTTGATCTATGTAATCAAGAAAAAACCCAAATATAACGTAGAAAATAAATGATCTCTCACTAAGAAAATGTATCGGCTTACAAATTCACAATAAATGAAGTGCTACACGATTTCAGTGACTATTATTTAGTTTCTAACGGGAAGAGCTGGGTAATTTGAAAGAGATTTGCGTCAAATGAGGATCTCAAATGCAATACTGATAGATATTTCAGAGCTTTTAATGAATCGTTCTATCAAATGTTAGAAAATTGTTAGAAGAACTGTTCCGCTCTTGAACAAAATTATGCTAAAGAATTAAATCGCTTTTTGGCGAAATAGCATTTTTTATTTCAAGTGCCAGGATATTTTACTCCATATAATAATTTTCAATACTAACCCGATGAAAAAATGTTTCTTTCCTACTGTAGGTATAAAATATTTAATTTTTAATTTTTATATTCAGTTTGTGTATAATAGTCGCCAAAATTCATCATAAAATTAATCTTCAATATTATATTTTAATGTGAAAAAGTACTATGTACAAAAAAAAGTTTATATACAAATAAACAGATTTCTCTTTTATCAAAAATACTTTTTGTTGAATTTTAAAAAATACATTAGTATTAATTATTGAAGCACATGTATGCTTACATGTACTTTGTTTTATCATTATATATAGTATATATTAAGCTATGTATAATAATTCATTATAACTTTTCTATGTTTTACTTTACTATTATGCTTACAATACCGAACTACTTCCTTCTAATTAAAAAATAACAAATTATTGGTTAATATAAAGATATATACTTATAGATATTAGATAAAAATTATTAAATGATCTAAAAAAAACTTAAAAAATCTTCTTACACTAAATATTTTTATTTATGAAGTTCAATTGCAAGTTTGTTCGTTTCAATGAGTGGGCAACAATAAACTTCAGAACTGAACAGGGAGATTAGGAATATAGTCTTGCAAACAGTTACTCAGCGGAAATAAAACGCAGACGACCGGTAATCTTGAATATTCTGAATTGGATTTTATATAATGGCGAGGTTGATTTAACGTTAAATAAGAGTAACGGAAAAAAGAATTAAATATTAACTCTTAGTTGCCTAAAAAATTTAATTAAGTTTAATAAATATTATTTATTAATAAAGTTTAAGCAATAATATATTTCATAAAATAATTAATTTATCCCATGATAACTTATTGTATATTCCATTACAAACTTGTACACTGTAATTAATAATATAAATTAAATAAAATTCGTTTAATATTTTAATAACCTAAAGTACACTTTTTGTACCTTTCATTGTACATTTATTTTAGCAATTGAATATTTCGGTAAATAATTTGTTTAACATATATTTATACTATTGATAAAAAATAATTTATTTTGGTTTAGAAAACTACCACTAACATAAGTTTAAATATTTAATTTTTTTTAGTACATTAATCCACTTATATTATACCTGCTGGATATATCTAAATTAGAAAATTTGCTAAAATTACTAAAGTTCATTTTATTTTGATATTTTTGTTCACTTACTTAAATGTATTATTTCAATTATCATTGATTTATATATTTTTTAAATATGATTTTCATATATACATGTACTAATAAACACTCTCAGCCTAAAAGGGACTTTGATGAGATTATATTTATTACGTGTATCTTTTCTTTCTTTTGTAGCTTTTATTATTTTTATCAAACTCATAAATTACTTGAAAAAAGAAAAGATCCGATAAATACCTAAAACATAAATTGAATTTATAATCGAATAAAATATTAAAAAGGTTAGTTTGCTTTTTTACTATTTCATATATATTAAATATAAAAATAATGCTTAAACTATTATAATTATTAATATCTAAATGAAGTTAGTGATAAAAGTATTGTCATATCATATCACAAATAAAAATATCACTTACAAATAAATTTCACATTCAATTTCATATTTTAATTACTTTAAAATTCGATTTTATTTATAAATTACTTACTTTTGCCTTGTTAGAAATGGTCTTGTGTTGTGCACTCACTGTTTTCAATTTTTATTAATATTACTTAAATTATTCAGATAAATAGCTAAATTTCTTAACTTGTTTAATTTTAAAGTATCATATTTGCAATTTAAATTCGTGCGTACAAAATTATAACATAAAATTTAGTTATGTTGATTTGAAGTGTTGACAATATAATTACTAACTTATTAATGCTGCTACCACTTCACATTATTGTAGAGTCTGCTTCACTTCTTTATTGTGTATATGTTCATAAAAAAAATAAGATTATAGTATTATAAATAAATGAAATATATTTTTCTTGTGAATAAATTTTCATTTATTATAAAACAAACATGTATCATTCAAAGATTATATAAATATTATATTCCAGAAACGTTTTAATGATTAGCAAATCATTGTGACTTGGTTCATTTATACATATTTTGGGAAATCACGGAATAAAAGAAAATAATTTAGCTATTCATATTTACAATATTATTAAGTATACGTATATTATTATCTATCTATATTAAATAAAAAAAAACTTTTAAAAATTTACATTTTCTTATATATATCATAAGTAATAGTCACTTTAGATATTTTAATAATATGTAAGAATTAGAAATAATTTCCAATTCAATGAACTTATGTAACATTTGTAAATTTATAAACATTTCATAAATTTTTATTAAAATTTATTGTAACATATTAATTATTAAAATAATATAGAACAAGATCTAGTATAAATAGGTTTCAAACAGTGTAATATATATTTTCTATCTTTTAGAGAAACTAACTGAATTAGTCAAATAAGGAAATGAAATTTTTCCTATACTCGATAGATATCTTACAAAATTACTATATACCTCCTGGCAACGTTATATCAAAGTACTACTTCATACACGCATATACATCTACTCATATATATACTTATATTTATATACAAAACTGCGTAACACGCAAGGAAAACATTACTTTATATGTCAAAGACTTTGCGCTACTAAAAAAATAAATTGATAAATCATAATTTCTGAATATTATTTTGAAATAGTAAGCTGAACTAATGTAAAATCAGAAATTAGAATGCATAAGATAATCAACTCTAGATTGTTCTATCAAGTTAAAAGTTAGATTTTTTAAAGCGCTGTTCTATAATTAAAGTATAAATTTTATGCAGAGAAAAATAAAAATACGATAGTATGACAGTATTTGAATATATAATAAAGAATCACGTATGACGGCCAGAAGTCTTTGGCTACTCTTTCCAAAATGTGTAGCAGAGAGAATAGATGTAAGGACTATAAATTGGACACGGAAGTAGATAGGTCATTCGTAAAACTGCAAGATCGCAAATTGAAGAAACCATCCTCGATAGAACAACGTACCATTAACTCGTTATATCTCAAGATCACAAGATAGTCGAAGTCACATCATTTCAGGAACCTCACTCAAGTCAGCTCTAGAGACTCAGTGATAAGGGATGAACTTTGAAAGTACTTCCAGGTGATGCAATTTCTTACTTAGAATCTAAACGACCTCGAACTTTAATTTTCGGCGTAATCTTTATCTTGAAATCATATTCTTCGTGTTGAAATTTCACGTAAAGAATTAAAATTAATTTAAATAATGCAAAAGAAAAAATGTCAACTATGTTATTTATATACTTTGAATCTGTATTATTAAATATTGTATTTTAGGAAGTGAATCTGCAATCAGTATAATCTTTCTTTATAAAATATCTACAAATATATTTTGTGCATTATGTTATATCATAGAATATGTAATTATTATAAAAAATAAAATGAATTTATTAACAATTAAACATTGTTTACTGAATTCTAAATTTTGATTTAAAATATTTTTGTGTGTTCAAAATTTCGCGAAGGTCTCGTATTTTGGCGGTCAAGGTGCGCTAGTTGAGCACGAGAAGAGCCAAATTTTATCGGTAGACACTCCCCTCCTTCCCATGCAAAACCAAGGCTCTAGTCTCACACGCAACAACGAAAGATTCAAATTTACACGTTTACATGCTGTTTCGAGCAAAAACCAGTGCGAACGTGACGTAACACAAGAACGATAGGATGTCAACACTCTTGCCTTAGACAGACTGTCCCAACATTGCCGCACATCATCGCATGCTAGAGCATCGCTCAAAATATAGTCTAAAATCTAATAATTTTTGTCTAGCTATTTATATAACTGCGTTTAACCACTGTCCACGTGATAACTTTGCATCGCGATACAATACTTATTTATCAATCATTAATAATATCTCTTTTTTATTACTATCCAAATGCATCAGGCACCGTTAAATAATAAAAATTATTAATTTTTATTAATTATTAATTAATTAAATTAATTAATTAAAATTATTAATTTTTATTATCAGTTGACGACCTGTATTACTATGATACTACTGTCGCGTCTCGATAATATATTATTCTATTAAAAATGAATTATGTGTTAATATTAATTATAATTGTAAAAGTAAAACAAGGAATATTTTGTAAGTGCGTTAATACCGCGCATAGTGTGTTTTTAAATTGTTATTGAATACATCAATTTTTAGATTATTTTGTATATTAATATTACATTTTTCATACTTTTGTTAGATCAAACTATGAAACCAATTCAATAGATATGAAATAACTTTTACAATTACAATAAGTCTTTTTTTATTTAAGTACTTTTATCATATAAATTGAATACACTATAATATAGACAATAGTAATTAAAAAGCATTCATTTAATTCATAAAATATCAAGTAACTTTTATCGTCATAATAAAATGAAATAAAAAAATAATTTGATAAGTTTTTCTAACTAATGTTTAAGAATTTGTATAAAAGAAACCTTTATATTTCTAAATACGTGAAAATATAATTTAAATATTTGAAGTTAAAAAACTTAAATGAAAAAAAAATTAACTTAATTTTTTAATCTTTGCTAAAATAAGTATACATTTTATTTCATTATAAATATTATTCAAACTTTTTTTAATCAATGTTCAAAAGTTCATAAAAAATATTTAGCTAGTACATATCGTACAATACAATTCAAAACACAAAAAATTTTGCAATCATAAAAGAAATAAAACTGTCTTATTTACTATAGAGTCTTGCTGTAATACATTACAGAATAAATCTGTTTTATTTTAGTTAGCAAATAAGAAAAAAATAATTGACTTATCGTACGAAAAAGTGTATGCCATCTTAGATTTAAAAAATGATTTGAATGCGTTTATCGTGCTCCTGTTATTAAGAAATCAAGGTTTATATTTACGAGATTAACTGCAACTGAGATTCAAGTCTGATGTGTATAAATTATACATAAAGTTATTAATAAAATGAAAAAAAAATTAATTGAAAAAATGTTGTTGATAAATTTAAAATCAGAAAATTTTCCTTCAACTATCTCAATAAATTAATTTTTTGAGATTATAAGTATATCTCACATCTATTGCATAATTCAGGTAGAATTAAATGCGTGATGTATCGATATGTACGATGATAATTGTCTCGATGCATCAAAGCAATGACGCCCACGCTATCATGTCATTGATCTCTACGTGTGATATTTGTCAATATTCTTCATTTGTCAATAGTTTTCCTTGGCAGTGGCATATACTAAGTTGGAGTTATATAGCTTCTTCTTACTCTCAGTATCGAACTTGATAAGCCAACAATGAACCCTTATCCCCCACACACAGCTCCTATGGAAAATAATGGAAAAGAAAGACAGAAACATTAGAATGTGACAAAGTAAAAATTCAATTGTAGCTATTAGTATTTCTTGAAATAAAATGGAAAATTTGTAAAATATATAAAATATAAAATCAAAAAAATCAAATGTTTAAAATAATTTAACTGAGATAATTCCTTCTTTATAATATTTATACATTTTATAAGCTTTTTTACTTATAATTTATTTAAATTTATAAATAATAAAAATTTAGCTATAATTTAATATTCTATTATACAAATTATTTATAAATTAAATTATAATCAAGAATTTAAAAATTACTAGTATTACACAATTTTAAAAGTATAATTTTCATAGAAAAATAAAATAGTTTCCATTAATTTAAAATTAATCCCTGATTGCTATTGCTACTTTCATTGGATATATTTATATAAAAATATGTGATTACACAATATACAAGACAGTATAGTCTCTGAAATCTTGAATTTGGATTATCTGTATCATAATATAAAATACAAACATTTATTATTAGAGATGAAATTTATTATAAAAGTAGAAATCAATTCATACTTTTATATAATATTATATGTATAATTATTTTACTAGTATATAAAAATTTCTACAGAATATATAATGTAATTTGTATAAAATTACGATTAAATTCAAAGCAAATACTATAATTATTTTCCTAAAAATAGACTAAGAAATAAATTTAAGATTATTCTATTGGATTTCGTGTAAATAAATATACGCATTTTCTCATAAATAATCTATAAAAACAATTTTTTAATTTTCAATAATACGTAAATAATATTATATTAGATATAAATTTGTGTATATATAATTATTTAATTTTATAAATTACTAAACTTTTATTTAAAAAATTTTTTTATTTCCATTCCCTTTATTTCATAGAGTACATCGAACTTTAAATTTATGTTTGATTATTTTGTATTTCAAATGCAATATTTTTCAAGATTGCAAATTTATTATACAATATTTTTGTTTTATGTTTATCGTATATTTGGTCGTATTTTGTCGTATTTTGTCGCATATGTTATCATTTTTAGAAAAAAATTTTCAGTTATGTTTTCTACTGTAATGAATCATATTTGTAATATTATATTTTAAAGTTATAAAATATATTTAATTTTTATTTAGTAGTTAATTAATCTCGTAAAACTTTATTTATTTTAGGTAAGTGAATTTTAGATGAAATAATTGAATAGTGTAATCTAATAAAAGAAACGAAAATTCAATCGCATACAAATTTTTTCTTTTCTAAAGTTATTTTTTATTATATATTTTTTTTTATTATAATTCATTTTTTTATTATATATTCATTTTCATTAGAGATTCTATTATTAATAAATAAATCTTCAGAATATATAGTATATACTATACATAATTATACTTGTATATAGAAATGATGGTGTAGCATACATTGCGACGAAAAATCATTGCTAATACTTGCAATATGGAATTTCTTAAATTAATAAAATTATGCGATCACGTATTATTTCAAATTTTTTTTATTAATTTCCTTATTAATACATTTTATACTAAACAAATATTTAAAATTTTTACTAAAGTAATAAATTATCTAAATTAATACTGTTTTTCATAAATACATTGAAAATTATATGTTAGTTATGCTGGTTCTGACTCACTTGGAAAACGTTTCTTGGAAAGTTTCATTATATTTGGATTAAAGATTTATTATATCTCCTATCGTAAAAAAAAATAAACATAGAAAAAATGTTTTATAGAGGTCACATGTTACCATTTCGTATACTAATGAAAAATTTGAATTACGTGAATTTGATCTTGATATTTTATATAAATTTTAAATAATATTACACATGGATCAGAAACAAATTCTGACATTTAAGAATTTCAGATATACAGAGTGTATTTCTTTTATGGTATATGCTGATTTTGAATGTTTATTTAAATGTGATTTTGAACGTATAGATTTATCAATTCTTAGCGTTTTAAGAATGTTTCATTACATTATTTTGAATTTAAAGATATTTAATAAAGAAAATTATTACATATTTTTATTACACTAAATTTTTTAATCAATCGAGTTAAGGATATTTTTGCAAAATTATAAAATTTAATGTATCTGTTATAATTAAAAAAAAGTAATAATATTAAAAATCTTGTACTAATTTTCATTTTTAATCATATTTCTCCTTATGTTGAAAACTATTAAGAAATATTAGTCGTTATATTTTTAATACATAATAACATGTTTTTCATTATTTATGTAAGTTATCACCTGAGTTTATGTAAGAAATTCAATAGCAAGATCTACGTTTCCACAAATTATAAAAAACGATAGTAAAAACTGAAGATATATATAGCTATAAATTAAGAATGAGTTAATAATAAAATTACCTCTGTAAATATTTTGTATACGTTCTAATATTTGTCTTGAAAGAAGGACTCATGAATTAGTAAATTACGTAATAATACAAAAATTTTACTACATGATTCAATAATAATAATATCCGTTTTTATATTTCAAAATATATAAAAAATCTATTTAATAAATAGAATTTACGTATTTCATTTTCTTAATTTCTATTGTAACAATCATATCGCATTAAATAAATGTATCAAATTTGAATATTAACTTTTTCATTATTATGAGCAAAAAATTTTAATACTTCAAGAAAGAAATTTTCAATAAATGAATATAAAAAGAATTCAGAAACGATATTATTACAATAAATATATGATTATAAATTTTTAAAAGTGTTACATAATAATTAATTATCAAATTAATATGAATTGTATTTACTTTTTGAATGGATAAATTAAAAACTCACCTTCGTTGTACTATTATATCGAAGCATTGTGACATTTTGATAGGCGCTTAAAAAGGATAAACCAATACTTAAGCATTTGCCATGATAAAGATCAACAGCTAGACTGAAATATTAAAACAATAAAAAAGAACTTTGAGTATGTTATAATACAACATACCTATATGAGAATTGATATGAGAATAATTTGTCTTATTACATTACTAATTTATGCAGAATAATATAATTATTTATTCTATTATTAGTATGTTAATAAACTATTATAAGCAATTTTAAGCATGCACCAGTTATTTTAACAGCACCAAATTCAATAATAGGGAGGAATCTAAATAATTTAAGTTAAAGTTTTATAACTAGACCAATTTTCGATTAAGGAAAGTAATAAAGAAGAACGGAATAATATTACAATAATAAATAATTTATTTGGAGATACGAAATATTTTTAATATTCCATTTCTAATCATCGAGTATAATATAAAGTTGTAATATATAAAATCTGATATATGATATATTAAATATCCTAAACGTAATAATTTTTTATTATTTTGAAATTATTTTATGTGATTATTATAAGATAATCTTAAATAAATCATTAAATATATTCCTGCATAAAAGATGAGTTCTTCTTACCATGATTTATACATTTTATGAAATACTGGTACAACTTTGAAATAATTCTGTAATAATTAATTCTTGTAAGGAACTTTATTTTATATCAATACGTATTAATTTAAAGATTTCAAATAATTAAATATCTGAGTTAAAAAATCCAATACATATTTCTCATAAGTATGCTTAAGTATTGTATAAATGATCGATAAATTTAAGTAATTTTATGAAATTTATATAATCCTCTACCATTTAAGCGTTTAAAAAAATTCAATGAATTTTTAATTTTGTTTTCGTAAAATTGATTAAAAATAACAAAATTAAAACAAAATCTTTAATTTTGATATTTTTAATTTTATGGTTTGATAACAATCTAATGCATATATAATGATATTAATATAAAAAAGAACATCATATACATCATGTTAAAATAATAAAAGCATAATAAATAATATCTTCAAAGAATTAGAAGATAATTACGTTATATTCATTGTTGCATCTGTAACACTATGTACCGCATACAAGACTCCACGAGCAATGAACATTTCACCATAATTATGATGATCAACGGTTATATCCCAAGCAAGCTGAGCTGTCATTGTATCTGGATCAACTTTCATCACGATAGTGCTATTTGATGTTGTCCCATAAATGGCCCACAAGCCTATATATCAAAAAATAAAATTATAAACATAATTTTCAGGTATATATTTGGATATATTTTATAATGAAAATGAAAGTTTTCATCAAAAACGCCGCATATTATTACGGTATGGTTTGAGTCGTGAGATAGTGAAAGGAAAAATTCTAGCAAGACAAACTAGGAATTCTGTTTTAAAGGTATAAAAAAGATAGAGAATCTGAGGTAAGAAAGTTCTGTAATATTTATTTTAGCGCGAAGATCGCGGTAAGAAATTGTTAGGAAAAAGGTACAGAGAGAGAGAGAGAGAGAGAGAGAGGAAAAAGAACAAAATAATAAAGGTATCTAAAATGAAAGGAAATAAAAGAGAAAAACGACCGTCTGAATGTGTAATGCAATCCCGCTGAAATTGTGTTTTAGCGTAAGTTTATTTATCATTGTTAATATACGCGGATCCTATATACGCGACGGATTATAATTATACATTACACTATAAATTGTTTTTATTCTTAAATTATTTGTTTAATTTTGAGATCTGTGATAATTTTTCGCTCCACCAACTCTTCCATCCAGATCAACATTCGTACATTCAGAATCTCGTATAAACACGTTCGCAATTCAATTAAGAGTAAGAAACTTTAATAAATATTTAATGTCAAGTATAAAGTATTAAATATTGTTAAAACAAAATTAGTAGCACAACAATCTAATTAACATACATAATTGTATACTTCTCTATCTTTCTAACGTAAATAATATTCATAACTATTTACACCATAATATATTAGTTCTTTAGTAATTTGGCATAAGAAAATAATAAATAATTGCTAATTTACCCTTAATCGTAAAAAGATATGAAGATATATATTAAAATAGATAATTAATTATAAATAAGTAATTTTTCTATTAAAATTCGCAATAAAGAATTGAATAATTTTTTAATACATATATATATATATATATTTATTTAAAATAATAATTTATATATAATATTTATAATATACATATATAGGTTAATTTTTTTCTGTTGGTATTATTTTTTTGAGTTTCTTTTATTATAAAGAAAGATATGTAAAATTAAGTTTTCAAATTGTTTTGTACTAAAGATATTAAAACTTTTAAATCTATATATTGCATTAAAGCATGGTTATAATACATGTTTGTTATATTTTTTATATTTATTTATCAATATAAACATGTTCAATTCTATATACCTATTCCTATATAAAAATTATAATACCTGATAATAATACTTAATAATACAATACAAGACTAAAACAGAAAAATTCTAATTATCATAATATTTTTTACCGTAAATTAAAATTATTACAATAATAAAAAGGTTAAATTTTATAAATTAAAAATGTTAATCTGAAAATGGCTGATTTATAATCATGCATTTTTAGTTTTTCGCTCTGAAATAATATCATAAATTTCATATACTTAAGATGTTATTAATGTCTTTAATAATATCAGTAATCATATTCGTTAAATAATATTAAATTCATGATATTTAAAATTCAATAAAATTAAAGATAATAGACAATTTATATAATATTTTTTTACGAAATTTTCAAAAAGTGTTTTTAAATAGAAATAGAAGCTTTGCGTACGTAACATAAAAAGAAAACAATATAACATAAGAATGAAAAATGTGTTATTTAATCAAATGTGCAATCTCATATAATATACGAAGTTATAATAAAAATAGATTATATTATGGCTTCACAATTAAATCGATTCCATTCAATGTATAAAAATCACAAAAATATCACTGATATTCGATTTCCTAATGTAAAGAAAAAACATTATTCTATACATCTCTTGATTTTGAAATGTATCTTAAGTTTAAATTTAAAATTATGCAAATTCTGTCAATATATTTGGAAGGTTTCTATTAATGGTTACAATTAAACATATTTGTAAAATAATTTGAAGTACTTACCATTTTCATCAACATCGAAATCAACGTAATTGAAATTATGATTCGGTGTATACAAATAATTGCCCGTATTAATGCGCAATCCCGGTAGTTCCATTTCCAAACGTCCGTAGGCATACATCGTGCCCTCGGAATGTGTCAAATCTAACCGAATTATCGATGATCTATTGTATGGATTGTAAAAGAAGTAGCCATCATTTACGAGATGACCATTTCCCTACGAACGCAAATGTAAAATTGTGAGAAGTAAGTGAAAGAATAAAAACGTAACTTTTCACTAATAATTAATGCAGGAAAAAAGAAAGAATAGAATGAAAGACAATATATTTTATTCTGACATTAATTCTTAACTAAAATTAAATATTAGATCTTAAAAAATAATAAACTATTTTATGTTCTTTCACAGAATACATATAGAAGTTTGACAAGAAATCATCGGATATCAATCGAAATTAGAAGATTAAACATCGGAATTAATTTCACAAATTTATAATAATATAATAATAAAAAATAATATAAATTAAAGAAGATACTAGACTATACATATCTAAAATAAATTCAAGTATGTAACGTTCCATAACTCAATAATATAAAATAGTTTTTTTACTGACAATGAGCAATTTATTATGAAACTTACACCAAAATTCAAAGGACTATTTTTAGTACAGTCAAACTCCAACAATAGTATCTGTAACATCAGAACATGCTATTGAAAGTTAATTTCAGAAAAAATAATTTGTAAATCAACCTTTAAACAGTCAACAATAAAAAAGCATTGTTTTAATAGTATAAATAAAGAAGGGATAAAGATATTCTTTTTAATAACAGAGCGAGTATAACTCTCTTTAATCAATCCTATTAAGTAAATAGGATTCATAAATTAAATAATATTTATTCAAGAAAGCTCCATTCGCATAATGTGCTTTGAAAAATGAATAGATCTGTATAAATTAAATGTGTTTAATCAAAATAATTTAATATACTTACGGATAGTTACTACAAGAAGTTAAGAATATAGTCTCTTTTATATTAATAAAATAATTATAAATTTTATGAAAGTAGTATATGTAATTGTATTACTGAATATGATATAATAATAAATTTACTTCAGTTTCATTTTTTAATTAATATATTATCTTAAATCTCTAAATAATGTTCAACTTCGTTAACTATATTATTTTATGCTTTAAAATTTTAATAGGAATTTTTTGCATATCAAGATCCTTATTTTTATTTATTACTACATGCAATTTAATTCAAATATATTCAAATATAAAAATCATGAAACTAAATCTATGAAAATTTAGAAGTCTTACTATTTAATTAAATTTGCTATTTAAGAGTTATTGACTCTGAAATATGAATTTTTTAAAAGTTAAATATCTTTTTATTTCACCATGAAGTTTATTTTAACACGATTCCTCATATTTTATATAATAAATAAATATTTCTTTTAATTTACCCTATATTAATAAAATATACATAAAAATTCTGAATTATTATTTTATTCGTTAAAATTTGTGGTTTCTGCATGAATCAATACGACTTTATATCTTCATTTGAACTATTATTACCTGAAAGGCATAAGGCAGTTTAATACTTCGTGGTATTTTTCGCTGTGTGTAGTCATCGACATCACCATATTCGTAAATGTGAGAGGTATCACTGCTGCGAGTAATCCACAGTTTTCCTGACATCGTTTCGCTCTTTGGTGATGCATCCTGCATCCATACACCGTAAAGATCATCCATCTGGCCCTTGAAAACAGGTATTCCCACTGCACCTATTATGCCCTCTGCACGAAAACTGATATCAAATAACTGATATTTTTTAAGAGACTTATATCCCTTTTACTCAATCGCGATTCAGAATTAATTAGATTAATTTCAAAATTAGAGTCAATATTCTTTGAAAAATTGACGATACCTGATCCCAGAAAAAAAGGTTATTTCCCTACAATAGAAGTAATATAATATTTAAATAATTATGTAAAATCAATAATAAATTACGTTTGCACTGTATATAATTATATATTTTGTATTCTAAATCTTTTGTTTAAAAATTTCATTTTTATTATTATTAGTGCGTAAAATATACAATATATACTACGTATATTTTAACATAAATACAAAATTACATGATGGTAGTATCTTTATTACAGTTATATTATGTATATTATCTTATACATGTATATTCTGAATATTTACATAATTATATGAGTAAGATATTATAACATTATTAGCAGTTACCTAAATAAAAATGGTTAGATTTTTAAGTTATAAATTACTTTATAAATACTGTAAAAACGTTTTGTATTAGCTTCTCATTTTCATTTCATTAAAAAACTTATTTTCCAATTCTTAATTTTGCAGATAAGTAAAAAATATATAACTAGTAGATAATTGAATTAAATTATATACATACATACATACATACATAATTGAACTATATTAAACAAGATATACGCATGTCTATATTATCACATTCCAATTAATGAATTATAATTATTCATTAACATTCAGTCTTATTTTTTTCGTTTTAAATATATATTAACCAATTGTAAAGAAAATATTCAATTATATAATTTTATAAATAAATACTTAATTATTTTAAGAAAGCAAGAAGTCATCATCGTAATTAATGATTTTAATCTAAGTTCAAACTTTGAAAAGTAAATATATTTTGAAGAAGAAAAGCTGGAGTTTAATTATTAAACGATTATGATTTAATTATCTCAATTAGATATGTAGTTATCAAAATATATTAATAAACTTGTAATTTAGAATATTTTATTTTAATTTAAAACTCAAATTATATCAATATTATTATATTTTTATATTAAAAAAAATATACAAAAATTCTTTAACTAGAAGTACAAATATTATCAACTACATATTTGATACAATTTAAATAAATTAGAAGTATTTTATAAAAACGAGCTACAAAAGTAAAAATAATAAATAAAAATAATTTGTTCAACAAAAATATTTCAAAAATAATTTTGAAATATTGCCTTATATTACTAAATATTTTTGAATACTTCTATCACGGATATGTACGTATAGGTAAATTAAATAAAAATTCAGATTTCAAAAAAATTTTACAATATTGAATTTATAATTCATTAAAAATATAAATACGATGTATTATTAACGATATATTGTTAATTATAATTAAATAAACATAAAAAATATATCATAAATATGACATACTTAATTCAAATTACGTAAAATAATTCGTTATAAACAAAGTTTACACAAAAAATATTTTTATTTGATAAAAATTATGGCTATCTATTCATTTGTAAGCGTTGAGTAATAAAACTTGATTTTTTTTTCATTGTATAGACGTATTTGACTTAATCACAATTAATTATATATAATTTTAGATACTAATACATTTAATGGAAAGGAGTATAATTTTAATTTTTAAATGAAAAAATTCATTGTACATTTATGTTAGAATTAAGTTTTTACAAATAATTGATTTTTAATATGGATGAAGCATTAAAAAAAATTGTAATTATACTATGATAAAGATACTTTCATTTTTCATGACTTTGAAATAATGACAAGAAAACTGATTCTTAAAAATATAATTTATTTTAAAATATTCAGTTCAAAGTACTAAAAAAGATAAGAAAAATGAATAAATAACATACTGTGATTGACTTACCAGCGACTCTCGTTGGCATCCCCGTTAGATTAATGCTAATCATTGGCTTCGCTTCAACACCTGTGTAGCCACAATTCGCTCGTGGATAGCTGTCACATTTCAACTGAGGACAAAGACTCCTATACTGTGGCCGGGGAGGAGGGAGCTTACCAAAAAGAACTAGACCTTTAGGCTCTACTACTGTCTTATCGCTCACATCTGCAAAAAAAGTTTGTTCGCACTTTTCTAACTAATTAACATTTTTTATAAACATAAAACAATTGAAAACAAATTCTCATATTATTTTATTTATAAAAGTTCTTTAAAAATAATTTATAAATGATTTGGATAAAATTTATATGAGATACACAAAAAGATCAGTAAATGAAACTGTCATTTTTCTTCAACTTAAATTGAAATGTAAGGGATATCGATAGTATATATGATTTAATATATATATATTGATCTATATATAAACATTGATCTACTAAGTTAACTATTAATATCATTCGTAGAAATTTCAAATTTAACAAAAATTAATAAAATTAAATTATAAATTTTATTATAATTAATCAATGTTATTCATATTTTATATCAAAATTTTCAAATTATGCCACTTATTGAATTATCTAATGTTGGAATAACATTATCACAAATAATTTTTCATAATATACAATTGTAAAAAATAAGTTGTAACATATAGAACTTTTAATGAATAGTAGTTTTTTATTATCATGAAAAATATTTGATTAATATTTTATAAATCATTAATAGCATTATATAATTTAGTAATTATTATCACTCAAAAAATTCATTTTGAAATACACTTATTCTGGACCAGCAATGTGAATTAATGATTATGTAAATTATTGATATATCATTCAATATCTCAGTTGATTAAGTGATAAGAAAATGGAATCCATTTTGAAAATGAAAATCAATGCATACTGAACTATGAAGGACACAAGCGTTACTACATAAATGAAATGTTCACTATTTTGAAATACACTATAAATTCACTTCATTGATTAGTTATAATTTAAGCAGTTTAAATGCTATAAAAATTATTATAAATTATATAAATATATAAAACTAATATTTTCTTAATGTCATTTGTTTTCTAAACTTACCTTTGAGAGTTATTGTGCCTTTTGTAATATTTATCATATTCCTTGCAACACAGTAGTATGAGCCAAAATCAAAAGAATTTATTTTACTGATTTTCAGTTTCATCCTGAACTGAAAATTAGATTAAAATTTTTAAAACAAAATACATTTAAAATTGTAATCATCAACACCAACATTAATAAAAAAAAATCAAAGCTTTAAACTAATCGTGCCTAGGCACAATTAATCTAGTTTAAATCAAAATACAATAAATTTGAAATACAATAAAAGACTGTTTAAAAAATATAAAAGCATTGAACACGTTTTTATTAGACATTTAATTATTTAGAAACTTGTTTATCTTATATTTTATAAAGAAGAAGAACTTTAATTTAATTATACAAACAAATAAGACTTATTCTAATTTTCTATTTTTAATACTATCAACCTATTTTCTTAATTAATAAAAATAAAAAAAATTGTATTTTCCATGTGTTTCAAACATACTTAATTTAACGCAACTGAATAAATTACATTTTTTATGGTAAAATACATATTTTTATTAAATTATTCTTTTAAAGGCAGTAAATATGTGAATCAAAAATATTAATATTAATATTAAAATATTAATCATATACCGATACAGAATATTAGAAAAATATAGGTTTTCTTTAATACAAGAAAACCTATATCATTTTCTTAAGTGATAAGACTTAATTTGAAAATATTTTTTAAAGAAATGCTTTACATATTCAATAATAGTATCGAGCATTGATTTAAAAAAATTTTGAATAAGCCGCTTAATTTGTTTTTTACAATTAATTTTTAAATGTTAAAAAATCCAAAAAAAATCTTAACCCAATTCAACTTTAAGAAAATTTAAACATTGCCCAATTATAAAATATATCATATTACTGCATTATAGTGAAAGGAAATTTATTTGACATAAACAGGCTCTTTTCGATTAACAATAAAATACACCGACTTTAATGAACAACTTTGTTTATAACAACATCAAAAAATAATTAAGCATGTAAATATATTTTCAAATCTATGCATTTAAATGTAGTTTATTATTTTATAAATAATAGATCGTTCAACAAATTTTTTGCTGTCAATGTATACATAGAAACTATTGGCTTCGAGCTTAACAAAGGCTTCAGTGCTTTAATCTAGATAAATATTTGTCTACACTTAATCAAATCATGTTTTCATCTATTTCGGAAATCAAATAGTTTAAATTTTCATGAAAAAACTTAAATATATTTATATAACACATAAAATTAAATTTTTTAATATTTGTATATGTGCGTACAGAATTCATATTTTCATAAATATGAAAGTTATAATAGTTATAACATAATTCGTAATTTTGCGGGAGAAACAGTAAACTTATACCCTTACGCTTGGCTTTACAAAAATTGTTACATCTCTGCCGATTTACTCGGGGTCGTGTTTCGGACACCGTACGAATAGTCGTGGGGTAAAACGATCCCTGCACAAAAGCGCGTTATCGCAATTCACATTCACGGAAAAGCAGAGAGAGAGAGAAAAAAAAAGATACGCTAAATGTAAAGTAAGGAGATCAGCGCTTACAAATAAAGATTTTAGAAACATCATGCTGATGTGGCGTGTTGCAGTTGATGTTCACCTGGCGAAACCATGGATAATGCTGACTGTTCTCATGCAGGGCATCTTCCTCGGGAGCTTACGCTGTCGGGTACGCACAAACTGATCGCCGGTTACAACCTTTTTGGTGTAATCGATGGTCATACAAAACGTCAAGTAAAGATGAACGGATACTAATGTCCACGATCGTCGGCACAAAAAGTATTCGGCTGAAGGAAAACAGAGAAAATTCTCGTCTTTCGTGTCGTGATGGTTACAATCGAGAAATCCGAAGAAGTAGTAACTAATCGACAATACGCGAGACGTAGGGCCTTTCATATTCCTATCTCCAATCAGCATTTTCTTCTCTCTCTCTCTCTCTCTAGTTAAACCACACTAATTTGAAAACTTCTTTATAAATATAAATTAATTCTAGAATATAATAATTATATAATTATCGATATTAAAATATATAATTATTACTATACTTTGAGAATGAATATAATTTTAATGTAAAATTTATTAAAACTTTATACATAATTGGAAAACTCTTTAAATTTTTAAAAATCTCTCAAGCTAGATGAACAAATTTTTAAACTACAATCTTCATAATATAATGTAATATAATCATAAAGAATATCTGGAGTACATATTGCCATATTAATCTTTACTTTATCATTCGCAATTTATATTAAAATATTGATAATTGCCTTATTTACATAAATATTTTATAAATTAGTATAGTATTCGAGACAGTGATTATACATTTGGAAATGTTTCTTTAAATATACATTTTATATCTTTCATATATATCAAATATTGTAATTAAATTTATGCATTCTTTTTTTAGTACATTGCAATTGTTATAATATCATTATAAAAAATATGCACTGGATGAAAGGCATAATAATAAATAAACAAATGCTCGCCGATCAAGTAATAAACAGTGATTTAGATTAATATACTAAGACTGTTAAATTTGACTTTATGAATTTTATTAGAACAACTGCTCACTACTTCATGATTATGAGAAAACTCTGCTCTCTTTTGTTTACTATGCACTAAAATCAATTTAAGTGTTTATCGAATCACCCCTCATATAGTCAATTCTCCTCTCACCAAATATGAAATCTCATAGACCTAAAGAACAAAGATCATTAAATTTAAATCAATTTTAAATTAATAAAAAATCTCTAGTCCTATTTTAAGAAGAATTCGCACTATGCTCTTATTACCCACTTATAAAAATACTAATTATTTTCGCATATATCTGCTTATATCATAAAATTTTATCGACATCTTGTTCGCAACAAATACCATCTTATAATATTATGCTTAATACTATTTGTGCAACACAACAGTCTTATAGAATTTTTGTATTAAAATATAAAAATATTTTGTAAAACCAAACCATTCGAAATGTTGAAAGTTCTATATATATAAACAGATTTTGTTATTGATAAAATTTAAAATTATTATTTATGTTAATAATATATCAAATATTTACGGACTAAATATTTTTTACAAAAATTAAATAAAAAGAAATATTGTGCATTAATATAACAGTAATAAACTAATTAAAAAAATAGATATCAAATTTTTCCAATTATGAAACTGTAGCAATTAATTCATAATATAAATTGAACTTAGAGATTATATCAATACAAAAACAACAATTTATTCCCATTTAACTTTAGTTTGTATGATTTTGAAATAAGCCGAATATATATATTTACCTTGAATAATTTGAATATTATTAAAGTTACAAAGATTGTACTTACACTTTCATAAAAGAGTTACTTTAGTATATTAAATAATATATCTTATTGATAAGTGATTAAAATTTTTGACTTTGTAAATATTCTACATTATATACAGGATTATTTTTTCTGTTCCTAATATAAACATTTATAGATAATTACAAGAATAAAACAAAAACCTAAGATAAGATTTTCAGTGTTTTGTATCAATTACCTTAAAAGATAAATAATAGATGATTTGTTAGTAATAATGGGCATTGCATTCTTATGTGATATATTTTTTAATACCATACCTTGTAATCTCTTCTATATTCTTCTTCCTGCAACCTGTATTTCTCCGGTTTACTGACAATTCGACCATCTTTATTTTCCCAGTGCAATTCTGGTTTAGGATATGCTTCGACTTCACAATCGAGTACAACATTGCCATGATTACGAGCCCTTACCAATGGCACGCGAACTCGTATTAATGGTTCGACTAGAGAAATATTAAAATAAACGGTATTATTAAAAATCATTTAAGACCAAAAGAAGAGTCATAATAATTGTAACAACTAAATAATATAAAATTAAAGTTGTTATTTCTGTAATAGGCAATTTTTGTTAAGTTTATATTATTTTTCTGAATGTATTGGTTATAAGATCGAAGTGAGTCTAATGTTAAAAACAATTTTTTACCGAATCTTTTGAAATTTTAAAACATAAAATAATAAAGTTTAAGTATTATTATTTATGAAATATATATATATAATATATTACTATGTAAATGTATACAAAATATTTCTACAATGAAATATAAAGATCAAAATTACTATTTTTAATGTTTTGATACTTTTGTGAAAAATATTATGAAAATGCATAAGCTATAGTTTAAAGAGAATTTGTCCAAATTTTTCTTTCAAGAATCATTAATAAAAGTTATTAAAAAGAAATTAATGAAGTTCATAATCAAAATAAATATATGATTTAATATCATTAATACTCAAATATTTATTTATGATTTATTCACTATTCATAATTAAAATACCATAAACTTTATATAAATAAAATACAGATACGAATCCTTTATTTACCTTTTCATTAATGATAATGTTATGTGTATGTGATTTATGTATTAATTCACAATCATTTTTTATGAAAAGAATTTCTTACTCATACAAATGCATTTTTTTATCTAATATTTATTAAATATTTTCAACACATTTGTGCAAGATATATATATGGACTTATATGCTATTAAATATTACAATATTTTTGTTTTATTTTATTATATTCTATAAATTTTCATAAAACCAACTTGAACTTTTATAGACTTTCTACTGCTACATTAAATACGAAATTGTGTTTTACGGGTTATCAATTATTTCATGTTTTTTTAAAACCTACGATGTAAAAATTAGGAGAAGAATGTTTTAATTAAAATGCTTTAAAAAGCTATCAAAAAAATTCTTAGTTTACTAAATGTTTCAGCTTTCAGGCTATCAAAAGCAAAAAATTTAAGAATTTGTTTATAAAATCAACGATATTATAACCGGAAAGGATCTTGGATCCGACAAATATAATAGAAAGGTAAATTTTCCGATCTTTTAATATCTTTGAAAACCCATTTGGTTATGTTGTTATCTAAAAGTGTCATGGTGAAGGAGGACACCACAATGATACATTCAAAACAGAATTTGTTTTATTAAATTTATCTATATCATATAATCTCAAAATATGTAAACAAATAGTAACAAAATTGGCAAAAATACTAAATATTTTCAGAAACAATAAATTAAAGCTTTAAACCAATCGTGCCTAGGCACAATTAATCTAGTTTACTTAATATTTACCAATATTTTAATAATCTTAGTTTTACTAAAGTAAGTAGTTATTATAGTACTATATTAACTACCAAGGTACTATACTATAATACTATACTATATACTATAATACTATAGTAGTTAGTACTAAATTACTAACTATTTAGAAGATTGATAATGATTTGATATAAATCATTGAGAAAGTCAAAATTCGTTTGAAAGTGAAGATTCAGAAACTTACAAAAAAAGAATTAAAAATGATGTATAAGATATAAAAAAATTTATATACCATATCGAAAATGGATTAATAATTCGTTAGTGAATAAATTATGAAGGGCACGCTGTCAGAAAAACACACAGAGAAAATGATAGATGAGCATAAACTTTTTTGCGATTTGCTATTGGTAAAAATATTTCTTCTATGGATTTAATATTTAAAGTTGTACGGATGGCATTGTAATTTAAAAGCTCTATTAAAAATATTACCCGACATAACTTTGATGGAACTATTGAATTCTTTAGTAGGAACTATAGAATTCTTTAGTAGGAACTATAGAATTCTTTAGTAGGAACTATAGAATTCTTTAGTAGGAACTATAGAATTCTTTAGTAGGAACTATAGAATTCTTTAGTAGGAACTATAGAATTCTTTAGTAGGAACTATAGAATTCTTTAGTAGGAACTATAGAATTCTTTAGTAGGAACTATAGAATTCTTTAGTAGGAACTATAGAATTCTTTAGTAGGAACTATAGAATTCTTTAGTAGGAACTATAGAATTCTTTAGTAGGAACTATAGAATTCTTTAGTAGGAACTATAGAATTCTTTAGTAGGAACTATAGAATTCTTTAGTAGGAACTATAGAATTCTTTAGTAGGAACTATAGAATTCTTTAGTAGGAACTATAGAATTCTTTAGTAGGAACTATAGAATTCTTTAGTAGGAACTATAGAATTCTTTAGTAGGAACTATAGAATTCTTTAGTAGGAACTATAGAATTCTTTAGTAGGAACTATAGAATTCTTTAGTAGGAACTATAGAATTCTTTAGTAGGAACTATAGAATTCTTTAGTAGGAACTATAGAATTCTTTAGTAATATTTAATGATGGTCACAATATTTTTTTGTATGTAACAGAATTTTATACTCACAAAGTCAAACAATGATTATGATATACTGCATAAAACAACACATATATAGCATTTTTATACCAAGCAAAGAACAAAAAACTTGTCACATAAGGTTTTTATTATGGAATTTCTAATAAAGAATAAAGTAATGCTGTTTATACTCTCGAAATGCATGCTGTGTAATAAGATAATATTTTAAGAATTTATCATCTCAATAATTAGTTTTAAAGCTTTAAATACGTCTTCCTTGAAACCATTTTTTTTATTTAGGTAGCTACAGTTATATCATGGTTTTCTTTAACCTCCATAAGAAGTTTCCTGTTTTTGTATTTAGCAATTTAATCCTGACTTTTCTTTGTCATGTTTCTTATTATATAAAAATAATTCTTTGGAAAAATCCTACACAACTATAATTAGTACAATATATCACTTATAGTCATTCTTTTATATTAAAATACCTCCGTTCAAGACTTCAAGATTCGTTATTTGTTTTACTATTTTAATGGATTCACTTTCTATGAACATTTACTACTAAAAAAACTATTATTAATATTATATAATAAGGTTTACATATAGTATATATTATCATATGATTTTTAAGAACTTTTGTTGTTACGCATTTAAAAAATATTTTATATGCACCGTTTAATCTAATTCAAAATAAATCTTCATTATAGTCATTGCTTTTGATACTTGTACTTAATCTTTTACTTTTTCTTAAAAATTTATTGTAAGTACTATATAAAATATTTATGTAAATTCTAATAAACAAGCGTATAAACCTCTTTCTATTTCATCCAAATTTATTTTTGCGTACATATATATAACATGTAACTCTCGTACGCCCAATTATCTGCGACCTCGCGCATCGGCAGATGTGCTAATCGCAACACCTAAAAGAAGAACTCGCAAATCGCAGCTTTCTGCGGTCAGAGATGGCCACAACGAATCCTTAGTGGCCAAAGAGAGAGCATTCGCAAACTACGTCAATCTCAAATGATGATCAGGATTGACGCAGCGTATCGCGTCATTCTCTGATTTTATTCGGGACGACATCGCAAATCGCGAGTAACACTATTAAAACCAGGTTGGAAGGAATTCCAAATTGGTCAAGTGATCGTTGGGAATCAACTGACTGCAAGATCTGTGAACAAAGCAATTTATAACCACATCACAAACATGATCGCTCCGTCCTCCTTGCGCGAGCTGATACTCGCTAGACTATTCGCGACGATGTATATGCGTAAGACGCCTCGCGTTTATGTTCACGCTTATTTTTGCATTTATGTTCGATTTGTGTTCATGTTTGCACTCGCGTTATGTGCATGTTCTTCGCAGAACCAACTGCGTATCCGTGGTATGCGCTGTGGGCGCCAACACGCTCAGTCAGTCGCAAGCCCATCATCCATTCTCATTTCTTGCGCTCATACTCATCGCCAATTGTGTTCTTTACTTGCACTCATTCACGCGTCACTCGGAAGAATTCTAGAATGCTCGGATTCTCTCCTCGGCTTAATACACGATGCTTACAATATTTATCTCTCATCGTGTTGTCCAATGAGGTGACCATTTTTCATCGATTATTTTGCAGCAATATTATTAGTTTAGCGCGAACTGGGAATTTTCATCGTAGCTAAAAGTGAATGAATATTAAAAATATTTTCTATTAAAAAGTAATTGAATTTTTAATTATGAATATCAATAGCTTTTAATATTATGGTAAGATTAAGTATCATCGAAATAAATTCTATAATTTAATTTAAAATAAAAATATTAATTTTAATAATTAAACGACATATTATAAATATATTAAATTTAAACTATATACTATACATATACATACTATATGTATACGCTATAACAACTATTAAAATAACTTATTATATCTAATAACAAATTTAATTAATTTGGTATTTTGTTCAAAATAAAGATGAACTTCAATTCTTAATTAAATAATATGTTCATAAAAATTTTTAATCTTGAATAAGAATAAAACTTAGTAAATAACTTAAAATAGTTATAATTAGAAAACTCACATTTGACACTCAACTTATATCGTTTACTAGAACTCGGAGGTATCCCATTATCTGCAGTGCAAGTGTAATTCCCCATATCATCTCTATGCACAGAAGATAAATTCAAGGAGCTTCCATAAATTGCTGATGCTAAAACAAATCCACGAAAGTACATAGAAATATTTCTTATAATAAATTTTTATTATGCTAAAAACATTAAATGAAATCAATATTTACAAAAAACTAATTTATTCAAGTAAATTGTAATGAAGGTAATAATAAATCTGTGTTTCGCTTGATTATACTATGTAATGTACATAAATAAACTTTTAAAAATATGGTTGATTATTTTTATGAAAATTTAAATACATAATATTTATTATTTTTATTATTAATTTTACTTTTTTTCGAATGTTATTTTATTTAGGTATAGTGTTCCCCTTTTTTAATTTGTAGCATCTTGATATACTTATTTAAATAATTCTTTAATTAATATAAGATTGTCAACTACATTTAGAGTTTAAAAAATTCAAAATATTTTTTAAATTTTTAAAATTATGAGAATTCTTTCAAAAATATTAAGATTTGTAATTTTATTATGTTGTAAAGGTAGTACTAAAACTTTTTCGTGAAATAACTTTAATATTATTTACAATTTGATAATAATTGAGGATATTTAATTGTTATATTTAATGTATTATAATTGTTATAATAATGTTGAATATAATGTTGAATATGAATGAAATTATAGAAAATAAATTCTTATGAGAATAAACAAAAGAAAAAATATTTTATTCGAACTAATATTCATATTTAATTTTATGACCATATTAATTTTTCAAATATACTGTTCAACATATTAAAGTAAATACATGAAAACTTATGTATATTGAAAATACCAAGAATAAATTTTCAAACAGAAAATAAAATTGAACATTAAAATTATTAACATTACCTTTCTATTTTAAAACTTATATGTCAAGTTTATCAAATTTATCATATAGTTATATTAACTACAAAATTTGTTATTAATTAATATATTATTAATTAAATAAATTTTTTATTAATAAACGAATTTTAATGAAAACCTAAAATGAGTAAATTATTAATAATTCAAAATAATTTCTCAAAATGTGTGCATTTTTTGTTGGACAATCGCATATAATTTGTATGAACATAGAAAGCTCAATCATATTACTCGTGTCCTTATTGATATTGTTATATTTGGGCTGTACATTACATCAGCGATCCGACAGGCAGTGTTCGACGCGGTGCACCAACTGGCACATCCAAGAGTAAAGACAACGATGGAGTTGCTGACATAACGTTTCCTTTGTCCATCCATAAAATTAAATAGCCGTGGACATGTATGCAGTACCAACTATCGAAGACATGAAGACACTTCATCACAGCACTAATAAAAGCGTTTATCATCCATCATCCAGCTTTCAACCCGTTAACATGGACATCATGACGATGCTGCTGTCGAAAGGATTAAGATACATACATTGTTTCGATTTATGCGCTGGCCCGAACATTCCTATTGTTGGACTAGGAAACAAAACTTGTTGCTCGAGCTTTTTACACCGGCTGGATTTGTCGTTTTGGAATACCGATGCAAGTCACGGACTAAAGACGCCAATCGAAGTCGAGAGCCTGTTACGAGCGTTAAATGGACCTCAAATACGACTAGACTAACAACATCGGCATATCATCCGCAAGCAAACATAATGGCGAGAGACTGTTTCAACAATTAAAGCTATCAATTCGCTGCCACAACAAGAAACGATAGATGGCAATACTTCCAATAATTCTGTTTGGTATAAGAGTAGCTTGGGAGAAAAACCTCTAGTTGACAGCGGGAAAGTTTATTACCAGAAAAGTTCCTCATACTAAAGAAACAATAAAAGGAGGCGTCGGTTTTCGCAAGAAAACTACGCCAGTACGTAGGACAGCTTCGGCGAATGTAAATCGTACATTTTAAGGATCTGAAAACAACAAGACATATTTTTGGAATGCACAAGGAGCCCTCCAAATATTGAACGAAAATTCGTTAGGGGTAGTAAAACGAAAGGCATAAACCTTCGTCGTGCGAATCAACGAGAAAGAAGCGATATTATCAGTGTATTGCCTGAAACCAACCAACATATTGCAAAATAGCGAAGCGGAGATACCATTCACCACAATAAGGCAAAAGAAAGATATCGACACGTATGAAAAACAACAGCAAAAACCAACAGTACCACCAGCTCTAGTCACATCAAGTAACAATAAGTAACAGCAGAGAGGCATGAAAACATAATGCACAAATCGACGAGTGCATTGGATGAACAATACCAGACCGGCTTCGCCTGAAGAACAATGCGACTCCGTCACTGACAGGGGGCTACTGTAGCGGTAATGCAACACATCTCCGATACAAAATCCAATAAGAAAATCTCAATCACTAATCAATAATTTATCAAGTATATTAATTTTGAAAACTTGAAATATTTCACAAATATAATACATAAATCATTTATGCGAGAGACATGGGACATACGTATGTTATACCATATGTTTATTCAAAACTTCTTTTTGCAATATTCCTAAATATCTTTTTTTAATTATTATTACTATTTCTATCCATTGTTCTTGGGTACAAGAATTTTGGACTTTTATTCGTAAAATATCAATAATTAATGTATTTATAGTGTTGCTACAGACAATCTACTGTCCGTACTCATATACGCCACAACTTCTATTTCTTTAAAAGTATCTATGACCATAAAAAATTTTTTATACTTTTTTGTAGTTGGTAATGATTTTTATTAATAATAGTTACTAAAAGTTTTCAATTTTTCATCCCCTAATCGAGATTTTTTTTGAAGGTATTTTTAAGGTAATATCAACTTTTGTTGATGAGATGATAATTGTTAGATTTATTTAGTAGTTTAAAACAAATTTCAAGATTTTAAAAATTTGATTTTTTGTTGGAGATCAAACGTAGAAAACTCCGAACTTATGATATTTTAATATAACCAATTATGAGTTTTAAATTATAATAAGCTTTAAATAGATATATTAAACCATTTATATTACATGAATTATAAGAAATGAAAAATTATTTTCTACTTATAATGTTCATAGTATATTAATATTTATCATTCAGACTTAAATATATCAAATATTTCAAAATCAAAGTGTTATTATGATTTTACTGTGTTATTCAAATTTTTAAATGGATGATTATGAATGGATGAATATTTAATATTGTTCCACAATATAAAACATTTTTATATACTATCCTTGATCACCTTAACAGTTAGCCGAATAACAAAGCGTTACTTTCTGTTTATATAATAATATCTATAAAAATTGATCTCATAAATATATATATATCTAAATTTGATTGTATAGAGTACGTGAAGATATGTATGGATTTTAAATCGAACCTTCAATATTTCAAAGTACAGCTTGTATAAGATAGCTGAGTCAGACATACATAAATTTAATATTTTATAATATTATCTAAGATTTTTTATTTTCCAACCAATATTATTCCATTTTCTATTAGTACCAAAACCATGTTTACCTGATTAAATAATCTTCTTTGATTGAAGCAATTCAAATTTTTATAATAAATATAAGATAAAATCTATAGACTTCTAATTTCCTAAACTTCCTGTAAGTTTATATAATTATCATATATATTTTATTATTATATACATTTTCTAGCTCACTATGAAAAAATTCAAAGAAAAGATAAGTTTACTAGATTCAGAATTAATTATAAATTATGTTTTATATTTTTCTAATACATTTTGCTGACTTAGATACACAAAAATGTTTTCCGTGTATTTCTGAAAGTTTTTCCAAGACATTTAACCAATCATAACATATATTTTTCATATGAAATTTAATTTAATTTTTTCCATTTATGCATTGATTATCTACTTTTAGAAATCAGAGAATTCTTGATCAAAGAATTTTTGATTAATTTAAAAAAATTTTAAAAGATCTTAAAAAAATATTTGATTCTAAAATATACTTACTTAGTACATTTATCTACATGCTATTCTATAAAATATGTAAAATATTTAATGAAATATAGTTTGCCTTGAATAAGTTAAAACTAGAATAAAAATTAATTTAACAGAATATTTATTACATATATTTAATAGAAGTAAATTTTAGTCTTGTACATATATATTCTAAAGTAGAAGTGTGTAGTTAAAACATTATTTTACTTTATGTTGAAATGACAAATAAATTTTACTATAAATTAATGCATCATAAATATAATAAATAATACATTAACTTTTAAAAGCTAACCACCTTAGCATCTATTAGAATTTATTTGGATATTTTATGTATGTTTTTGCCGATAAAGTAACCCAATATTAATATATATTTAAAATATTTTTAAAAATTCGTAACAAAAATTAAAATAAAGTTAATTACAATTTATAACACTTGTAATCAAATAATCTTGAATGCATCTTGAATAATTATTACAATAAACTATTTCGTTGATGAAAGTTCTTTTTATTCGGAAAAATTATATACTCTTATGCATTCCTTGTAAATACTTATGTTGAAACAATTTAGTTAAATTAGATGAGCTCTATGTCTTTTTTTAAGATTAAAAGCTTATCGCATCAGCTCTATACAAAGAAATTTTTTAAATAATATACTTATATAAGAAAGTATGTTAGTTTAATTAAATTTTGTTGTTTTTTGCTTTTATTGTTAGCATGTGATCTGAAAACTGATTCCTATATATCCTACCTGTCTTCGTTAAATCTGACTTGAACACTTTCTGTCTCTTTCTCGCCCTCTTTTTTCTTACTCCTACACTATTTTTATTTATGTAGCATTCTCTACATCTACCTGTCCTTCCTTTAATTTTTTTACCACTACAATACCTTAAACTTTATATACACATCTCTCATTAAACTTACTAAACAACTAATTAACCCGCATCAAGCTTGTAAATATTATCAACGGACAAAATTAATATTGAATCAGTATACGAAAACAAAAATCTCAAAGGAAAAATGCTTTAGATTCCGATTTTCCATTTCATGTTGTTATGCCAGGTCTTATAATAAACTTTCATTTCTTTTCATTTCTTAATTATTTCTTTCATTTAAAATTAATAATAACAAAATGCAGTTAAACTACGTAGAAGTGAAGTAGAAGTGAATAAAATAAATACTTAACTAGATCAAATTTTAATGGAAGTTTTCATTTGCTTTCAGAACTCACTTATTAACATGAAATTTTCAAAAGAAAATAATAAGGCTTCATTAACTTAAAAGTATATTAATAAATTCGTATTATAGAAATTTTCTATACAGTAATGAAAAAATCAATTATATTTTTTGATTTTATCAAACAATATTACTTATTATTTTGTTCATATTGTACTATGCAATATATTTATTACGTATAAATCATTATAAGTAATAAAGTAATTGAAAAAAATAGCGATAAATTATTTATTATAAGTAATGACAAATATTTTTATAGGATCAAATTAAATCAGAATATTAATGATTAATATAATAACTTTTTTCAATTTGAATAAAACTATTAAAATAATATTTAAGTTAACTTCTGGATAATAATAGATTCATATTTCCAAATAGTTTGTTACTTGATAATTCATAATGTACTTTTATTGTAGTACGGTATAGTTAAGAAAATACACAAAGTCAATATTTAATCGAATATTTTGTCAAAATTCTTGAATATGAAATTTCATAGACTAATCTAAGCATGATATTAGAAAAAAGATACATAAAATCAAACATAGTACATTTTAGCTAGTTTAAAATGGAAATTACCACAAAAAATTGTTCGAATTTTCTTGCTATTGACATTATTTTAATTTAAACATTACCTTCATTAAACTTATTGTCACGAATAATGAATGAATTATTAATAATTGTAACAATATTATTCTATCTTTTGGTGAACGTTTTGAATGCAAAATACGAAGCACTAGCGTATAAACATTTCGCTTATTCGCCTTGCGTACTTGCTGGTAAGCGTTCACGACGACCGTCTTTCTCTTGTCCACACTGTGGTTCTCTTACTCGAATGTTCAAATGAAATAACCCACGCCTTTTTTCGTTCTTTCGATTAACGTTGGTTTTTCGCAATATTTTTCGCGAGCTTATCTCTTCCGTTGTCCCGATTCTCTCGTTATCATGACAATAAGATCTCTTTACATAATAAGCTATATCTTTATTTTGACAAAAAACGATACAACTATGTTTTGAAACTGATATATTATCGAGTCATTTTCAAAATAAATGTATAATCTATAAAATTAACATAATAGAAAAAATTACTAAAATTAAAAGAGAATAATTTTTATTAGCTTTATTGAATCTAGAATTTTATGAACTCTATTCAACGAGCATTTTTTACCTTATCATTTATAATAATATTTTTATCTCATAGTAGTCAACTTTTTCAGCTTTAGCCAGATAAATGTACAAGAACTTATTAATTTCAAATTATATTATAACAAATTAACAATAGACTTATGAAAACTTTTTCATTTATTAAAATAGCAATAATTAGTAATTCTAATGAATAAAGAACTATAGACTTTAATGTTATATAATTTATAATATTATTTGTAATAACTGTATTTATAGATTACTGAAAATATTGTTTTTATAAATTCTTAAAACTACTCTATATAAAATGATTACATTAAGATAAGAACATATTATGTAGTATAATTGCTTAATTATTAATTAGAACTAAAAAATATAATACAGAATAAATCTGTTAGTAGTACCATGTGTACAGGTTGTCATTCATTTGCGCAAAACTCCAAATTACAGTCAGAGAGAGTTTGATAGGTCCAGGATAATGATAATACCGAGTTAAAGAACAAATTAGTCTTTTAAGCGATGCAATGGATTGCGAGATCATTTGTTCCAAGTAAAATTCTTTATGACAAATTAGATCGGCACCTGAGCTAATCCGAAAGCCCGAGATCCGCGAGTTCGACTCACCGTAAGTTGAGAATAGATCCAAGTCTTCCTGACTTCTACTAGGTGTATCTATTTATAGTTTCCTTATATCATATCTTCTTCATATCATTTTGAGATATCACGGAAAGGGCGATTCAAGATGTCACACAAATGTACATAATAGAAGAAAATATAAATTTGTTTAAATGTTGTACACTAATTAATTACAAATTAATTAAAAATTTTGTAATAGAATTGAAATATCATTTATTAATCACAGAACTAATATGTGATACAAAGATTTTCTTCAGATTTTGGCACAGTACGTATAAAGCTTATCTAAACTGATTACTTTTATAAAATCTAGATATAAAATCTATTATAAATTCGATATCTTCTGAAGACCAAGCAATTTATAAAATAAAAGATTAGAGTTTATTATAATAATTCAAAATTATACAAAATATATAACATATTTGCAAAAAAAAAGTTCTAACCATGAGCACATAAAAAATACAACGAAATTTGAATAATAATGGAGTTACTTTAAATATATAAATACCTAAACTAATCAGTTATAATTTTATTTTATAAATAGGAAGATAGTATAAAATTTTGAAAAATAGATTAATAACTAAATTGCAACCAATTGTACTGTAATTGAATTACATCTTAAAATATATATAACATCAAGAATTATATGATATCAAGTTTCGAGTATTTATTTTTATCAAAATATAAAAAACAGGATAACTGTCTATATAAAAATATTAAGCTAAACATAGTGTTATGATTGAACGCTTAAAATTTAGCAAATCGAAATAAATATTTTGATAATCTATCGAGTTTCTTAATTTTAGATTATTAATGTAAATATTATTCATTTTAATATAATTATAATTACATTCTTTAAAAAAATGTTTAAATCTAAAATCATAATAATTGTAATATATGAATAAATAAAAATATCCATTAAAGGCATAGATTTTTATACATTTGATTTAAAATTCGATATATAAAATCGCATAAAGATTCTTATTGTCATAGATACTTCTTTTACATATAAAAGAAAAAAAAAATTTGAAAAGAAATTTTGACTTACATGAGTAGGTTAAGAACTCGTTTAATATGTTGATTTAAGATATTCTCATGTAGAATACCGTATTAGAATATTTTTACAGAAGTCTTATATAGGACTGCTTTTAATACAATTACTCATTCCTAATGCATATTTTATCATATCCTATGTAATATTATAAAATAAAAACAAACTTGCAATATTCGGTTTTCTTCTCATGTATTTCCAAATAATAAAAATAAACAAGTTAATAAAATAACAAAGTTAATAACTTTCAAACGTATCTGATAACTTTAACAAAAAATTTTTTAAATTTTTAGATCACTAATATTTTTATTCCTTAGGCAAGGAAATTAAATTTAAGTACTCTCTAAAGAAATAGAATTTTAAATTTATATATAATGCGATTTTGTACTATAATAAAATCACATAAAAAATAATAACAGATATGTAAGACTGTACGTGCAGAAGATATGTTAATTTCTAAGACCTTCGCAGTTAATGCGAATATTCTATAAAATAAGATTATCATCACTAATAAAGTTAATTATTTATTAATTGATTCTAAATTTGCTATTTAATCTAATAAACTGAATTATATTATGTTATTATTGCTTTCGTAAAATGATTTTAAAATAAAAAAGGAGAAAAATTCAATTATAAAGTGAATCAAATATTGTTCGATTTGATTAAATCATAAAACATAAATATTTATTTATGCTTATCAAAAAAGTAGACTTTGAATAATACCTTTTAATTTTGTCTTTTTCCAAATTTTTTTTTATCACATCTTTTTTTATTGTCTTACAACTCCTATATGCAAATATATTTACAGCTTTCGAAGAACCTTCTCGATTTTAACTAGTTATGCGTACTTAGTGTAAAAGTAAATTTACAGTTCTAGTAAATAAATAATAATAACAATAAATTTATTTTATTATTATTATATATTATTTATATATTTATTATTATAAAAAGTAAATAAATAATAAATAAATAATAAACAAATAATACTAATAACTATATATAATGCAACATTAATTTCTACAAAAACGAAAAAGTTTTTAAAAAAATATTACTGTTTACAACAAAAATTAAATATCATCAAATTATAATTATAACTGTATATTATGAAATGAAACAATTTTAATGACAATTAATAATAACTTTATACGTTATTAACTATAATATTATACATTCCTATAATTAGTGTTGATTAATAAAAATTATAATAATGATTATACGTAATTTTCCTTATTAACTTTGCAGAATAAATATTGGAAATATATATTCAAATACACATAATTAATTGTTTTCGTTATCAGTTATTTAAATACTAACAATGAAACATCAGAATAACCACAGAAATGAATACAAGTAGATATTTCATTGTAAAGCATACTTTGAAAATAGTCTTAATTCTTAAAATATAGTGTTTTAAATGTAATTCTTTATTCCGCCCTTGTCAGGTTGAAATAGTTTAAAAACTCGCTAATATTTCGCTCTAACAAACCAGTTCATACTATATATATACATATATTTATTGCTCCGATAAGGGCGGTGGGAAAAGTGTTCGTATGTTACATATCGTTACATACTCACAAGAACGGTTAAAATAGGTTCAACAAGCTCTATAAATCGCCCTAATAAGGTCGGATGAAAACAAGAAGAAAAGACTCGGAAAGAAAAAGTAGCGCATTTTTTTCTTTTGTTATATATCTGGTCGTCTATGGTCCAACTATGGTACCTCGCTTTTCCCGTACCGCTACTCGAGGTGCTTCGAAAAGATAAACCGAGAGAAAATTTGGTAGGGTTTCCTCCTGATACTTTATAGAAAATCTGCTCCTCTTGCTGCTGCTATTACTGCCGCAGGCAGTACTATGCAGGCAGCTCCTATGTACTTCTATTTGAGTACTGGTCAGAAGTGACGTCGCTCCAATCGGGGTGCATTGCTTCGTTTGACGGATCGCGAAATTCTCAGGGCTTCCCCAATATTTCCGCACCGCCTGATACGGAAAACTCCGGGAGCCTTTTTCGAACTCGTCTATTGTTTCCTTCTCTCTCTCTCACTCTAAATATCTCTCTTTTTCTTCCTCTTCCAGAATAAGCGCGTGCAAAGCAGCCTTATTCGTAACAATAGAAGCCTGTATGCAGGAGCTCGAGAAATATGTCTAAAGGACGCGCTGGTTCGTCTAGCGCACATCAAGTTAGATTTTAATTATTTAAAACTTTTTGAATTTATTTTCATTTAACGATTTATTTGATACAATAGTATCTAAATAAATCACTAATAAATTAGAAAAATTGATACATAAGAAATTTTCATATTTGAAAAGCTAGATAAATGTTTCAGATATTTCTCTTTTAAGCTTTAACTTTTTAACGAATTATGCAAATATACTTTTTCTTATTATTTACAAAAAATTATATTTTAATTATTTTTTAAATAAATTAATCTAAGTATGTTATTAATAAAAACTTTAACTACAAAATACTGACCATACCAGTTGCCGACATGTATGGGCAAACCATCGGGCCTGTGCCACTGTATAATAGGGATGGGTTTACCAGCCGCATAGCACTCAAGACGCATGTTTACTCCTTCTTCCGCAACAACAAATTGAATCTGCGAACTACCTATAAGTACAACATAAAGGGATTAATACTTAAAAATTGCGTAAGATAAACGAATAATTTGCAGTTAAAATTTATATAAATTAAAATTATACATAAGTATAAGATATCTCGAAGAATCTAAGAAATAAGTCAATATTATGAACATATAATTCGACTACAGAAGGTAATAAATGTTATACATTATTAATCATTATTTACATTTTTATAAGTGTAATATTAAAACAAAATATCATAGACGAGAAATAGTACTAATTTAGATGTAATCATTTTTAAATTTTTCTTCAATTGTATTTTAGCTGTAAATAAGTTCATCCATAAGTTTATATTAAAAGAAAAATAGATATAAATATAATATAAAAATAAAAATAATTCCTTTTATAAAATTATTAAGAAAATTGTAATAAAATTACTTTTAACATAATATCGTTGAATATATTTTAAGTCATAATATAAAGAATTTATCTAAAATCATTAATAATAAATAAATTCATTTTTAAGGGTGTTACTGACATTATTAGTCGGCTTCCAAAGTGATAAATAGAACTTTAATTTATCTATTATTTTTCCTGCTAGTAGTAATAATTCTGCAACTTTTATTGTTTCGTACATTTTTTAAGCACATGAAGCTAATAAGTATAAATATTAAAATATTTTTTAAAAGTACAAAAAAACACCAATAATACTGGTTATGAAAAAATTTACATTAGAGAATATTAAGTTTATACTAGTATTTAAAAATTTAAATTATGTAGTAATGATACTTCCTAATAATATTTTAACATAAATATTCATTTATTTATAATAACATATTAATTAATTAAAAAGATAAAATTTTTTTTAGAAAATTATTATTAAATATTAAACTGGAAGTAGTTCTCATAGTCAACTAAAACAGTATATATTATGGACAATAAGTATTAAGTTTCAATGTAAATATTTGCATCCAAGATATTCCATACAAAAATAATACAACATCGTAAAATTTCAATGAAATATTCTTGTTTTAAAATCAGAATTTTCTAATTGCAAATATTATATTTTGATCAAAATTTACAAAAATTTTACTAGAATTATAAGTGTGAAGCAATATGTATTCAACGAAAAATTTAAAAGTTTATTCCAAATTAAGTCTATGAAATGAACATGATTATAAACTGTTATTCTTGTACTAATATTATTAATGATTGCTACTGTTTAACCTTTATATCCTAAATAATAAAATACAATCATTCTTGCTAGAATTTGTAAGAATTTTGAGTCAAACTAAGCATTAAATCTTTAAATTAGGAAAAATTCGATATAACAAAGAACAATGAATATTCTGATAAGTTGAAATCATTATACAAAATAAGGTGATCTCCCAAATGAGAAGATAAAACGCAAATAAATATGGTCAAAATTATTAACCTTTTTTAGGCATATAATTCACTGATTGAAGAATAAGATCTTATTCAGGAGAACCTAAGCGAAAAAATTAATATTTTTTAAACTATGTACATTATGTTCTTATTAATGAAAATAAAGAATAATTGATTATTAATTATATAAAAATTAAATTATTAATAATAAGAATTAAACTATTTATAATCTAGTAAGACATTATATCCTGACAGCATATATATATATATATATATATATTAGAAGCAGCCGGGCTAAAGATTAGCCGCATCGTCTGATCGCGAAATTCTCGGGGCTTCCCTAATACTTGCTCACCGCCTGATACGTAAAACTTCGGGATATTATATATATATATATATATATATATATATATATATATATATATATATATATATCAAACATGATTTAATAATGAGATTGTATAACCTCATCACCTCACACGATGTAACAGTAAAATCATGGAATTACTCAGTTGTTCTATTTGCGTGTGACAACAGCATCGCTTGCATTTGTATGATTTTGTCTTTAAAATTAAACACCTTCTAATCTGCTCTTGTTATTATTAAGTTTTGTTAATAAATAAATTAAGTTATTTTTCATAATTTTTATTGCATTTTTTCTTTGTATATAAACGTATTGTGAAATAATACGTTGTTTTTTAGATTTTGTTTTTTGCCTAGAAATAGAAATTATTGAATGTCAAATTAGAAAACGAATAAATGAAAAACTGATTTACATATAAAGATACCATTATAAAAACTGCCAATATAGTAAAATAGAAGGTAACAAACGATTCTTCATAATGAATAAAATTTGGCACTAAATCCGTAATCTAAATCTATTAAATAATCTATAAATAATTCCTAAACAGTTTACGCATTCTCTTATAAAATTCATGTGTTATTTTGATTGCGCTCGACAATAACTAAATACTAGACTAACCATACATTATACGTACTTATTTTATACAAGAACATCTCTGATTTATATTTGTTAAACCACTCAGTAAGTACTTAAGTTTCGATATTGGGTTATAGATTTAAACCAGTTCATTAATACAAATTTTAAACAAAATAAATTAGATAAATTATCATAATTAATGAAAAACTTACTAGTGATGGAAGGTGGTACAAGTATATCGCTGGTGTGAACGACAGCAGTACTCAAGTTGCTTCTGAAAGGCGTGTAGGCGACAATACTTGGTATTCCAGGTTTACCATCCTGACCAGGTAAACCGCGAAAACCCATTTTACCTATAATAAGCATAGCTATGTAGACTTTAAATAAGAATTTAACTATACTAATCTACATCAGCCATATATGCACTTTACATAAATGCATAATAGTACTTCAAATTATGAAATAGTCTTACAAATAATATAGTATTTTTAAAGTAAAAACTGACTATCTTATACTTTCTGTTTTATTAATTTAATTAATTATTTTTTGATTACCAAAAAAACATTATATTCTTTCAAAACTAAGTTCAATTAATCTTGCTTAACAAAATTCTCTGTTCTTTATATATACTTTATTGTATATTATAATATATTAACGAGAATTATTATAAAATATAACTGTAACATTTTAGAGTCTAATGAATTACAATTTCATTATTTTTTTACTCACCTATACGAATTACATACGATAAATATAAATAGAGAATACTACATTAGTAAATTACAGAGAGACAGAAGCAAAATCAAAAAAATAAAATCATAATTGTACACTCATTTTTTCGTTATAAATAATAGGGCATTTGTAAATGTATACTAGACTTAATAATAATTAAAACAGTAGTTTTATTCTTGTACATCCTTTTACGAAAATAGTGTAATTTTTTTAATATTTCACAATTTGCTTATAAAATTTAAATTATTTTAAATTTTAATAATAAAATAATAAAATTTAAATTATTTTAAATTTTAATAATAAAATAATAAAATTTTAATTATTTTAAATTCACAAATTCCTATTCAATCGTATTTGTCAAACATTTTTTTGTTAAAAGTTTTCAGATTATATGTTTAATATATATTTTTATTTTTATTCAAAGAAAATACGTGTCTTTCAAAAATGTTTTAATTTTATATAATAGAGTTAAAATTTTCGAAATTTATTTTTTAAATGAATAACTTTTAATAAAAATTTAGCTGCAAAAATAAATTTCTCTAGAAATCAATAGTCAGAATACTTTTGAAATTTAAAAGAATAGCATTGCTGAATGTGACTCGTAATGTCAAAGTAATATCATATATTGAATAAAATTTTACATTAAAACGGATTGCGTAATAATTGCATATAAAAACTATAGATAAATATATATATTACCAATGAAAGGGTGTATAGAAGCTTGTTGTACTCAAGGTTTTTAATATGTTTCAGTGTGCATGTATACATATCTATTAAAATCTATACATTTAAAAATAAAATTGATAATATTTGGATTTTTAATATTTAATTAATGATTTAAAATTGAATGAATATTAAATTACAACCTGTATTTGACAATATTAATTTGTCAAAATGAATTTTTCTCCATATTTAAATTTTTTAAAACTACATTTTTAAGTAACTTTGTAACAAATCTATATTACTAGAATTTTTTAGTCTAATATAAGTTTTTCAATAATTTTATAAATATTTGGTAAAGTGGAATATTCATTTTAAGAAACTTTAATTTATTACAAAAACTTTTCTATGAAGACGAAGAATTTTAACACAAATGAATATAGAACGGCAAAAATTTCATATAACAAGGTATAATAGAACCAAAATTAATTTCTATGAAGGGTAAATTGTATGTAGTAGCATAAAAAGCTTACAGTAACGAAGAAACTACGTGGATATTTTGTTCTCTCCACTTGCTGCTAAGAATGATATAACAAAGTAATTAACTACTCGTTAGTACCTCCTCATACAATCATTTCTCGTTTAGTCAACTACGCAAAACCATCAACCTTTAATAATTGTCCCCTTAAAAAGATGCTTTTGACCTTCTGATCCTTTCTTATCATTCTTCACATAATTGATTAGTCAATACAGTTTCTTTGAGCATACGCCTATTAATCAATAACTTCAGAAGCAATTTCCCAACATACATAACAGTACCTTATTTTATCATACCTAAAATACCTGGAGGTCCTTGTGGGCCCTGTGGTCCTTGAGAGCCATGTCTTCCTGCAACAGAACAGGATTTTTCAACTTAAATTATTATAAAAAAAGAATGATATATTAATAGAAGCTTTAATTTTGCATTTCTTTGTAAATATATATCTTAAAGAAATTAAATTTATTTATTATTTATCTTTATTAGTAAAATAAATTGAGTAAAAATACGTATAAAATTGTAGATTCAATATATTACTTATATTAAATACCTAACTTAAAATTTGAACTTCAGATAATAGTTAGAATTCTCAGAAAAGCTGAGAATAATATAAAAGAGAAAATAGAAAAGCATTTAACATAAACATCATCACAAAGTTTAAGAAAATATATGCCATGTATTGTAAATGAAGTGAATAGTTGATAACGGCTCTACAAATGCACGCCTCATGGTCGTCGACATAAAGTCCATTCATAGCATTTATAAAAGGCTTTTCATCATTTTAAACGAGATACACCGTAAAAAGCTAATGTTAAGTTTAGAGCGGAGTTGGATGAAGAGGGTGAATAAGAGAATGCTGGGATATGTTACTTGCTATGCGTTAAAAATGTATAACCCACTTAAAACTTGAGTATATGCCATTATCGTTGGCAGTATGTAAGACACATCTTCTCGTCTTTCGCGCTTCCACTGTCTTCTGCTGCCTCAATTTATCCATATTTAATTCATGCGTACAATGCGAATCACGTGATTCCAGTTGATGACGATACATCCTAAATCGTCAGTGATGCGCTTGCATTATTCCGTCTGAGCCCCTAAGTGAATTAATCACGGACTAATGACTCGTATGATGAAGCGTTAAAGGCGATATATCTAAAGGAATTTTTTATACCATAGCATTTGCCAGCTTTAAACTTATAAGTCAGATCTTTATTTTAAATTGGTGAATTTCTTGAATATATTGAATTGTTGTTCAAAGATATTAAATAATGCAATTATTATAAAATTAAATGTTATTATTAGTTCAAGTGTATGCCGATATGGCAATAACCTTTATATAGTTATAAAAGGAAAATTTTTATAATACTTATATAAAAAATAAGAAATACAGAATGTATATTGAGTAACTTATAATATTATAATGTAAGAATTTGCTACAAATAATTTAATTAAGAATTAACTAAAGAATTCTAAAAGAGCAATAAGAATTCATAAATATTAGACGGAAATAAATGCGATAAAGTGATCATTTCATGAATTAAAAAAGAAATAAAATAAAAGTAATTAAAAAGTAATAAAAGAAATAAAAGTAAAAAAATATAAGAACTAGAAATTTAACAATTATATTGCTTTTATATGGTAAAATAGTATTAGTATCATAATTCATAAATCACACTTCATACTTTGTATAACAAATAAGTAATATAGAGGGTAAATAATAAAAAAATTTTAATTATTATAATGATTTTTAGGAATAAAGCTTCATTAGCATAATTTTGAAAATTTAAGACATCCTTTAATTCGACATGTGTTATCAAATTCAATCTAATTTATTAGTATGATTAACTGTACATGACGAATATATTATTAAAAATTAACAGTTTAATTTTTGAGAAAATAAAATTAACTACTGATAAACAAGTAATAAATTATGAAAAGGCTGACTTAAGCAATTCCAATATAATCTTTAGAAAGTAAGTTGAATTTAAAAGTTCAGAATTAAAAAAAAAAGAAATTATTAAAAATCGAAAAAATATGAAAAACTCTTATTTCAGTGAATTGTTTAACTAGTATAAAAATTTCTTGAACAGCTTGTAGCTTAAATGTAAAAAAAACTTGAAATAATTTTTGAAATGGAACAGGATAAAACAAGTTAAAATGAAACAAACCTTATTAAATTAATTATGAGAAGAGTAAAATGGGGTCATACATACTAAATAATATTAACGTAATCAGAAAAAAGAAAACCTACATTCTTGAAATGGATTCATATGAATTTGCAATTTCTTCTTCTTTTTCAATACTGTCGATAAAATTTTCTATTATTTTTATTGAGTACTTCAAAATTATAAATTCGTTCTATTTGTTCAATAATAATTCTTATGTAATTATTTATTTAAACTATGTTAATAACAAATGAAAAGTAAATATTTATTTTGCTTCTAGGATCTTAATTTTCTAAATTATTTCAACCATTTTATAATACTTTACAAGTTAGTTTCATATTGAAAACACACTTTATATAAATATAACGTAACCAGTATCTTTTTTCTAATAAATGCAGAGATTTGATAACAAATTATAAAACAATTCTTTTAGAATAAGTATTGGTAATATTAAGAGTTTTAATGAAAAAGTATACAACTTTTACACAACTTTTAAAAAGAATTATATTATTAGATCATTTAACAATTAAATTTATGATTATTTGAATAAAAATTCTTCAAGTAATTAAATTATTGAAAATTTATTTAATTTTTCATAAAAAATCATCATTTATACTTTAAGTTTTCTAGATAGAATTTAAAATTTACTATAATTTTAGTAATATTATATAATGATTTCTGAAAATTACCGATTTAAATATACTATTTTTTTAAAATTATGCGTACGAATTAAGTTAATATATTAGCTAAATATATTTAAGAACATATTTTCGCTTTTAAACAAACTGAATATTTATAATAGGTGTCGCTTGAAGTGCGAATATTCCTGTTTAAAAAAATGCTTGTTATTAACATTAAGTAATCATTTGTTTCTTTTTCTGAAGATAATAATTTTATTTCTATATAAAGAGATACTTGGATTAGATTAGATTGGATTACTTAGATTGGAACTACCATATGTTAACTTGTTCAAAATGAATATTTCAAGTAAAAATTCATCTAGATTCATAAAATTGAATTTTTTATGGGAAGAAATAGATTCGATATACAACGGATTTTCATGATATAAATTTTATTCTTTTAGTAAATAAATTCCGTAGGTCTTTACATTCTTTTCTTGAAGGAATGAAATTTCATCTATATTTTGAATTAAAAAAATTTTGCTTAACGGACAAATTTAATAACGAAAATGCTTTATTCCCTTAGTATATCTTTCAAAGAGTATCTTCCTTTATTTTATTATATTAATTGAAATTCATTTCATTACGTATTAATTTACATTGATCAAAATTAAAAACGTTAACACATTTGTATATTCTATTTTAAGCCGTTATTTATTTTTATTTATAAACAAAATGAAAGAAATGTTTTACAATTTTTACTTTACTGTTGTAATACCTTAATTATTTAATATCGAATTTGATCTAAAAAATACAAAATAATGTCTTGTATATAAGAAGTACTTATAAGAACTATATAAGAAGTGGCTTATATAATATTTTTTCCCTCTTAGTTATTTCTATAAATTATAACATGAAATTTTATATTTTCATACTAAATTTAGGAACTGATGCTTCATAATATTTTTATACTATTCGTTTACATAATAAAGAAAATATTTCTAGAAATTAATAACTATGAATGGACTATAGTATATTCTATATACTATAGTAAATTAATAATATAATTATTATTCTTAGTATATTAATAACTATGAATATAGTGTACTAGTATATAAACAAAATAAAATAATGAAATTCAACTTTAATAAATAATTGTAACGCAATAGTATTTATAATGAACAGAAAGCGAATTAAATCTGTAAATTTCAATTTTGATTCTCAAATTGATTATTATATTAGAATTTGTATATTTGTTTTATTTAATTTATTTACGTATAAGCATAAATATATTTGATTATTATTTGACATTGTATATTTATGAAGATATAATATTTTATTATAAACATTATTATAAAACACAATGAATCTAGTATAAAAATATCGAAAATTTACTTTAAAAATTAGATTTATATTAACATATATTTGTCAACTGAAGTAAATAAAATTGAAGTAAAATTATTTATGCAGGAAATTTGTCATTTAATTTAGATTTAATAATATGTTTTGTGTCGATTAAGTCTTTTACGTATATGAATCTCTTACTTCTTATTTATTACGGATACATAATTTCTTATATTTTAATTATTTTATTTTGTTTTAGTTGTGTATTATATCAATATATATATATAGATATATATTTAAAATATACGATATTATTATTTATTATTTATTTATTATTACATATTTTATATCTCTCTGTTCCAAAATGCATACCTTATTTAACAAACATTAATCTTACAGGAATATTGCATGTACCTTAATATAAATTAGTTTACATTTTAACATTAAACTATTTCATTTTTTTTAGTTTATTTTTTATCTTATAGTTAAATTGATTTTCTCATTGTAAATCTACATTCGTATTTATTCACTTTTATCTTACTTTCTTATGGATCTTCCTTATTTTCCATTGATTCCTCTCTTACCGCTCAATACCGGTGAAAATGTCTAATCCTTACTCTTCAGTTTCTTAGTTGTGCTTTATATTTCATCGATTACTTTCGTCTTTACAATTAATAAATCATATTTAACGCATTCACATCTTTCTACTCAACTTTCATTCTATATGTTCTAGTATGTTCATACTTATGCCTAATCCTTCTATTCTGCTATTAATGTTTATTTAATTCATAAAAAGCAATTCATTCTTTTGATTAGATAAATCGATTTTTCTTATTCGTATATCTTTTGTATATGTCTATATTTCGAGACTTCCAATTTTTTTTCTCTTCTATTTTTCTCTATTTTTAATGTATATATATACACATTACTTTTTCAACTATGCCTTTTTTTCTATCTTTTATTTTTTAAATTTCACTTTCTCTCATATATCCTTGCAACCTTTTTTCCTTAATTTTATCCAATTATCTTTTGTTCTTATTCTCCATTCTTCTTCTGTTCTTTTATGCATTATTTGACTAAATTTTTATAGATAATTTTTTTAAATATGTACTCTATCTCAATATTGTAATACGCTTTGAAATGCTTTTTATATTCCTTCTATTTTAGTCTCTTCCATCACAATACAGTTTGTTGTTGTAACATCTGATCCTAATACCTACTTAATATAATCCGAATAAAAAAATTAAAACTTTCTTTCTTCTTCCAGCCATGTGTTAACTCTAAATAATCCTATGCTTTTTACCAGTGCTTAGTACATTTTTAATTTTCATGATTTTTTCTAAGCATCTGCTCACTTATACTCAGTAAATATTACATTACAATTCTAACATATTATCTTCTCTCTTCTAAGCGTTTCTCTACACTTCCATTCTTAATACCTCAGATAATTTTATGTCGTAACTTTTTTTATATTTTCTTTCTTTCTCTTCCATTTCCTGTTTATTCTTTGACGTCCTTTTTTCTTAAACACAAAAATATTAGATTTATCCATACTCAAATTTTTATCTGTAGATATCTTTAAAATATCTTTAAAATCTTATTAAAATTTCTTCCATCTTACCTTTCCTGTGTGCTAATGATATAATATCATTCATTGTATATCATTGATCATGTCTTCACTCATTCTATTGTTACCCCTCATGTCTATTCTTACCCCTATTTTCAATTCTTTTAAATCTAATCGGTATATATTAAATTAAATTAAAGCCATAGAATACCTCTCTCTCGATTCTTTTCCTCAGATCAGATATGTATTCTTTTCTTTAATATTCATTTTTCAATTTGCTACTATTAATTGTCGTATTTTTCTTCTTTTTATTGTATATTTTTCCTTTTCCACTTTTATCTCTAATTATAATTTCTTACTCAAAAACATTTTTAGGTATGTTCTTTATTTAAATTTAAATTTCTTTTTCATTTAAATTTTTTTAAAGCCATTTCCCTTTATAACTATATTAAATTTTAATTAACTCTTTCAAAAAATTTAATAGTTTAGTTATATATTATTTTTAAGCTCGATTTAGAAATTCACTAAATTTTTATGTGTTTGTACATAATTTCTATTTTATATAATTGTTATTTTATATAATAAGGATTCACACTTTATTATAAGAAATATATATTCAGGAAAACTATGAATATATATAAAAACGATAACTGTTATATAAAAATAATACGTTTTATTCTTGAAGCATGAAAAATCTCCTTCTTTTATAAAAGAAGGAAAAAATGCTAATACAGTTATAGCATGTGCAATTAAACTAAACTATTAACTATCAATAACAATGCTTTTTCCAAATACAAGTACGTACAATTAATATTCGCATCTACAACTAAACACGCTCGATGTAGGTTTTCAAAAAAGTTTTGGAACGGCTGAGAAAATTACACTCTAATTAGACAACTTTTTGAGGTATGGAAGGTACTTCCAGTAATTAGTAAAACTATCACTGCTGCGCGATCCTGAAATCTTGAAAATCTACACGTAACAGTAGAACAAAATATGCCGTATTTTTAGTAAACATATTCGAAAATCAATTCATCGACTGATGTTATCGCCAGCTATAAATCTCTCGTCGAATAAGCTGGCTACAAGAGTTTTATCACCTACACTTTCGCAACTCTTAATTGACTGCGCATGCTTCACTCAAAATACTAATACAATCATCGGTTAAAATTAAGTACAAGTACCAAGATGCATTCTATCGATGTCTGTTGTTTTTTATCGATCTACATAGTTCCTTAATCCTTCACCCTTTTCTATCATCAATTTTCTTTTTTGTTATTCCACCGACACGAAGACATTACAGTATTCAACCAACACATATCAACACTATCAAAACGACATGCCTTCTTAGAATAAAATTTCTTATACACTTATTTCGAAAAATTTTCTTGTTCCATTTCTTTGTTTATTTTTTTAATAATTATTTATCTATCAACTATTTTTTTCTGTATTTTTTTTTATTAGTTACAGAGTACACTTTTTATTTTATATTAATACCATGGTTCCGTTATACTATTACGTAGCACGTTTCTATTACCTAATCCTCACTATTTATATAGTTCACTTTTTTTCTTGTCTTAATTTTCATTCTCTCTTGATTAATCATAATCTACTGTGATTTTTTCTATTTTATTTCATTTTCTTATATTTATTTCCTTTCTTAGATATTTTTAATACATCTTTTTGTTTTTCTTTTCAGAAATATGTGCACTAATGATATAATAATAGATTAAGGGGAAAATATACTCAATATACTTTTATATGAATTATGTATTCATAATACTATTTCAAGAAGAAAAATTTTCCAACGTTAAAGTATAAAAACAGTTATAATATCCATTGACATATCGTTGAATAATAAAGAACTAAGTAAGTTTTAATTAATGAACTGTTAGAGTCGTTTTCAATAGTGTAAAAATGGATTTTTCAATTAGATACTATGCAATAATAAATATCGTTCAATTACACATTAGTTTTGTACAATTGATCGTATTTATTAGATTCACATACTTTAATTTTTTATAAAATTTATAAAAATTTTATAAAAAATTTCAGAAAACGCAGATATTCAACTTTTCAATATAAGTTCCCCTCATAAATCGTATAACTTACATTTAATTTGTTGTTATTATTAGCAAATTATTATGTATCGAATTTTAAAAATATATTCAAAATTGTCTGTAAGCATTTACTATTCTGTTTGAAAAATTAGGTTACTTAAACTTTTTCAAATTACTATATTTTCAACATTATATTTATTTTATTTGTGACTTTATTTGGGATTAATTATGCTTTACAGGATTTAATTAAATAACTTTATTTTTAATTTTGTTTTAAATCTAAAATATAAATTTACAAATAAAATTTATTACTCTACGTTTTAGTAAATTTTATAATAATTTTTTTCAATAATCCTCTTCCTCTTATAACATATTCTGTTTTCGCAACTGTCTTTATTAAATATTTATATGTTCAAATATTTTTGGTTGATATTGTTCTCAAAATATTTTTCTATACGGTAATCATTAACTATATTAAAAAGAATATTTTTATTAGTTTTATATAGTGGAATTTATTTTTATATAAAAAATTGTTTTATGATAACTTTTTATATTAATATTTTATTTGTATTATATAATTGCGAATAATTGCGAAACGCATATATCTTTTCTTAAAAAAGTATGATTTAAAAAAATACAGTATGTGTAAAATACTTGAATATCATATTTTTGTGTCAAATAATTGTGAATTAGAAAAATAAAGTATGTTTCATTCATAGACCTTAATATGTACATTACTATTTTTGTTTTTCAATGACTGGAATAATAGTTCTTAAATTTGTGACAGAATTTCGTTACAAATTGGTACAAATCAAATTACTAAAACAAAACTCTTTTAAATCACTTATACGAAATAAGCAAATATTATATAAGTTAAATGGACAAAATTTAAGCAAGTGGACGGTAAATTAATTCCATAAACATCAATTTTCCAACCTCACCAGCTACATACAGTATATTTCAAGCCTTTTCATAATCGTCGACCGCGCAAAAACGTAAGTATCGGCTAGTTTAGTGCTAGTACATTTTCTCTTGATATTACTAATGTGTGCACACTCCCCTATTCGAGCAAATTTGTTTTGATTTTTAGTACGAATTGATATCCCCGCAAGTCCTATCAGCGCCATAGCCTCTCTCCAATAGTCTCTTATTTACCCCTACTCAACATACTTATAATTACTTTATCACTATATATGTTACGTTCAAATCGACGTTGTTTTTTTTTATTTTTCTTTGATATGTTCGGTATTTACAACGAACTTGCACTTAATATGAATAATACCTAAAAACACAAGATGTCCTTGTTTTAATGGTGGTATGTTCTTATCTATATTGTTGATTATATAATTTACAATCTTTGATATTATAGATTTTCACACTTTTATGACATTAAACTCCTTAACAAAATATTATGAAAATTCGTGATCGAGTATTTCATATTGATTTTTAGGTGTACTAGAGTTGCAGCAACAGTTTTTTATATAATAGATAAAAAAGATGTATGTTTAGCTACTTAAAAATTAAAAATACTAGAGATGATAACGAAAATTGTAATTTATCACTCATACGTACTTAAAAACATTTTCTTAATGATAAATAAAACTAATAGTATTTATAAAACTTTTAAATAGTTTTTGTTAAATTTTTAATGATTTTCTTACGATTAAAAATAAAATTAGTGAAATGAATTGTTATCACACTGTAAATATAATTTTTTATTAATAAAAACTTAACTTCTAAATGTATACTAAAGTTATATACTAAATATATACTAAATGTAAACTTCGTAAATTAAAATAATTATAATTATTTCCATGTTATTTACCTTACTCAAATTAGCTAAAGGAGAAAACCGCTGCAGTAGCTATAAGCTTTTCAATATTATTAAAAATTACTAGAGAACAATAGAACCTTCTGAAGAATTTATTTATGGCGATTTATATTCAAATAAATACATTTACCTAACAGTAATGTTTAACCTATTTGAAAATTAATTAAATATCAACTTTTTAAAGAATCTATAATTTTATTTTTTGTTGACAAATTCTTAATTAATAAATTTAATCATTTATGTATATAAGATTATGCAGTAGATAATATTATTTATATTTCACGAGTATCAGTTTTATAATATTATTTAAATTATAATATTGATAAATAAATGAAAATAAAAAAAATTCCAAAAATCGTGTAAGAATTATCATACATCATATAATTTAATATTTATCCATGGTTTCAAATTGCAAATGTTCTATAAAACATTAAATCATTATTCTTGATAAAAAACGAAATAAATACATAATTATCTTTTATTGAAAAAGTATATTTGAAGGCTTTTGAAGTACAATTTTCAATATTCGTATTATTGACTAAAAAATATACACACACAAAACATGTTAGATTTAGACCAAGTAAACAAAATAAATAAATAAAGCAGCATTTCTCTATCGAATAGAAAAAAATATAATAATACAAATACAATAAAGAAATTGTATTTTTCAAGAATTTATGCAGTATATGATTTAAAAGATACATGTATATGCTTAAGAAAACTAATTTTTATGAAAATATTGTATGCAGATTGTAAATAAATGCAGACAATCAAGCGTAAGATTGTTTTTAACTTTTTAAGAACATTAATTTTCTTTATTCCCTAAAAATCTTGAAACACTGTTTCGTATTGTATATTTTTCTTTTAGTAGCAATAACTTCGTTTATTTAACTACTATATTAATGTTTTATAATATTATCCTATAACTTTAAAAATTTTTAAAGGTCAAATATTTTATTTTATTGATTGTTATTTAAGATAATAATTTCAATCTTATTCTAAATATATTTAATCTATCAAAATTAATATATTCATTTTTTGTTTCAATTAATATTAATATGAGATTACACGTATTAATTAAAGTTTATTCTGTAATTTCAAATTAATATAAGTACTCTTAAACTCAATATAAATAGTAAAGGATTTTTATAGAAATAGACGAAATTATTTACATGATATATTACACTGTAAATATATTCATTGCTTATTTCGACATTAATTTAAAACAAAAAAGCATATTAATATTACTACATTACTAAACTATATTATTATATTTTTGTAAAAATAAGCTATGCATTTACTTTTTAATGAATAATTCATACAATTTATTTTATAAATTAAACTTTTATTAATAATATTTAATAGATTTCTAAAAACAAAAAGTTATATTTTTCTGTGAATTTCTAAATTCTTAAATTCTTAAATTCTTAAAATTTAAATTTAAATTCTAAATTAGCATTTAAATAGTACAAATATAATTTGTACTATTTAAAAAATATTTTTTTATAAGCTTCTTATTAAATATCTTGTACAGTACCTAATACTAGTTTCTCAATACAAACACAATTTTATCAGATTATTATAATTAGGTTCATTAATATATTAGATATTTGTCAAAATATGATAAATTCTAGATTTTAATGATAATATTTTTTAATGATTGTTACATTTTTATGTCATATATTTTCAATATTTTTTATCTTAAAAGAGCGGCATTCAAATTTCGCAAGGCTCATGGGCTCGAAGTTGATCTATGCATCTTCGACTAAACCCACAGCAAATTCGCTCATCTTTTTAAATAAACTTCTCAAATTTATTATGAGTCCACTTCCGCACGAAAAAGTGTAATTAAAATACTACTATTAATACAATTGTTTTTAGGCTCTAATATTTAAAGACTATATTAAAGATCTGATTAATTTGTTTACAATAAAAAATAATGTACAAATGTAAGAATTATAATTTACATTTTTTAATCTATTTCTTTTTGTTTTTCAAATTACTATCTCCATCTCATTCTCTTTCTCTCACACTTTTTCTCTTATTACGCCACTCGCAAATAATATATAAATTTCTTGATATGTACTTATATTTGTCACATAAACAAACACAAACAAATGCCAGTACATATAAATATTGTAATAAAAGCATAGATATACCTAATTGAAATTATTAACAGCTATAACCTTTATAAATATTATAAAATACTACAAAAAACTGTAAAAATTATTATCATAAATCTCATAAATATCATAGAGCTATATCATAGAGCTATAATAAAGTTGAAAAAAATAATTATAAAGATGCAATACTTAACATTTAAAAGGAAAATTTTATCACCAGAAATTGTTTTTTTTTTTAAATTAATTATTTGTAAGTTTTTGTGTCAGAAATAAAAATCAATAATAAAAGTTGAGAAATCCTTATTAAACAATTATTATAAATAACAGTTATAAACATCAAAATTATACATGTCAAAATAATTATTTTTTTACATAAAGTTTAAAAATTTCAAACTTCAAGCTTAATCATAATTTATTTAACAACTTAAAAAACAATGTTTTTAGGTCGAATTTAATATAAATAAGAAATAAAAATATGAAAATTTGTACATAAATCATACTTTGTACGAGTCACGATATTTTACAATAAAAATTGTGGCATTTATTAAATTAACAGTTAAAATGTTGTAGATATACTGTTAGGCGCATAACAGTTGGTGCATTTAGAGACTCATAACGTGACATTAGAAATAATGTTGATAAAAACAATGTTTCGGATCGATTTTTAATATGAAAATTTTTTTATGTACAATTTATTAGGTTCTTAATATTAATCTGAAATAAAATTTTGTGGAATTCTAATAATTTCGGACTTATAGTTTTTTCAATTTTTTACCCCATATAAGCTTGGTTTTTAGGGTGAAAAGATTATTTTTAATATAATTATTTAATTTCTAACATTATTTAGCATTTTCAATTAATTTTGCAAGAAAAGATTCATTTTTAAAAAACTTCAATTTTGGTTGAGTCTGTTGAAACTTCGGACACGTCAGAAGATAACAAACTGGAAAACATTGTAATTAAGCATTCCATAAAAAATAATGTCACACAAGTCCATAAAATATAATGTTACGTAAAAATACTGAAATCATTCGAAATAAAATTAACCGAAAAAAGATATATCAGCGTTTGATTCTTGTAGCGGCTGACAAATAGACTTCCATGAAAATTATATTCAATTCAAACGCTATTAAATAGGATCAACTATTAGTTAAGATGTCGAAGATTGCTAAAATATTATTTTAAATGATTTGAAATTGATTTTAAGAAGACGGTATATTATGTTTCTATCGGAAACATTTTATAAAAAAGGTGTGATGCAGGACCAAAAATTGCTCAATAGGAAACATGCCCCTCCCTCCTACGAAACAGAATAATATACCAGCAAATATAATATACCAAAAAGTCGTTTTCAAAATGTTGGTATCCTGAAATTAGTCTTAAAAGTCAATATAAATAAAAATAGAATTGATTGTGAATTAATCGTATATAAAAAAAAATATAATAAGTATATTAAATATTACACATTTTTGTATTACTCTATAACATTATTTGTAAATTTATATTTACATTTGAAAAGCTTAACTTTTCTCAGTTCACTCAACGTTTCTCAGTTCATAAATTTTATATCATATTTGAAATCCGATTTCTATGAAATTATAAGTATTATAAGTAGTTATGTATAAGTAATTATAAGTAACAGTTAAATTAAATTATTAAGGAAAAGAGAAAGATATATCCCTTAAATTTTGATTAGAAATAATCACAATAATATCAATACTATTAATTTTTTGGAAGAGTTGCTTTATGAATATTGATATAACTTATTCTATACATAATAAAAAATAATAGTAAAAAAAGCCTTGTAAATATATATAATATTTATATAATAAAACATACATTGTAATATAATTGAAAATATAAAATTTTTATTAAAATTTAGCTATACTTACTATGACTAAAAAATTTATTTTTAAATTTCTACTTAAAATCATCAAATACGAACCTCCTATTCATGAAACATTATCACTACATGTATGCTCAAAAACTATGTATCTATATTCGCATCAATCAATGAACTAGTATTATCGCATCATTGTTATGCATAGAGTAATAAAATGTTCTGAATAAACAAGCGCTCGAGAATCTCTCATATATGCACATTACAATATCAAAATCGTTAAATACTTAGTGATCATCGGAACATCTCAAGGTACAAAGGCTTATGATATATTTACGTGAAAAAATGCATAAAATCCATCAGATTGAAGTTCCAATGTAATAAAGAGCTGTAAATTCCGATATCTTCGAAATATATCCGCGAAAATTATTGTTATTTCATATAAACAGTACAATATTTATTTATTTCTTTTGAAAACATATTTTTTAGTAATTTTATCTAATACTTTAATAATATTATAGAATCAAGAAGTTCCTATCATAATTTATTCAAAGGTTTTTAAAATATATTACTAGAATTCATACAAAATTAGTTTTTATCAATAAATCGTTTTTTATACAGGTTAATTTTCTTTACAATTACATCTTGCAAGATTAAGATATATTAAAAAATAAATTTGTTAATATTTCGCTTATCAAAATATTTACACCAAAAAATGTTTCACTTTAAGTTAAGATTTTATTATTCATTTATTTTGGATGTAACTTATTATCATTATAAAATAAAATATAATTTATAAATATAATCTGTATTTTTCGTAATATCAAATAATGAAATAAGGAGCATTTGTCAGATTCTATAATTAAATTTTTCAATACAAACTTTCTATACGTTGTCAATATAAACTTTAAGTATAATTTTATAAAAAAATTTCTTAATTAAAAAATACTTTTTAATTGTTACAGGTGTAATTAATTATTTAACATAAATATTTTGATTACATTATTATTTATTTGTACAAATAATCTTATTTTTCGTGGTAGGATAAGTTTCAATTTACAATATAATGGCGTAAAAAATACTTAAATGATATTTTACATCCTCATTCAAGCAAAAAGTATATCAATACAAAATTACTTAAAAATTATTCTTACATTATGGCCTAGGTATTAGAATAAACTCTATTTATTCGTTTCTTATATTTCCGTGAAATTTTTTAAAAGTTATCTGTTATGTTTATTTACACTTCCTTTCAATATGCTTGAGCAAATGAAATATGTTCCCTAATAAAATCATTAAGTGATATATTTGTTCCTATTTAAAATAAATATGTGTATATATTAGAAGCAAAAAATTTGCGAAGCTATTAAAAAGAATTGCTATTGAAAGCTATTGAAAACTTTAAGAGGTAGAAACTTCTAATACATATATAAATAATGTTCATTTATTTATATTATTCGAAAACTGAAAATTTTCTATTTTAAGCAGCATTCAATAGATTTATGTTTTTACGTATGGAAAATATTTCCTTTATATTTTAATTCCTCACACTTACTAATTTAGCTTTAGCTAGAGAATTATAGGTTAAAATGTAAAATGAATTAAATTACTTATATTTACTTTGAGTGTAGTATTTCGAATATGTAACAGTTAATTAATTTAATTTAATATGTATTTATGTATGTATTTATGTATTTATTGATATATATATTTCCAAAATATCGTAAAATCTTTTATACATTTAATTTGTAAATTTGGAGTAACTCTCCTCTCAAATGTCGCGATTAGTCAACATACGTACAAAATAATACGTAATCTACAACTACGCTATATCTATCAAAAGATTAACTAACACATGTAAATAAAGAATAGGATTTTTTTACATAATACATGTAAAAAAAGAATTTGAGCCGGGAGATAGTCAGTTACTAGTTATCTCCTCAGGTAGACGAATCTTTTATCACTAGAGAACGAAATCCATCTGAGCAATAAAGGAAACACTGAAATATAAGACAGGAGTCAAACTCCTGACTGCCAATAAAGTTATATATTCAATTCGTGTATAATTATTTAAATTGATCTTCGGATATGATATAAGACGACTACCTCCCGCAGACTGGTGCGGTAGACGAACTCAACCTGAGTTGCACATAAAGCTATCATATTACATAATGATATAATACATAAATATTCCTTAAAATTAATTAACTCAATACAAACTAAGTCTTTTTTTACGCAACATAAGTATATTTTTTATAAAAGAAATAATGTGAATATTTTTTAAATTCCAAAATTTAATTATGCAACTTGTACTAAGTTTTCATTTCATTCAGTTATATATATTTAAAATAAATAAACAAATTTAAATCAGTACAAATTGATTTAGTAAGACAATAGCCCTTTACCGTAATATGTCATTTACATTAAATACATATAAAAGAAATTTATATAAATTTAAAGTTTAATTAAAAAGATTAATGTAATGAAATGTAACACATTTTTGAAACATGATTTATATTTCTAGATACTTTACTTTAACTGAATAATGAATATTTAATAAGAAAGATAATAATAACTGATATCGATATTTATTATTGGAATAGTCATTTTATAATTTTATTATTACATTTGTACAACGTGAAAAGTGGGTATTTAAATGTCAAAAAAATCATTCACGTATACGTACAATAAAATCGTAAGAATCGAAAGTTAAGGCAGAAAAATCATATATTTAAACAAAAAAAATTATATTTGCTCTTAATAATTAAATGACTTTATCGTATTAAACTATGGTGAATTTATAATGAATAATCAGTATGAGTATAATAAATTCAATAGTATAATATATTGTGATACAAGTTTTACTAATAGTCTTGAATTAATGAAAGTTAGTTTGTATTCCTATTCTCATGTACTAAAAGATCCCTAGCAGGTATGGTGATCAAAGATCTGCGTCGAACAATAGCTCTCGCGGGAAATACATCCTAATAACATCATTGTTTCCATATTTTCATGACGGAATATATTGAGGTATATATCGAGCTCACATACATGTACAAGATGGAAATAGAATATTTCATCAGAATACTATATTACAGTAGCACTCGACGGCATTAGAAACAGATTCGTAATGTAATATTATAGGCACAAGAGACAGCGAAAACTTTAAAAATCCGACTGAAATCTGTGGTAATTGTTAACTTATGTATGCTGCCAATAGAGTAATTATACGTCTAGTTGAAAAATGGCAGATTTTATCACTTAATAAAGCAAATCAGACAAAGGTTTTGTGATCATAATCAATCCAAGGCCAAGTTTCTAAAGCAGTAGGAGATTTTGTGAAAAATGAAATACTTTATAAAATAATGAATAGACGATGAAATAACATCGACGAAAAAGTATTATAAACAAGAGAAAGAGAGAGAGAGAATATGTGTAGAAAATAATGAAGTTAAGAAATACGAAATAAATAGATTATTGTAGGTAATTAATAATTTGACTCGCGTGCAAAAGAAATAATGCTAGTGATAATGTATGAGAGGTAACTACGATTTGATAGTCTATAGAGCACAGATCCCTAATATAAAATATTTCTATTAACATAAATATAAAAAATGAAAAACATACAAGAATGAGTAACTATAGATAGAAGCAATTAATATAAAAAAATATAAAGTCAATGAAATGACAACTTTAAATAGAAAATACTATTTTCATTCTACGCATTGTATGTGTAGAAATTTTTGTAGTTTTTTAATTAACAACGATATAAAGAAGTAGCAAATAATGTAATAACCTATAGAAGAATTTGCAATTAAATGAAAATGAAAAATCAATACAAAACTATATCTAAAGAAAGAGATGTACGCATCTCTTATATTATGCTCCTATTAAAGGGTTAAAAGTAAATCTTTCTATCTCTCTCGTCGTTAACATAAAGTATTATTTAGATGTTATTCTGCGCCTTTGAAATCATATCCAAAGTCCCCTCCCGCTCAGCAAAATATGATATCAAAAATGTTGTCCTGACATATAACCTCAGGTTCTTTATTCTCTCAGATACACATGAGCGACTATCTTCTAATGAATACTTCGGTTTGAAGAGAAGTTTACTTCTCCCTCATACTACTTCATGCATAATGGTTAAATACTTTCTATACTTCTTCCTTTTTGTTCTATGTTTACATAAATATTAAAGCAATTAGAACAGCAAAGTAATAATAGCAAAGTTAAAAGAAACTATAGTATTGAATGTCAAATTAACAAGACTACCCAGACTGATCTGGACACTTTTTTTAATATAATGTTAAAGTCTACTACAAATATTTATAGTTGCATGACTGTAAATCCAGTGATTACAAGTAGAAGAAATGGAAAAAGGAACACCCGAAAAATAAACACAATGTAGGAAAAATCATAACGACTATGGAATATGACTATTTATATGTGCATAGGCAAGTCGAAGTTATAACCCAAAAAGATATAGAAACGAGGTGAAGAGCAAGAGAGACATAACTGCAAGTAGCAGTTACATGCAATAGCATGTAAATAAAGCGATATTTAGCTTTTTTTAAGATGAGAAAAAAGTACTTTGTATACGACAACACTTATTTGTTACATGAAAAAATACAAAAAAATCAGGAAAAGTAAATAGCTAGCAACTTCTAAAATATCCAAGAATGAAAAGCATGTGTCAATGTTTTATGTAGCTTCCTTTTTTTACAATTGAAGCAATTATTCTCTGAGCTAATACTTTACTTCCTGATAAAAAATGGCCTGATAAAAATTTCGCGGTTGATACGATATAAAAATTAGGCTTTCCTAAGGTACTGCAAATAAGTGAATATAAATTACATCAAAATAAATAAATGCAAAATATGAAAAAAGAAAAAGTGATATAGAAGAAATGAATTGAAGAAAAGATTTTAATCAAATTATGGCCATTCCTTTTTATCTCAATCGTAGAAAATGAAAAAACTGTAAGACTATTCTAACGGAAGATTAAAATAATAAATTGTAATTGATTGCAGAAGTATATTAAAGGATCCAAGTGCTGATAAAAAAAGACTATAAAAGCAAATAGAAAGAACTTAACCGCATTAGAATATCTCGATTCATTGCACTGTCAGAGATTGAATATAATTTAACAATACATTTTGTCTCGTTTTTTTATCTTTAAACGATTTCTATTCCAATCGATAACGAATGATATCTTGGATTTTTAATCAGAATTGAAGACAAAAGTTAATCTGCTCAGGAGCAAAAAAGAAACTTTATGATTTATTTAACATATAATAAAAAAATCCATTAAAATAATTTACCTTATTTTATTATAATTTATTATGATTTTATTCAATACTTTATGAATCACTTTATGAATCGTTTTTATTCTATTGGAAATCCTTCAAAATGATTACAATTTTTATAGAAGTACTTGAAATAAAAAACGTTAATAAAAATATATTATTCATATTATAGATTTAAGATTTATGTGAACAATAAATTTTGTTATTATTGAAACTTAATATTAATGTATAATTGAATTACACGTAATATTAACTAATTCATGATAGTGTAGTTTTTTTAATAATAATATGTTTATAAAGAAACCACAAAGTATAACTTTTTTCTCCTTTTCAGTACTTCATAAAGGAATAATATTAATTTACACTTTAAAAAAGTAATGAATTATACATAAAGTTTAATAAGTTTCATCAATTTAATAGTAAGATTTCATTATTGATAAAGAATAAACGTAAGATTTTCTAACATTTGTGAAATATGACAAAACAATAATTTTCATGACGTAATAAATTAAATTACAAAAATTATTTGAACTTATAATACATATTATAAGCTAGATTTTGAATTCATAAAATTTCAATGATACTATATTCCAACAGTTAATACATGTAATTTTATTAGAATATAGTGCTGAATATATTTCAGTTTTAATATTTTAGATTTAATCTTTCTACAAAAAATAATCGTTAATAATATAAAGAAAGTTTAGTATTGTTTTATTATTGTATCAATTTAGAAAATTAATTTTTTAATATTTATATATGTAAATATTTTAGTTAATTTTTTGTATAATACGAATTATTGTTCATGAAATGTGATTTTTACGTCTGTTCCACATCTTGCAAAAATTCCCATTACAAAAATTTCTGTAAATAATAATTCTGTAATATATAAATTAAGTTATAGTAATGTTGAATTAAATTTTATATACATACCATCCGTGCCGTTACGTCCAGGAGCTCCAGGAGTGCCATTCAATCCGGGCTTACCATCTTTGCCTGGTATGCCATCATTACCACTGCGTCCAGGAAGTCCATCCAATCCGGGCTCCCCAGGAATACCTATGAAGAACCGTGAATGAATAAAATCAGAATACTAACCCCTTCTCTCCTATGTTCTCTCCGTTTTACACTATCAATCATTCCGTAATTACTACATTATTATTTAAAAATGAAAGTATTAAGAATTTTGGTTATTGCATAAAATTTTCATTACAAATGTCATAAAATTCATTTAAAAAATTATGTACAAATGAAAAGATGTAATCAATGTAATAGATAAAAAAGAAATATTAATCTAATATATCTATAAAATTAAAGCTAAAATTTCTTCATACGTGAACTTTTTATTCAAGTAAACTAAAGCATATTTATGATATATGAAAATTCATTCTACCTAGATGATTTTAGGAGTTCTAAAGAGCTTTCAATATGAAAGTTAAAAATTTATGTTTTAATATATAAAAAATAATTGAAGTTATTATAGAGAAGTCTACTACATCTTAAAAGTATAATGCATTTTGAAAATAAAATAATTAAAAATTTTAATTTAGTTATTGTAATTATTAATTGGTTGTTATATTAGTACTGTAAGTTAGTAGTTAGTAGTTAATTATAGTTGGTGTACTTATTGTAGTTATTGTAATTAGTTAAGCACATAAAATCATTTTGATCTCATACTGGTACATCTATGATAAAAGAAATTTTCTGAATTATTTTCTTCTAATAAGTATGTATATTTTATAAAAATAGCAAAAAATTAAAAATTTATATTACTATCCATTTTTATTTATCTTTTAATAAACTTTTAATTTATTTGAAACATTATAATGCATTATTCTCATTTTAAATTCTAAATTTAAATCACTAAGAGCATTCAATATATAAAATTTTAGCTTAAATGTCTAATTAAATTTAAAATTTATTTATATAAGAAGTTTGTCTGAATTTTTCATTATTTGAATTACAGTTTATTCAATTAATACAAATGAAAATCTTAATATCGTCAAGTTCTTTGAAATCATATAATTCTACAATAAAATACCGAATACAGTATACGATAAAATTACAAATATATTGTAATAAAAACTTACAAAATAAAATAACTCATTCAATAAAATGTTACACCAGTTAATTTTTTTATTTTATTAAATTGTGGTTTGAAATTTATTAAATGGTTTGAAAAAAAATTCAAATAAAAAAGCTTTTTATGCTACATAAAATAATTATTGATGACTATATATCATATATATACAATTAAAATAAAATTATAAAAAACATATACAAATAATAGTTATAACTATTGGTAAAGTGTAAACTTGGTAAAATAAATATTTTACTTTAGAATATTCTAAGTTAATAATTTCTTCAAATTTATATAAATCTAATTCTTTTTATTTGGAAACATATATATTCTTACGAATTATATAATTAAATATTAATTAATGTAAAAATATTACAATATGAATAAGCTAATTTTCATAAAATGAATAAATAAATAGTAGTAAAGGAAATAATTACGAAATGATAAATAGTAAATGAAAAATGATTACCGTCAACACCATCGAGTCCAGGCTCGCCCCTCAGTCCCATTGGCCCTGGTGGTCCCCTTGGTCCTGGTATACCGGGTACTCCTTGGATTCCTGGTAAGCCTTGGTCACCTGTAGGACCAGGAGGCCCATTAGTCCCAGGCAATCCCGGTAATCCCGGCGGACAGAACTCGCTTGATTTACGGCAGAATGTCTCAATAGCTTCATACTATATTTTAAACAAAAATAAAAAATTTTTATTAGTAACTTACAGTTTATATACGAATGACTTACTATTTCATTATTGTTCTGCATAATCTATAATACACAATGTTTCTGAAGTATTGATTTAACTCTTTAATGGTCTGGAAGAAATCAGTTTATTATACTGAGAATAAGAAGTTTTTAAAGATTATGAATATATAATATAATTGTAATATAATAAAAAGCAATATAATTATTTTATGCTTTTAATAAATAAATAGATATAAATAGAAATTTTAAGATATAAATAAATAGAAATTTTTCAAATTATGAAGTATATTAATTCAGCTACAAGTACATAATTATTACAGAAAATTATTATTTATAGAAAACTTTTAAATACTCTTTAACAATTTAAACCTAATTTTAATAAATCTACTGTAAGAATTTACAATACTAGCAAATTAAACTGTATTGGAAATTACTATAAAAATATTTATCTACATTCATGAATTTCTGAAACAAGTATCACTTTCTTTATTTCTGTAACTAGTTATTTCTTAAATTTTTATTTTATTTGAAAATATTTCAAATAATAAGGAATAATTTTTAAATTATATTTCTATTTGTTTTATAAATATTGAATTATGATTAATAAAATTAGTTTCAAATTACATTTTAATTAAGAAAATGTTTTAATACATTATTAGTAAATGTTCGTATTTGTCTTATGCAAAAACAGAATGAATATGTTACAAAAGAATTTTAATATTATAACGCTTTTTAAAATTATATATATTATATATTTATGTCCAATATTTTTGTTAATATACTTCGTCGATTATGAGTTTCGTAATTTTTAGCTTTCTAAATAAAAGTATTTAGATTATATTGTTAAATATTAATAGTTGAAATTAAACATTAAAATATCATCATTTTCCAGTATTCTATGCTATGAACTTTACTTTACTTATTCTGTTCATAAATCATATTATTATTTTAATCTATTTAGTTATTTTACAGAAATCCACATATGTTCTGTTAGAAATTTTTTTTACCATCTTACTAGGCTTAAAATAGCATATTTAAGTTAGTCTGACGGTTTATCATAGATCTGTACTCACTATAATTAAAACGTTAAGTAATACGAATTCAGAATACGAACGTAAATATAAATCGCTTACACATAGCGAAAGTATCAAATGCTTTTGATACCCCTTACATTCTCACATAATCTCGCAGCTTTCCACTCGACAGATCATAAAATGTAGGAAGTGGTCACATTACAAATGAATAACTAAAATGGAGTATAGAATATGACTATTTATATGTGCATAGGCAAGTCGAAGTTATAACCCAAAAAGATATAGAAACGAGGAGAAGAGCAAGAGAGACATAACTGCAAGTAGATTAACTGTAGTAAGTATTAATTCAATAAGAAAAAATATATAATAATGTATACATGTAACTTCATTTAAGCTAGAATTATTTGATAAGATAAAAAGAATTAAACAAGTATCTTTTTATACATAATTTTAATCTTATACATTAATATTCAATAAACATAGAGGAATTAAAACAAAAAGAATAAAAACTGTGATATATTTAAATGATGATTATTATTTTACAGCATACAAATTATTTACTTTAATATCTTCTTACAATAAATCAATAAAGCAATATAAGGAAAGTTCGATATTGAATATAAAAATGGGGTAAATAATTTAAGAGTATCTACTTATTTAATGAATTTTGTAACATATAATAGAAACTAATTTATACACTGCATTTTATCTTAATGATAGATAGTTTTTTGATTTTGAAAGAAAATTCTTTAAAATGAATCTTTTTATATAAAGTTGTATTTTATTTTTATACCAATATACTCAGTTAAATAATATTTCAATATTCAATTTTCTACTAATATATACAAACTACATAATTCAAACTAAGTGTTTTCCATTATTTATTTATAATAAAACTAAATTTCTTACATATTTCTTAATTTATAAAAGTAATAATTAAATTATTATTATTATTATTATTATTATTCATATTTTTATATAATATTATAAATATTAAATAAATAAATATTATATATTAATCGACATTATTTAGGAATAGTTTATCTCAGTCGTTTTAGTTGGATAATAATTGTTTGGAAGCTTTCAGCTCTTTATAAATTTAAATTAATGTTATGTGTAGCCAAAGTATGGCATAACCACCAGCCTCAAAACCATGCCTCTTTTGAAAATGCGAACTTTCGAGAACGCAAGATTTTGTCAGAATCTCGCAACAGGACAAGGATGACCTCGAAAACAGACTGTTTACGAAATTTTTAACGCTACCACTTCTTCATAACGTAGCTTCCTCCAGCCCAGCCTCATAGTAAATTCCTACCAAATTCTTACGTTTGTTGAGTCAATCACAAACGAGAATTCTTGAAATAATCGTCGGAGTCTACACGTATTCATCTTATCCCGCGTTGACGGCTAGGGTGCATTTAGGTCTATGCCACCCCCCTTTTTCCTGGTTATCTCGTGAGCTACTAGAATTCTGTTTAGCTATATGAGAATCCTACGTGTCAACTAATAACCTCAAAGCCATATTCTAACGTGAAACTTGAAGCCTTTCCGTTCGCTACATGATTTAATGAAAAATCGCATAACCTCACATGGTGAGAGTGAGATCATAGAATTACTCCGCTGAACGCGCAATTGCTCGCTCAATAATAATAAGTTAAAAAATTGAATACATTAATTTTTACACTATATCGATTGAATATCTAAAGTACTTTTCTTATTATGATATCAAAGATGAGAAGGTATGAATAAATTAGATAATTTATTAACAATAATACCATGAAAAATGCACAGCCTAAAAAATATTTATATTTTAAAACAAATATATAGATATAATAGAAAATATTTACAAATGTTCAGTAATTTTGTTCTATAATATACTTTTTCAATTAAAATCAGGTTTATGTAATGATTATATATATTTAGAAATTTAAAAAATCATTTATAAGAAATATTTTAATAATTTCAAATTAATTACGTCGATTGAAACTTATTTCAACAAACTTTTAAAATATTATTAAAGTAATAAGTCAAGTTCAAGAGTAATTAATTAATTTCACATTTATGATCTAAATTTTTTGATTTTTTTTCGTGAAATGTATTACAAGTTAAAAAATACTTAATCATGTAATGAAATTTAGTATAAAATTATAGAAAGCTATAGAAAAATTAAATATAAAACAAAATTACTCGATTCTTACATAATAAATTAATATTATCAGGATATTAGTTGAATGATCCTTTAATTTATATGCATATAATCAATTAATTTTCAGTGAAAGAACTATTAAATTAGAAATTAAATACTTTTTAATAAAATATAAGATAGGGAATATATGATATCAATGTTCTACTAAACCTGTTATTTATTTTGAAATAATGATCTTATAATTGTAACGATAAGATTTAATTGTAAAACGTCGGATTCTATAGCAGATAATGTTAAAATAACTATTGACTGCAAAATCAAATTCATTATGTTAGATTGAATATAACCTTGGACGTACTTTTAATTCTGCTTAGTAATAAACTAAAATAGTCATTAGGTAATATTTTTTATTTTTCAAACTTTCCAATTTTATCTAAGATCTCTATACATTCATGAATTTCTATTACTTTTTCAAAGATTTGAGTAAATTAATTGGTCAAATTAAAAAAAAACTTTCAGCAAATAGATCATGATAAGATAAAATTATTTTTCTTCTTACATCTTGTAAATGTAAGAACACTAATATATCAGAAAATTTTCGTTAACCGGCATTATTACAAACAACTTAATTTAAATGAATTATTTCTATAATTGTCTAGAATAAATTTTAAATCTTACGTTAATTAATCAATAATAAAACTATATATATATGTATACTAAATTTCTTATATAAAATAAAAAATATTATTCCTAATGTTTACACAATTAAAATAAAGTATCATCTATACTTGAAGATCATGATTGTTTATATTGTATTAAAAATTACAATTGAAAAAAAATCTTACTTTTCGTTGAAACGTATTTGTTCTGTATTATCAAATAAATGTTAAATAAATGTAAAATATGTGTGTCACTACCTTTTTATATTTTTTTCATTTTTGTTATCTATTTATTTACTTCTATGTATAAGAACAAATATTATGAATATTTATTAATTAAATGTAAATTATTATTAGACTAGTTCTATCAAGTATTGTAAAAGTAATATTTTTTTCAAAATAGATTTTATGAAAAATAAGTTAGTGGTAAAAAAAGATATAGTTAAAGATATGGATAAAGCTAAAATTGGAAGGCAGAATAGAAACAATATATTGGTGAAATAAATTATTAGACTATAATTTTTATTTAAATATTTCCCATGTCACTGGAAAAGAGAAATTTGAAACTGTTGTATAATTATTACAATAAAAGGTTCTAGGAGATGGTTTGATAAAACGAGGTAATGTTATTGGAAAGCCGGATATGTTTTTGTGCTTCGTAACTCTAGTAGTTAAAATATAATATAACAATAATCTGTATTCGTAGAAATTCATGACAAATGTAATAATATCTCTAAATAAATAATTTTTTAAATACTTATATAAGAATAATATAGCTATAGAACAGTATTAATGTAATAATAATCTAATCATATGCACTGTCTTTCTAGTTATATACTTCTAATACTTTGTAATTCCGTGTTCGTTTTTATGTGTAAAATGATATGAAAAATTAAATTAACAATTTTAATTAATATAAATATTTTAAATTTTATAACATTAGAGAATTAAATTATATCTCTATTCTTAATTGAAAGTAAATTGTTGTTACAAACTCTTGTAATAGAAAATTTTAAATGTTGTTGAAGAAACTTAACAATAATTTAAACTATTTTAATTCTGAATCATTTTTTTCTATAAGATATCCTGAGTGAATTTATTTTTCAGATCAATAGTGGTAACTATGACAAAATTCTTTTCTTATTGAAAGAAAAACAGAAAAAATGTACTTGTAATGAATTATATACAGTTTGAATTTTGCTTAAAAATGTAAAAGCACCTTGTGAAACGAAGCAGGAGCAGTCTGCCAATTAATAGAATCGATTTCTTTTTACACGTATCGTAGCTTTATAGCAGTAGCTATCGTATGCTTCTGAAATGCCATCAAACCAAATGTTCCAATCTGCCATTTAAATCCTATTAAACCTTGTTTGAAACTTTATCAGCTGAGTTAAATTCTTTACGTATCAACTTAAGTATACTCAAGAAAGTAATTTTAGTTTTCCTATTTTACGACAAAAATGTAGCATCTTATTTTAATTCTATCAAAAAGATATATTTTTTAAAAGCTTTATTAAGAAAACTATATAATTTATAACATTCTTTTCAAAACATGCATTCGAAGGTTTTGTAAGACTTAGAACTTAAAGTATATTCTTCAAGCATTAAGTACCTACACAAATATAAATTTTTATTAACAGTATTCTCTTTTACAATTATTTATACTTATTTATATTTTATAATTTACGAATCTCACCATTATATACATACAGAGGAATTACAGTGGAACTAAAATTCATAAAATAATAAAATTACTTAACAATACTAACTACATCGTTTTACACTTTACAAAATTCAATGGACACTATGCATTACTTTATCAAAACTGCAGACTTAATATATATCATTTAAGAAATTACTTAACTTTCAATAAAAATTCAAACATTTAAATCTGTAATTTTTTTTCAGATTAATCTTCTCAACGTTACTTCGGTGTATCATACATATAGCTTCCATAAAAAATCTTTCAGGGAAAATGAATCTTTCAAAAACGAGAAAAGACTTTTCATGTCACGAATAGGAATAGTTCGACTATACTTTACAATATGCACATCGGTCTCATTATCAATAAAATTGATGTTGAATGAACTACAATATAACTACACATTATATGCACTGGCAAAAAGCTTTACCTTCAGATAGTTATATGAAATATTTAAAATCAATTGCTACATAAAGAAAAGAAATATATAGAATATATACGTGGCAAAGCATTGCTTTGATATTCACTACTATTTAAAACTCCACATGTATCAGTTAGCAATAGTGCCAGTCTACAGATAAAGAAAAATGAATAAATGCAGCTAACGCCTTACTCGCTTTTTCACTTATATTTAAAAGAAATTACATATAAAGTAATATATAAAAATAATTAAGGATTCAAACAGTCGTGGATAATGTAAAGAATAAATTTTTTTAATTCAGATTCAATTTATAAGATATTTCTTAAAGTAGTAATGTTAAATTACTCATTAAATATGTAAATATGAATGAAAAATGAAGAAGTATAGTAAATAAATTATATTGGTTTATATAATTTGAATATAAACTAATTGAATACTTTTCTGTAAGTAGCAAATTATTATAAATTATACATAAAATTAATATGCCTAATAACTTACTTCATGAGATTTCTATGTACAAATCGTAATATACTCCTGATATTAAATAAAAATCTTTTAATCTTAGATTATGAAATCTAAGCTATAAGAAGTGTATGCTGTAGTTACTATAAATTCCATATAATATTTTATATATATAATTACTATTTAGTTGAGAAATTCGTTGACATTTTTTTCAAATCTCAATCGGTCCTTACTCCCACGGTTTACGTATGGACGGGAGCAGTACAGAACGATTACCCTAAGAAGGACCATTTAGCGTTCAAATGTTGGGCTTGTTAAGCCTACGTTATTGATTTTCTTCGCCTATTCGGCGAATTTTATAACCTATTACGACGGTTGTTGGTGTCATTGTCTGGTGTCTCAATTCTTAAACCTTGAAGGTAGCGAACATTCTCCGTGTGCCTCCAGGTGCACTTTTTTAAGGACTATGGAAAACAACAGTTCCGCTGAAATTATGCACCATAATTTAGACTAGTACTTGCAGAGTTCACTAGATGCATCGATGATTTTTTATTTGTCATAATCGATTTGCATTAAATGAAACTGGATCTAACGTATGCCTGAGTTCTGTATGCTCGACATACGTCTTAGTATTTATTTGTTACAAATGTAAAACCACTGACTACAATGTATTAAAATTTTACATTATTCATATAAATCAATACCAATCATAAATTAATAATTTAATACAATTCAATTTGTAATTGGTCATATTTTCATATAAAATTAATTAATTTTAAGTATATTCTTTAAGTGTTAAAATAACATATTGTATCTAGGAATATTTTTTTCATTATATCGCAACTTGAAATAAATGTTCGATGAATAACAAATATCACTGCTTTGTCGATGAGTATAAAGTATGCTACAGAGTGTATGTAAAAAATGATTTCATATTAATGTAAACATTATTTATCTACGATGATATTAGGTACATTATTTTCTTTTGTAATAAATTATACTATAAAGAATTTCTATTATATAAAACTTATTTGTCAAAATGTTGTCCCTTTGAATGATTATCTTTTGCATTTGTTACATCAATATCTGATTGATGTATACTTTCAATTTCCCAAGTGAAGAAAATTATCAATAATTTTATCTTTTAAAAATAATATTATTATGAGCTCTTCACAATATGCTGACATGTATTTAAAACAATAATAGTGGCTTTAAAAATTTACGTATAAAATCTTTTTTTAATAAATAATGTATTAACTATATAAAGATCAAATATATTTTATACCTAATAATAAATATTAAAGTAAGCTAAATGAAGATGTAAAGTACATTGGATTTTAATCTTGTATCATAATTCAATCTTAAGCATTATCAATGTATTATATTTTAAAAACGATTTACAAATTTCAAGAATAAAATATTTTATTCTTTTATATATTTAATTTTGAAAATCTCCTTAATTTATTTAATTACTTATATATATTTAATAATTATATTACAAAAAAATATATTTTTGCTAAACATGTATAATCATAAATAAAAATTCTATCGTTATGAAATATCTAAAATTTGCTAAAAGAAATCTACCAAATTTGTTCAATCTTTGGAAGCCTAATAAGTCATTGTTCAGAAAATGAATTACGTTACTAGCCATTCATTATAATAATATGTCATAAAAATATATTTCTCAATATATTTATTGTATTACGTTATATTAAAATTTTCTTGATAAGCAAAATTAAAAAAGAGGTAAAGGTAATTAGACAATGATTATAAGCGAATGATATGTTACTGTACATAAGAACAAAGCATGGTTTCAATTAATATTTCATTTAAAATAAAATAAATGATTTAAAAATAATATATTTTTTGTGCTAAAATATTATAATAATTTTATATAAAATATTTATACAAGTAAGTAATTTAAATTTATATGTATATATAATTTTTTAATTATATATACATATAATTATTAATGTATATATTATATTAATGTTATAATTATATAATTATAACATTATATGTATGTTATAATATTATATAATTATATTAATGTATATATAGTTTTATAAATTAACGTTCAATTTTAATTTAACCAACAACAGACGATATAACAATTTTGAAATATCCTCAAGAAATCGAAAAATTTGTTTATATTAAAACTTGCAAATGTAACATTTTCACACACACGTACACATACACACAATTTATTAGATTCTGTAACTGTAATAAATAAAAAAATTATAAAATACCTAAAACGACCTTTAGAAAAATCTAACTTTTCACGTATATCCAACACAACTCTGTAGATTCATTTTAAATATAATCCACATAGCGCAAATGTAATAAATATAATAACTCCCCTATGCTAACTTAATATCGATATATAATCGATATAAAATAATTCGATTTGCTGCATTTCGTTCTCTCCCACCCTGCGCCACGTTATTCGACGTGCCGCACTTGCTCTTTTCGCTCTTTGTTCGATGTGCGGATTTTCCTGGGTTCTATATGCTGCTATTTCCCCTCTAGCTCCTTGCTTCACATTGTTGGACGTTTTGCATTCATTTCCCTCCACACTTAACTGAGAAGGTGCCATGAGCGGGCCACGACAAGGCATCAAGATTACACTCGCTTAAACCCTTTCGACAAGTTCGGGTGAAAGGAAATAAGACCGTGAGACTGCTGCTGACATCTGTGGTCTTCGCAACAGAAGAATGGGTCACCAAATACGACGCCTTATTTAAGACGCCTTATCAATATATAAAGTTCTGTTATTTTTCCCTACAACTGCGGATATTTATTTATCCTGATTCTCCGCTTAATTCAAAAAGATCTTTCTCCCGACATTATCGTAAACGGGGAAGAATCGCGAACACGGGTAAGACAACCGCCGACCACCGAAGTACAACTCGCGACTTGTGCGAGCTAAGCTAAAGCAACACCATAACATCTATCTGTTATTATATATATATCTACCTGCGATTATGCTTCAAAAGCGTTAAACTCCTTTTCATAATTTTCTTTTATAAAAATGATTTATTGAATGAATTTTATAAAAGAAAATTTCATTTAATTTGGTTTTGTTTATTATATAACATTCATAAACTTAATAAAGTAAAGTAAAAAAAAATATATCTATTCGTTAAATATCAAGCTTCGTGAAACATTTTCAATAGTTCAAAATTTCTACTCATATTCATTACATGTATTTATTCATATTACATACTTTCTTATTATACATATGTTTCTAAAGGAATAAATTCTAAAGGAATTTAATTCTAAATTATATTGTAATGTACCTCTTAAAGAACAATTTTATCATACGACCATATGTAGAGATAAACATACGAAACATATATTTAATAGTAACAAATATAATATGCAATAGTTAAAAAAGTAATAGTACTCAAGTAGTACAACAGAAGAAATTACTAAAAGTTCTAAAACACAATGAAATAAATAAATATTTTCTTTTTTAATATAAGATGTAAAAGATGAATTATAAGTATAATATAAAATAGAAACCTAATGTGAAAGATGTTTTATAATTCATATGTTATCTGAATGTGTTTCTATATTTCTTAAAGTAGATTGAGACTATTTGTAATATTCGTAAAGACAATAATCGATATCTTGTAGGTAAATAACTTGTCCTATCATCATTGTAAAAGAAATTTCAATGAAAAAATATATAAGCACAGCATATAAAAGTAAAATATAAAAACTTACCGGTATACGAGTATCTGCTGTCACCCAGACCCATTCGTCACCCTTAATCGAGGTTGTCTTCACATCTTTTGAATTAACGTTACCACCTTGGATCTGTAGCATATTAATAATTACATAAAACATACATATTATAAAACTTATTTTTAAGTGCTCATTAATAGAAGGTCATTAATATTTATACTTAAATTAAGTACTTTATATATAATTTTTAAATTTTATTCTTAACCTGAATTTAAGTCATATTTTAACCAAATATTATTAAAAATTGAATAAACTTAAATTAATTTAAATTATTCTTGAATTTAATAATATAAAAATATTAAACATAATTTATTATTGTTCCTTATGAAATATTTAAATATTTAATTGTTTACATTAATGCAATCACTCAAATATAGAATAGCATACTATTACAAAATTTACGTTTATGTTTCTATACAGAGTTATATATTTCAATTTCAATTTATTAGTTATAAATAAATTCATGATACATTTTTGTAATACTAAATGGTAAAATTTTATTTTACCATAGATTTATTCTAAATAATTCCTCAAATTACAGCTAAAGCTATACGAATTATTTTCACAAAAGATTATTTTTACTTAAACAAAACTACTTGTTAAACTGATTTACTTTGATTATTTTGAATTAAAATCAATCATATTAAAGACTTAATGAAAAAGTAGACTAATTTCTCGAAAATATTTAATATTAAAGTAAATTTAAAAATGTAACATATTGTTGGAAACTATTATGTAATATAGTGTTAATATAGAATCGCAATAAAGAAATAAAATACTTATGAGAAATATGTGTTCGTATTATCAAATATTATTTGATATTTAAAAGTTGTTCATTTTTAAAATATTATTGATTTTTAATGTTATAAAATTTGAAACATTGAATTTAAAACTGATCACTTACTACAAAACTGTGCCATTTTTTATTATAGTACATTTAGACTTAATAATGTAGAATAAATATAAATTAGATTTGAATGCAACTAAATAATAAAAATTAATTTTATTCCATTCTTTACGACTGTTAAAGCTTGTATAAAAAGGTATATTAAAAAACAAAATAATTTTAATTTTTATGACAATAATTCTTTTAAATTTTTCTTCTAAAATTCCTTAGAAATACATATGGAGTTTTGATTCACCTAATTTTCAATTTCATTAGTAGAATAGAAACTTGAATATTAAATCCTTCTATATATGATAGTACATAACGAAATGTTTATCGAATGTAAGTAGGTTGTTTCTGAGTTCAGCTAGATAGTAAATGTGAATGTTCTATATATCCTTCGATCGTATGAATCGTTAAAAGTTTTAATGGAAAACAGTAATATGTTACTAATTAATTAAATTGCGTGAAAGTTTCTGATAGTATTTAATTTGATGTTTTCATATATTAAATTCATTTAACACTTTTATAACGATTATTATTGTTATTATATTATTATTATATTTAGAACTATAAATTAATTGTACACTTTATTATATATACTACATTATTACTATCAATTTTTCTCATGAATCAAAATAGAATTAATTTTACTGGATTATTTCAATAAAAAGATAAATATGCTTAATAGTTTCAAAATATATTAAAGTTCATAAGTAATAATTTAAAACTATTTCATGATATATTAAAATTTAAACAAATATAGAATAATTTCTGTTTAGTTAGTTAAGTTAATTTAGTTTATTGAATCAAATAAAATTAATTATAAATAAACTTATATATAGATTATTTTATAATTTAAATGGGAAATAAATTTGATAAAAATTAACAAAAAGAATATCTTGATTTATTAAATAAATTAAAAGTATCAAGCGGTGTATCAATTATTTCATTAAAAATATTAAAAATAATAGTCAAATATTTGCTTGAATTATAGTTAACTATTATGTCCTTTATCGCATAATCCTGTAAAAAACAATTTCAAATGTTCTATATCTAATCATATTATTTCTTTTTTTATTCATCAGAAAATTAAGGAAAATTTTGCTGAAAAATAATTTATAAAAAGCTACATTAATTAAATCATACGCATTATGCATTACTTTCTTACAATAAATATCATTCTATATAATTTTATAAAAATTAAATATATTAATGTACAATAAAAAGTATAATAATTTAAAATTACGTCTATAAATGAAAACAATTTCTATCTACTTTGAAATTTAATTTTAAAGTTTAAAATAATGCAAAAACATTACGTATTGAAACGTGGTAAAAAATGTACATGGTTTTGAAATGTTAAATTAATTTTAATCGTCAAATTTTCCGTATTTTTAAGTTTACATCTCTCTTTCTCCCTCTTGCTAATTCACACTAAACATGGGTGTATTTCTTGAAAATATTTCATGCATGTATTATATAAATGCATTTCCTTTATTTAACTTAATTTGAAATTATAAAATGTGTACTTTTTAAATTTAAATGTTATTCGTGTATTTATAATTACTAATTATCGTCTAGCATCGAATTTGATGGTGGACGTCCAATTTTTAATGTTTATTATACAACATATTTTTGTATTAGATTATTATAAAAATACAGTATCAAGTTTCAATATAAAGTTTAGACGTGAAGCTGTATCGGTTTACCCAACCTTTCTTAAATCTCTTCATTTTTGCTACTTTTTCACGTTCGCGAATGATTCCAAAATAGTAATATGGAATAAAATTGGAATTTCAGATTTTCCATGGTTACTCTGCATATATACTAAAAGTATCTTAGAACGACTTAATACCACAGTTTCATTGGGATTTAGGGATTAAAAGCAAAAGAAAAAAAGCAGGGATTCGAGTTAGCTATTGATACAATCAAAAAAGTTAAGAATGTAGCTTCTATTGAATAAGGAGTACGTACAGTAGGTGATTTTTGCAAATTTTTAATAAACTTGGGATTAAAACATTTTCTATGAAAAAGTATTATGTACCGAGAAAATTAAATATTGCAAAATATACAAAATATGAATTTAAACTTATTTTTTTGATGAATTATTAATGACAAAATGTTAATCTTTGTACTAAATCTAGACTGAATTTTACTCATAAATTACAATTTTATTTTTTAAGTTATTAGAAAATTCTCAGAAAAAATTAAAATTTGTTTATTTCTTTAAATATATTTCTTAATTATGATTCAATTTTTTTTAATACAGTTACTTAAAAACGATAAATTTAAAAACTATTGTTTAATTACAATAAACTATTATTATCTATTTATAATTGTATAATATATATTATATATTAATATATTATGCATATATATATATTTTTATAATTATATAAGTTTTTCTTTAAGAAACTTGTATTTTAATATCTTTTTGATGCATCTTATATTATTTGGCCATTATAAAATTTTCAAAAAATGTTTGAATATATAAATAAACATAGGAAGTGGATTTTATTTTCTAATTTTCAATAACTTTAAACTATTTAAACTTTTACTAAATGATATGTTCTATAGAAAATATGACTATAAAAAATTAAATCTTATATAGCTTATTATATTCTTGAAAAAATATTTATATGTAGAAATAGGAGCATAAATAAATTAATCCAAATAAATTATTTATTTAATATAAAACTTACACTTATTACTTCAATGATTTGAAAAATTAAATAAAGTGATCAAGAAATTGTATTCGGTTTATTTTATATTATTAGATAATCTACAATATAATATATCGAAAAAAAACGCTATTTTTATCAATATATATATATTTCAAGAATATAATAAGCTATATAAGATTTAATTTTTTATAGTCATATTTTCTATAGAACATATCATTTAGTAAAAGTTTAAGTATATATATATATTAAATGTGCTGATAAAATTTACATGACAATTCATTCTAAAGAAGTATCATTTATATGAAGATTGTAAAATATCATTATATTTTGTGAATGTCGATTGATACTAAAACTATCATTTCAATTATAAGTTCTTCATTTGATGTAATTAATGTGAATTCACTTATAATATACAATTATAAGTATATTTTAAATATACACTTATTTATGAAAACAAATATTCAAACATAAAAGTATATTTTTATAAGAATATTTATAATAATCAATGCGGTCTTATATATATGTATATATAATGCATATTTATACTTATAAAGGTATATATATTTATTTTTTATTTATTTACTTATTTATTTATTTTTAATGAAAAATTCATGTTTATTATATTAATAAACTCTCGGAATGTTTTTTATTAGTAAATCCATACGTTATTTTGTTCTAAAATATTTGTTAACCATATGTGAAAATTATAATTAATCTGGTTGTTTATAAAATTACAATAAGGTATAATTGATTATAAAAACAAATTTATATAAAAAATGTTTAAGTAATCACATCAATTTCATACATGTTATATTAAATCTAGATTATAAATTCTGTGAAAAACTTTAAACATGCTATAAATTACTACCTCGATCATAAATCTTGAAATAAAAAATATTCTTTTACGATATTAATTTTGGTTGACTTTTTAGATTATAATCTATCTAAGTCTGAAAATTAATAAATCTGAACATTTATTAAAAAGTATGATACAGTGAATTTATAAAATACCTGGAAAATAGAAATCATCTAGGAACTTTTTCAAAATACGGAATACAGAGGTAATATATCGAATAAGATCGTCGTTAAAACTTCATAATTAGTAATGTATCAAATTAAATTAAGTTCAACGAAAGGTTGCTGTATATAAATAAATTCATAGTCGATACAATGACATGGCATGGATAGGAGAACGGAATAATGATAATGTAAAAGTATAGTTCTTTTACGTTGCCTTTTATTCCTACTTGACAACGAGTAACAGAGCAAGAAAGAGAAAAGAGAATCAAATTGAATAAATAAAGAGAATGAATCTGAAATTAAGATAGACAGATGGCATTATTTATAAATAATAGAGATTAATCGTAATAAATGAGAAAATCGTATTATATTATTCTATGCCAATTATTCTGAGGCAAGTTTAGTATCATTTTATATCAACAGATGATTGCATACGATATCTAAATTTTATGTAGATAATTCTTATAATTAAAATGTAAGAAAAGTATAAAGAATTTTACAGAACTAATCCAGAAAAAAGTAACTCAATTTCAAAATATTACAATCAACTATGGATTGTTTACTTCCTTATCACAAGAATAAATTTCAAATTTATCAAGTTTAGAACCTTAAAATGTATAATAAAATTAACTCAATGATTACATTTTTATTTGAATTCATAAAAAATATCAATTTAAAAGAAATCTGAAGTTTGCAACGTTATTGCCATAACGAAAATTGAAAAATTTTAAATTCGAATAATTTGTATAAAAAACTATCAAAAACTATTAATTATCACACAACACAACAAACTAATGAGTTTCATAAAAATTCTACCTTTATAAGCTACCCTTATTAAGGGTTAAAATTTTCAAAAATTCCTAAAAGAGTAAATATTAAAATTGCACAAAATTTCTTTTTAGAAAATCGTTAAATATATTACAAAACTCTCGATAAAATTTTTCGAAAAAAAAATCGACGTGGTACATTGTCTTTAGTGCATTTATATATCGTGCATATTCACCCCTATGCATATACTCACGTACGGGCATGTATAATATTTAATAAAAACATTTACAAAAACATTTTACAAAATTCGTTTTCATATTCCGACGTCTTATTATATACCAAATGTACACATAAAGTTTTATTTCGAAATTCGAAGATGAACTTGAGTTTTAATCCATTCCCTTGCATATGCACTCATATAGGTATAGGGGAAAGTATATATTTGTTAATAACAACTTGGAAGCTTTTATGGTTAATATGTAAGAGGTGTTATAAATGCATTTTCTGAATATAATCAATTTCATTTTATTTATACTAATATATAATTAAAACTATACTAAAACCTTTTTAAAAATTTTATGTTTCTTAAAACATGTTTTGACTCAATAGAAATATCGAATAATATTTCACATTATATTTTAATTTTATTTTTTCATGTAATTGTGAAGATATCAGTAACCTAATTAATAAATTATTATCGAAAATATAAACAATGCATTATAATTACCATTTATATTAATCAAACATGTTTTTGAGGATTAATGTACACAGTCAATTTTGCTAATATGAGTACTGTAATACTTTGATTAAACTTTTTCTTGGTGCAGTAGACTCGAAGTAAATTTGAGACCTTTGTTTAGAAAATGATAGACATTGCCACGACGCAAAATTATGAATCTACGGATAAAAATCTTCCGTGTCCACGAGTCTTGCCGAGTTCAGCTGAGTTTGTAAACCTTTCTATATTTGCTATACATGTGTGTATGCATGTGCTACTATTTGAAGCAGTAGGTCGAAAACTTGGAGGCTGTTACGCTCATAAAATTTTTAAAGACAAATTTATCCAATATGCATGCAACGCAGTTCTCACATTTTGTTTTATTATTAATATTTGAAAATAACTTTTACGGATACGTAAATGAAAATCGTTAGTCGAAATTTTTACCACATTGTATTATTATTACATATTGAAATTATTATTATTTAATTTCTAGTAATTATCAATAATATTAATAATAACCTATAGCTTTATTATATTTCATAAACTTTCCTATGAAATATATTTGATAAATTAACAATTTAAGAATTGTACTTTTATTACTGGATGTTTTTGTAGTATTTAAGTGACTTACGAATATGTGTTCTGTTCAATAGGAAAGTCTCATATATATATATGTATATGTGCGTGCGTGCTTCATTGTTTAATAAAAACAATGATATTGATTTTTATATTTTATAATTTTAATAACAATACAATATGATCATATTACAATATGATCTTTTGCACAAAATTTGGTAACTCGTATAATTCATATAATATTTCAAAAAATTACATATTTTCTATAATCATAACATTTTGAAACATTTTTACAATATATCTAGATCTTTAAAACTATAAATTCGTTTATTCTCGCTCGTGCATATGAATATATTCATATCTAAGTTTACGTATACAAAACATCTATTCAAAAATTGTTTAATAAGGATTACAATTTTGTATTAATGATTTATGTTTCTCCACAATAAAAATAAAAGAAATTGGTTTTTCAAGAACAAAATATTTTTTCGTAATCGTTAATATTTAAATTAAACAAACATGTATACACATGCTAATTATCGCCAATATATAAATGTTTTAAATATATTATAAACAAAAATGTATAGAATCTTATGTTTAAATGAATTTCCTTTTAATAAAATTATAACTTATAATGAAACAGTATAATTTATAAACTTTATCTGTTAATATTTCTTTTTATGTATATTTTAAATATTTATTTATAATTACAACAATTATTATGTATTGATATTCATTTCTTATACGACAAAGTCCTTATGAGTTAATATTTAGATGATTTTTCAGTAGCTTAATGAAAGACAGAACGAGAGAGAGAGAAAGAAATGAGAAAAAAATTAGATTAAAATTCTAATATTTGTACAATATTTAACAACAAATTCGTAAACTTCATAGTTTTTTGACTCTTTGAATATTAGAGAGTATATATATATTATACTATGATTGAACTTTTTCGTGGTGTACTGGAAATGAAGTGAAATTGAGATGTTTGTTTAGACAAATAATCGACGTTACCTTGGCACAAAATAGAGGATCAACGTATCGAATCGTAAAAATCCTGGGGCGCACGAATCTTGCGGAGTTCGACTATCAGTTCTAAGGCCTGTTATGTGTACTACACATGTATGAATCTTTGTATACTAGCCGTTTGAAGCAGGATCAGTCGAAAAATAATTGCATAAAATTTTTCTCATGTTGCAATTTAGCAAATTATATTTCTACAAAAAATTAAATTTATGTTCACGAATGATAAAGTAAACCAAGTACTATTAATAAGAATTTCTTTTAATTCTTCTTTGGTAAAATAAATTATTTTTATATACTTTTCTACGATTATTAACTATAGAAACATATATTAATAGAATGATTATTTGTATAAGAAGTGCATAAGTTTAAATAAAAATATATTTCTTCTATACCAATTAGTTATATAATTATATTTTAAACCTTATTTTTTATTACATATATACACATAATTTATTCAGTTAGTGTGGAAAATCTTCATTACTATATTAAAAAATGTACAAAAAGAAATTTCATTTAATATATTTTGTTGAAATAATATTCCAAATTAAAAATGTTATAATTTTATTACCTATATTATCCAATATTTTATAATAGTATATTAGACATTTCAAATCAAAAGTAAAAATATATGGTCAAAATACTGTATCACCTTTCATTTGTTATAGAAGCCTAATTTAATTAATATTACTAATATTGAATGTTTAAATAAAAGTAATAACATTAGAATTTAAAAAAATGAATAATTTTAGACTTATTTACATGCCGAATTAAAATATTTAACATTATTATTTATGTACAATGTACGTAGGCTTACATTTAAATAGCTACTTTAAAACTATATTAATGTCACACCATAAAAGTAAAAAGGCCGAAAAAGTTTGATATATCAACACACTCATTTGTAGAAGTCAAGTGAATTTGAAGAACTTGTTAACCTGGTTATGCCTTTATTAAAATGTATGTGAACGTTTGTATGTTTATGCACACATATGCCTAAAATAATATACATAAAAAATATATGCCTATAAACATACGGCCCCCATATACGTACGTATATAATAGTCATATAAATTAAGTGCAACAAGCACTAGTTCCGCATCGAATTTCAAAATGAAACTTTTTGTATATGTTATGTACATATGTTGTATATTGTATATATGTTTTGCATAAAATATGTCATCAAAATATGGAAAAATTTTTTGTGCAATGTTATTGTGAATATTGTAATTAAATATTATATGCATTCCATATATTTATATGTATAAGATTACATATGCATTCAAATGCATTGAATATCAAGTTCCACGCCGATTTTGAAAATGAAACTTGTGTGTTCGTTTGATATATAAAAATATACCTGTATGTGAAAAAACATTTTGTGCAATGTTTTTGTTAGAGTTGTTATTAACAAATATATACGTTCCCCTATACCTATATGTATAAGAGTGCATATGCAAGGGAATGGATTAAAACTCAAGTTCATCTTCGAATTTCGAAATAATACTTTATGTGTACATTTGGTATATAATAAGACGTCGGAATATGAAAACGAATTTTGTAAAATATTTTTGTAAATGTTTTTATTAAATATTATACACGCCCGTACGTGAGTATATGCATAGGGGTGAATATGCACGATATATAAATGCACTAAAGACAATGTACCACGTCGATTTTTTTTCGAAAAATTTTATCGAGAGTCTTGTAATATATTTAACGATTTTCTAAAAAGAAATTTTGTGCAATTTTAATATTTACTCTTTTATGAATTTTTGAAAATTTTAACCCTTAATAAGGGTAGCTTATAAGGGTAGAATTTTTGTGAAACTCATTATTTTATGGTTTTGTATGATAATTAATAGATTTTGATAGTTTTTTAAAGAAATTATTCAAATTTTAAATTCTGCATGTAATTGCATATGATTTTGTTTAACAAGATGTACAACAATATTCTGGATCGAATATTCATCAATAATATTGAAAAAACATAAGTTAAATTTAATTTTATATAAGTAACGATATTCTGAAGTAAAATTTTGTTGAATACCATAAATGTACTTGTAATAACAATATGTAATAACAATGTAATTAACAATAACGGATAGTACAAACGCGTATATAAATGAATTTTGAGTTATTTAACATCGAATTTATTAATGTTCCGTAATGACTTTAATATTGAAATTATAGTAGTTTTTCTTGTCAGTGTATCGGGAAAGATAATCTGAAAAAATATTTTTATTCTAAATAAAATTTTTAATGTTATAAACATTTTAGTAAACTTTATGTAAAATCATTGATTCGCATATGATTTTATTTAACAATGTAAGACATTGTTGTTGATGTATTTTGACGTAAAAATTGGTGAATATATCATACATTATATGAGTCACCGTATGTTATAATGAGAAATGGTGATATATATTAATTTAATAATTAATATGTTGTAGATATACTGTTCCGTAGATATACGTTCCATACAATAATGTTGTTAAAAACAATGTTCCAAATCGATTTTTTATATTAAAACCTTTTTACATATCGTTCTGTAGGTACTTAATATTAATCGAGAAAAAAATTTATAGAATCCTAATAACTTTGAACTTATGGTTTTTTTAATTATGTTTTATAAAACTATTCATTTTTATTGAGACCTAACTGGTTAAAATTTCAGACATGTATAGCAGAAAAAGTCGCACAATCAAAGTGATTGGGTTCACGAAGATTTGAAATTAAGTTTTAAATAGCTTTGTAAAGAAATTTTTTGATTTTTGACATTTTCATTACGACTAGAACGTAACAAACTTCAGACTCTAATACAAATATTTAATATAAATTAAATTAAAACTGAAAGTAAAATGTATATCAATAGTTCATTTAAAAACAATATATTTTATTCCTGGAAAATTCTTACCTAACTTTTACTCGTATGCTGAAAGTATAAATCAAATATAGTAAAACTTATCAAAAATACTGATTTTATATATTTCTAAATAATTAAAAGAATAAATTATATAACTTTAATAAATTTAATGTAATTAAAAAATATTAGTTTAAGAAATAGTATTTTGGAAATTAAGCGTAATCTAAACTTTTATAAACATAAAAACTTATATTGGTATAAAATGAATTTAAAAATCAATTTATAAAATAGTTGAAGAAAAAAAATCAAATAAATTTGTTTTAGTGTAATTAGCAAAGTATCTAAGGAGAAAATCTTACCTTGAATACCTCGGAAACAGTATTATCCTCTGTTGCAGGTAATGCGCTGCTTCGCTTCCGTCTGATATTAGAGTTGACATTATTACCTCTGTGTATCTCGCGATTGAACGCACAGTCGTTGTGACATCGAGGTGATACTACCGATTCGAATAACTCATGCTGAAGATGTATCATATTAACGTACAGATAGAAAAAGCTAAAAAACTGTGCAATGAACTGGACAAATAATAAGTAGTATATGAACTTTATCGATGAATTAGCGAATGATTTACTCTCCATTTTTTCATAAATGTATAATTATTTTTAATTAGTATCTTCTTCTCTTCTGATATTTCTTCTTCTTTAATATTTATCACAATATTACTTATCTTTTCATCACAGTACTTGGTTGCACATTATTTTTCTATACTTTACATCAGAACGTCGAAGTTGGAGCATTATATTCTACAAAAACAAAAATAAAAGACAATTTTCAATTACTATTTTATTATGCTTTCTTTATATAGTGAAAATATAGTTCATAAATGATTTGACACAATAATTTTCAAATACAATAAATATAATTTAAAAAATGGAGTAAGAAAGTTTGTGAATGATATATATTTGTAAATCAAATGAACAGATTATGTGCACTAACTTATAGGTACCTTATACCGAAAATTAATTCAATACAAAAATATTTCAAAAATAAGTCTTTATTTCTCAATGAAAATAATATCGGCTGATTCGATTATTGAAAATGTAACTTATATAAAAAATATAAACTCTTCTTAACTTACACGCTTGCTATGTAACGTATATTCAGTTCAAAATATAAACACTTGTTTCTAAAAATATACGTGTGCGTGTTCAATATATACGGTATAATTATGAATCTGTATAAAAATTATATAACATTTAAAATTTTATAAATAAAAGTTACATGAAAAAGAATTAAAATTTTAAAATGAACAGAAAAATATTCTATATTAATATAAAAGATATCAATAACACAGATAAAAAATTCAAATATCGAAATATATCTCGGACTACTCTATGTGGAACATGCGCTGGCGAAAGTAGATAGGGAGGCTATAAAGAAGATATAGAACCATGAATAGGAAATTGTAATAGTCAAGCAGTCATGGAGTCGCGTAAGTAATCAGGACGTTAGCCAAGGAAACGGAGAATGAAACAGCCTGTGGTTCAACTTGCAATAAGGGACTTTCCTATAGATCTACCTTACGCAACCGTCCTACCTTAAAACCTGTTTACATTATTCAAAGAATAAACTGATAAACCATTTAAACCCATTATTATAGCTATCGTTATATGATTTTCTTAATATTATATATATTATTTTTAACATTTATAACCGTAAACATACAATTTAAATGAAATTTCAAGTTGCTTAGTATTCATGCTTAAGATACTTGACTCAATTATCTGATAAGGACAAAGCATAATACATTACTAAATAAAAAATATGTATTCTAACTTGACAAGCTACCGACCCTCAACAGATATATTGCAAGTGCTTATACATAAATCAAATTTAACACATTTGCTTTTTCAAAAATGAAAGACAAAACATTTACCGATACATTCAAATATATCATAAGCTATCGTGCAGTTTCATAAAAGAATTTTGTATTATATCTTCATATATTTATCAAGAGTAAACCAGAACGAATTATTTAACAAATAAATAAATATAGTTTATTATTCTTCATAACAGTAATCAATAAAAATGTTAAGAATAATCAATTTACAACATTTATTCAATTTCTACCAACTATAATTTAAACAAAAAAATATGATATACAATGAATTCTAATTATATATTTAATAAATAATTATTGTAATATATAGTAATTTGAACTTTTTAAAATTTAATTACGATTTATTTCATAATTTGCTAAAAAATAGTTTTATTTTCCCATTTTAAGATTTCATAAAAAAAATTATAAAATATTTATGGTAATAAAAATGTTTTATATTTCATTTTTTATGTTAAGAAATACTTGCACGAAATCTTATATTTATAAACGTTTATATATATATATATTATATATATAAACGTTTATATTATATAAATATATTTCTAAACTTAATATAAATTTAAAATACAAGTGAAATCCAAACACGAAGAACATTAATAAAATACATAACGAATATTTATACGTAATAAGTACAAATATAAAAATTTCTTTTAAGCGTGTGTATGTGTGTGTTCTATATATGTATGAGAAAGAGCTCCAGTTAAGCAACACAAACGATAATACATAGTTGTAAGTCTGTAAATAATGAAAAAAATACGTATCTATCTTGAAATTAAGAATCGAAAAGGACAACGTAAACATCTAAAGGTATATTTCTTCGAATACAAAACTAAGTAAACCGCTAGCCCGTGAATTGTTGTATTATGTACAAGATGCATTTACTACTAAATTCATATTTATTTTTAATTTTGATTGGAAATATTTTATACGAAAAATATAATAGTAATAATTAAAATTAAAATTACATAATTTTATGTGAACTAGAAAAAAACACGTATTATTTTTTGATAGAATTAAATAAATAAAGGTCTTTAAATAAAAATTTATTATTGATCAAATAGTCTGTACAGTATAAAGTGATATTTACAAATGCCTAAGAAAAACAGAAATGTGCTGCTATAGAAAATGTCAAAATCCATTTATGATTCTCGTGAATTACGTGACTTTCTTTCTGAATATATTAAATATGTGGTTGAAAATATTTAATGAGAAATGTTCGTAGACGTAGGTCTCTATATTTTTAAAATAAAGAATTCCCTGTTGAGACGAATAAAAGTGAATTTTGAAAAATTAAATATACCAATTTGACTAAAAAAAAATATATTTATTATTTAAAATTAAAATGTGTAATTGATCTTATAGCAATTATTAATTTTGTAATGAATTAAATTCAATATTTATTTCACATTATATTATCGATTATATCTTATACTTTTTACATAATCGTATATTTACTGTTATAATTTTGCAGCTACGTAAAATATTTTTTATTTTAATATAATCATAAATATACAAAGTTATATATATTTTATTAAAGAATAATGTGTTCTTTTTTATCAAAATATATAATTAAGTTTTATTAGGCAGTAGTTTACTCTAAAAGTTTATAAAATATTTCAAAGATGTGCTTTAAAATCTTTTTATTCCTCACAACGATTAAAACAACTAATAAGATTATAATGCATGATTTAATACATTAATCAATCATAAATACAAATAATTACAATATTATATAAAATTTTTATTTTATATCAGTTAAAAAAAATTTCGAGTTAAGAGTTTGTACACTTCTTAAAATATAATATTTAAAACTTGGAAGAAACTGTAATTCATTAAATAAAATGTTTTCGATTATCAAAAAGTGGCTAAAAATACATTTTTAAATAAATTTAACACCAAAAATCATAATTCAATGTTCTTTATACGTGAAATATATTAAATTTAATTAAAGATATTAAAATATCGCGAAATCTTAAAAATATGAAGAGATGAACATATAAATTTAATTAAGTCGCTATTTTCATGATCTACTAAGTACCATGCATTTTAAATTATTTCAATTAAAAATTAATTTTTATAATGGAAAATAAAGAATTCTTTTTATAATATACGTATCTATATATTATTATATTACAAATAAGAAAATTATACTATACATATATAAAAAATAATAAATTATTTTAATACAGTTCGATTAATGATGATTTTTCGTTTTTGTCACTCTTAATATTTTAAAAAGACCTTTTACAAATTATTCTTTATAATCTTAGGGATAGGAATAACGTGATAACGTATTTATGTAATATTACGATTTTTTAATATGTTGCACAATTTTGTGAACTTAAATTATTAATTTTAATAAGTTTCGATAGCTGAAAGATAGAGAACATTTATAAATTTAAAATACTAAATTTTAAATTTAACGTTTAATGGCTCAAATTTTGGGAAATGTTCGAAAAATTTCAACTCCGCTTCTGCACATAACCATTTACGATCAACTGTACCTAATCGTAATTTAGCATTAGAGTATAATTTTTAAATTTAAAATACATACCACAACATGTATCGAAAATTCACATATTTTAATCCTAAGGAAGTATTCATTACACAAAAATTAGAATAAATTAAACTGTAATTATAAAGAAAAGTCATCTAGATTTGAATATTAAAAATAAAAATGATTAAATATTAAAAAAAACTGTACACTTATTATCAAATAGATAGTTCATATTACAACTAATAATTTCATATTAAAAAATATCTAATAAAATTCAAAAATACTGACAAAATCATATTAGTGTACATTTATGTACACATAATATATGAGCTTTTTTTGTAACTAAATTTTAACATATACGTGTTCTACTGAAATTGTTACATTACATTAAGGCTAACTACATATTACCCACACTTTTCTGTATATACAGACTTTCTCAAACCCTTTCCCTTTCACATTCTTGCTGCTTTTCAACCATCACTCTCTCTCTCTCTCTCTCTTTTCGTTAGACTTTCTGAACTCAATATTCATTTTCCTTATCTCACTCAGACGATAAAAAGTTTTACATATTCGATTGGTTTCTTTTTTTTGTTTTACAGTTGAAATTATTTACTGGGTCAGTTTTTAATATTTGAAAATAATTTAGATGATTTACAATTATCAACAATTGTGGTGCAGTTTAGAAATTTTAAACACTTATATTAGAACGGACAAGCTACAAAAGTTGAAACATTTTTTGTCATTAAATTTACAAAAATTATAATTGTACTAGCGATGTTTCTATACTAAAAAAAGTTATTTTATACTCTGTAAAAATTATAGTTTTTTTGTTTCTTCTACTTTTTTATAAATTTAAGATAATAAATAAACTTTTGAATTTGAATATCATATAGTTTTAAAATTCAACATAAAATATAGATATTAGATAAACTAATTTTTATAAAAGATTTTATACAAGAAAACAATTTTTATTCTCTATTAACATATTTACAAATTTGAAATATACATTTTGAAAGTAGTGAACTTAAAATGAAATTATTAACCATTTTTAGAAATTGTTTATCAGAAAAAATTTTGTATCTAAATAAATGACACACTGAAAGTTATTAACATGGTTTTATTTACCAGAGTTGTAAGGTAATCAGAATTAATTTCCAACATAAAAAGAAGGAAAAGGATTTATTTTACAAAAGAAAACTATAAAAATTGAAAATTTTCATTTATAATAACTGCTTTTTTATAGAATTTCATACTTTTAAATACAAAGTCTAATTCTATTTATTTTTAAAATATATTTCATAAAAATAAATGATCATTATATTTAATGTTTTAAAATTTATTTTCAATCACATTTTCATGTAAATAATTAAATAATAAAATAATATTATATTAATTTTTTATTTTGATAAAGATTTTAGTTTGTAGAAAATTTTAGTATTAGAATGTTTAAAAGTCTATTATCCCATCAAAACTGTATATGTATAATCAGATTAATATTCATTTAATAACAAGGTATATCTAGTTATCGTAAAATAATAATTATTACTATCATTAACATCATTGTCAGCATACAAACGAGTTTTTCAACGAACTCAAAACTAGTTTGTGTATGACAGAGAGAATGAATTATACGTCCTACTACGTTAACTCATTCCCTGTCCTTTTGTTTGCTCAAGTTTGAAACTTGCCTGGTGCAATCAGTTGCCATCACTGGTTAAACATTTAGTTTTTGCCCCATTTCTATATATATATATCTTTGCATATATACGTATAGAGGCATGCAGTAATGAAAACGAATCTATTCCATCAGTAAACGAGCCCTTGCGAATACACACTCTATACTAGTATTTACCTACTTCGTTCACATTTAAGGTAATTGTAGATGCACTGATGAATCAACTAATCGATGTCCATCACATTACAGTAAAATAAACAAAATATAAGAATTACGCTAAGCAAAAATATTAACTTAGACTGAAATTTAATAAGCAAAAAAAATTGTATCATCTAACATTGGTACTTTTAATAAAAATATATTAAGTAAATATATATAATTTGTTACATATTTATAAATCTCGATTATTATGACAATTTCTATAAATAAAAAAAAATTTTTTTTAATTTTCTCGATATTAATGAAAACTGTCAACACTGTCTTATTTTAAATTCAACTAGATATAAACAAATTATAAATATTACAACAAATTTTAGAAATAATAAATTTAATATATATTAATAATAAATGAATATATAAATAGAATTTAGAAATACTAAATCTTTGCTAGCTTGTTTTATGAAGATAATTAATACATTAGATATTATGTTACATTTTTATTTCTAGTAATATTTGTCTCAATCTATAATTGTTTAGAAATATTTTCAAAAATCTTTTTCTTGAAATATACATTTATAAATCATATTTATAGTGTAATTAATAATCATTTATTACTAATTTAAACAAAATATCTAATATTTCTCTGATCAAATGTCAACATATTAAAGGTATAAATATTCAAAATATAAAAAACTGTTGTACTAAACCTTTTCTATGCAATACATATTTTTACGATGTATAATGTTAAATAAACCATATTCTTATACTAAAATTTGCATGGACACTTTTACAATTGAACACATATAAACACTTGAGCACAACATAAATGAAAATAATATAACATATCACAAGAAGAATTAGTTAAAATTAAAAGGATCCAATGAACCGCATAGATCAGTTACTTGATTCGGTAAATCAAATATTAATATCTGCAGAATATTAAACATATTAAAATTAACATGATTTTCTAGAAAGGCCAATGAAACGTTAGATAAGCTAAAACAGTTAAATAGAATTTTGATCAATCACGTGAATATTGCAAGGTGCCTCGTATAAAAAATATGCACATAGTCCGAACAAAGAATAGAAATCAACACGTTACTTGTACAACCTCGGACTGACTGTCGACGCAAGCGAATGTTACCCTTTGTGGCGTCGTGTGTCGCTCATACTAAGTACGACCAGCGCCTGCGCAACAACCAAATGTATCTTTGTCTATTCTCATGTACGTGTTTTAAATAAACATTCATTCTAATGACGTATTATCTTTAATCGTCAAGATTTATTTTTAGTAAAATAACAAAAATTTTATATATATGTAATAATCTGATTTTATGCTTTGAAAAGATTCGTTACACGATTCAATGATAATAAAATATATCAAAAAGTATTAAAAATTATTGTCCAAAGATCTTTTTCGGTAAATCTAAATATTATAACTTCCAGAATAATATTATTAAAATATATTATTCAATGCGACGTATAATAATAATAAATGACTTCTAGCTAGTCTCTAACATTAAATTCATATAGTATATTTACATACTGTCTTTAATAAAATATATATGCCATATATTTTTTTATAGCAGATTATGCATATAATCTGAATTTTAAATATAAAATTTAAATTTAAATTTTATTTAAATATAAAATTTGACTTATTTATTTAAAAGAAAATATAAATAAAAAAGATTTATACTGTTAAAATTGAATACTAGTTCAATTATTATTTACCAAAATTATCATTCAGAATACTGATAAAAAAATAGAGATTATCTTTATTTTAAATAAAATAACGTTGAAGAAAAATTTGTAAATTACTTAAAAATCTATAAATTTATAATAGTAAAGAAAACGTGAATGATAATCTAGGATTGATAAGTTAAAAATAAATTTTAAATAAAAATATATAAAATAAAATTATTTTTTCTTAATATTTTATTATTTAAAGAATTTTACATTAATCCGATAATCCAATTACTTGTATCATTTAAACAAATGTAATTTATTTTAATCTATTACTGACATTATGGAGTCTAAAACTTAAGAATAATGTCTTTTAAATTTTTACTATTACGTATTTACTTTCTCATATTTATAATAACAATTTTAAATATTTGATAAAAATTACCTCTTATGGTTCCAATAATTCCTCGATTTATGAATTTAGTTTCCTTAATATTTAGAAGGGCTTTTTAAAATAAATTTAAATATTCTTTATAATGTATTGCAGAGTTTTGAAAATATAAAATATCTCTTCATTCTAAAATAATCGGAAAAGAATTTTTGCTAAACAAAATATTAAAAATTATAAACATACATAAATTTCAAAATTATTATAAAACCAAAAAAGGCAATATGATATCACAGTAGTTTTCACATATAAGTTTATTATTAATTCGACTATTATTGTGTGAATAAATATAATTTGCATTAAATTTTTTTAACTTAGATATTCTACGACTTTCTCAAGAAATTGTATTCACCAAATTAATTTAATAAAAATTACACTATAATATTATTTAAAAAAATAATTTGATTATTCAGAAATTAATTTTAAATATAATGTAGTAAAAATCAAACAAATCATATAGTTTGAATCTACTATTTTGTTTTGTAAAAAAATAAGATTATATAAAACATTCCTACTATGTAATTAAAAATTATGGCTACCTCTGTCATTTTAACGTATAAATTTTGATTAGTTGCAATAAGTACTTTATTTAGTTTTATTTCTTTATTATTTAAAGTTATTATGTAGGGTTCTTTAATACAAATCTTTATTCAAATAATTCATAAATCAAAATCTCAATTTTATAGACTGAAAGAATAGTATAAACAAATATATATAAACATAAATGCATAGTAATTAATTTTAATATAGCCTAATCTATGTAGAACACTCATGTTCTATATATCAAGCACTAAACATCCAATTAGTTAGAAATTAAAAAAAAAACAAATATTTCGTAATTTCTTTTAATTTTCGATGATATTGGTATGCACAAAAGTTATTTTATAAGTTTAACGGTGATATTAGATAAGCTTGATCTGGTTGTTAATTAATAGCGACATTCTGCTGATCAAGTTGTCAATGTACATACGTACTCTGGTACATTCCAATTCTTGCTAATTTACGCAACTTAACTCATCCAATAGCTTTTGAGTTCGAAACTATATGTTTTGCATGTGCATTATATATAATATGAGTATATATATGAGTAAGATGTAGGTTCTCATAATATTGAGCACAGAAAGGGAAGTGGAATAATAGCATAATTCACTGGTATAATGACATTTGTGATACGTAAACCAAGAATATTATTCATCTGTTAAACAGCGCATAAAGTTTCTATCTCCGAACGATATTTGAAATTTATGTTTAATAACATTTCAAAAACTTATTACTATACTATTTAAATTTTAGTTTTAAAGTAGAAATTATATTAGTGAAATGAACAACCTCGCTTGACTAATCACTTTAGCAAAGCTTCAGTCAGGTATTTCAATATGCACACAACTAAAATAATAAAGTAATATTAATTAAATTAAGAATAAATTAATTAAAATGATAAGTTATGTAAAATTAGATGTAGAAATTCATTAATATTTATAAACGGAAAGGTTTAATAAAAATTTCTTATGTTTAGCTAAAAATCTTATTTATAAAATAATAGAAATGACTTAAGTAAAAATCTACTTTTATATTTTAGTAGATATACTTTACGTATATAATGCACAAGTTATAATATTTTGTTTTGGATCAATACTTTCTTTTGTCAACTAAAAGAGTATAGAGCTTTCAGGCCACTGAATATGCGTGATACGGATTGAACTGGCTGACAGAAGAGACGCTTTTCTACTTAGACATGCGTTGAATCGTAACCAAGTAAAGTTTATGTATACACAATAATATCTAAACCAGAAATAAAAATATTAAATATTACAGTAAATAGATTTTATTTATATGAACAATTAATATAAATATTCAAATTTGTATATACATTTACTAGTTATAACAAATTAAATATGTAAATATTTGAAACTATCTAATTTTCAATAAATACTGAATTAAAATACTACAACATAATCTTATTTCTTTTAAAGTAAAATTATACTTACTTGACAATATAATTAAATATTTACACATATAACTTTCATAAAAAATAGAGTTTTAATCATTACTATTATATTAAAAATAATTATATATCCTATAACATTGAAATTTTCTTTTGATTAAGCTAACATAAATCTACTTTATTAACAATAATATGATATATTGTGAATAGTTCTTCCGCACCTTTTCTGAACTCGATTGATTCGATTCTATTACAATGCACAATTATATTTAAAATACACTATTCAAATTATATTTTTAAAAACTAGTAAGTATAGCTATAAATCTGTAAGAAGCTCTGTTATTAATCTGTATTGAGCATAGGTTTCTCATATGCTACTCTTACATTATTTACTTAATCACATTTCTAATATTCTCAGCTATTTTAAAATATAATAAAGATTCATAACTTTTAAGTTATGTTAGTATTACACAAATATAAACTTTAGAAATTCTAATAATTTTTTCTTATATATTATATATATTTAAAGAATAATACTGTACATTAAAAAATTCAGATTTATAATGAAAAATAATGATGATATTAAGAGTCTTATATTTCTGTAAACAACTAACTTAAAACTATCTTCTTTCTCGATTTGCAGAATCTACTTTTCTAATTAAATACACGAGACTTGAAACTGCAATAAAGCTTTATTAATATTGAAAATTCAATCTGAACGACAGAGAAAATAATAATATAGAAATAAACGATTGCACGATATGGCTTAAACTAGAGTAATAAATGGATTTGACAATACTATCAAATATTGATTATTTTAATCTTCTCTTCACTTTAAGAGGTAAATTTTAAATTCATTTATTTTTTTGTTGATTCACAATTCCTTATATGAACATAATTCACAGCACGAGAAAAATATTCAAAATACTATTAGTAATTATATTTACATTAAAAATATGTGCCGTAATACTGGAAATAGTAAAACACAAAAATAAAACTTAATACTAAGTCATTTAGAAAATTTATTCATTGTTCTATAAATGCAAGCTTACGAAATAAATCTACACAATAAAGGTGAAATGAATTTAGATATTGATTTATGAAAAAAATACAATTATTTTATAATCCATGAATTTTAAAATCATTTATTGTTGACATTTATTGTTTTTAATCTATTGTAATCTCAGAAACAAATATGTTTGATATAATAAAAATTCTTGAACTAAATACAATATAATATAATATTATTTATAAAATTCTTAAAATTATATATTATATATATAATAAAGTTGTAAATACTAACAATGTAATTACTACCGATTACTACCAATTTATTCAATATAGAATTGAAAACAATCATAATTATTATCTAATATATTATAAATAATCTTTTAATATTGTGAACATAATCATAAACTCAAAATACTTCGCCTATACGGATTTTTACGTAACTCCCATGATTGATTGCTTGGGTCTTGCTAATGTATAAATTACCTTCTATATTATAATAGTACTTTAAATATAATTATATACTACACTCTTAATAATTAGGTAAAATTTTCAATATATGTAACAATCAAAATACTATTAAATTTATTTTAATTTTTATTTGATAATAACTAAAAGGTCTACAAAAAAATATAAATACGAAGTTTTGAAAAAATTATTAAAAGATGAAAAATTTTATAAAAAATAGATTATAAGTATCATTCAAGAATTATATCGAAAACTATGAATGCTATGGAGAGTTGTGGTCAACATTATATTGCTCACTCATTCTTCTATTTAAAATACAATTTTACAAGGAAAGTTTAATTATAATTTGAATTTGAAACATCAAATAATAGAAAAAAAGGCTATTAGTTTTTGTACAACACTATTTGAAGATAATTCCTATGATTTAAATAGATTTTTATGTTATCGGAAAAACAAAGAGTTAGAAAGTGCAAGATGTAACTAGGCAAAAATGGAATGATTTGAGCCGAGATCAATGAACAACAAAACTTTAGAACACATATTCTCAAGAATCACAAATAGATCATGAGGTATTCTGTAATGAAAATAAGTATTAAGTGTTGCAAACATGTGTTAACTACATTTACTACTGTCTAATAAATATCTATTATAACAAATAAATAACAATCTATCTAATAAAAAATATACTTTTAGAAAATGATATTTTGAAAATAATTGACAAAAACTCTATTTCTGAAACTCAAAAATTTTATTATTAATGATTAATTTAATTTCTTTAGAGAGATATTTAAACAAATTCTCGAAGAATTATAAAATTTAATATTTCTTAGAGTATATAAATTTAGTTAGTATTGTCACGTATGCCAGCCAGGCTATCTTAAAATTATCATTTCGTATGATATAAAACTTACTAATAAACAAAATTCTTAGCCATATAATACATCCGATGTTGACAATATACTAGTATAATTTTTTTTATTAATTAAAGAAAACATCACAACATATCTTAAACTGTATGAAAACAGGGTTCTTGATGGTAATGCTACTTATTCTTTCGGTTAAGCAGTTCTTTTTAGTTCTGTTTTGTGCCTTTTGTACGTCAGATTACGATATGTTCCAATCACTTGAATACTATCTATTTCATAAACACTTCTAAATAACTGATAATATGAAACAAAATTATTACAAATAATGATAAAATATTATAGTCTTTTCTTACTTTACGTAGGAAACTAAATTTTCACCTATTTACAAATTCATTTTTTTTGTAAAAAATGACAATTCTAATTTTATACTTAATATTTTCAGATTACATTTAAAATATCATTTTAAATTACTCTATAATTCTTTAAACTATTACCTTTTATGTACTGTAATTATCTTCTCAGTTTAATTTTAGAAAAAACATTGTTCTACTTTTAGCTAAAGATATATTACTCATTACTCATTAAGGTAGCTGACAAATGTTGTACAAATATTCTGAGTTTATATTTATTATTTTATTTTAGATAAAGTAGCATAGATATTTATTTATTGTATATTATTGGTTTCAATTTAATGCTAACACTATGTTAGAGTTGGGTTAATGTAGCGGCATCGTACATCGCTCATCACCAACAGCTTGACTGCTCGGTTGGTTGCGTGCAACTTGCACTTTACCAGATTGAGCCGCTGCCCGCGTGTGTAATCAGTTGTGGTGCTCTCCACTTTGTTCACGCCATCGATATTTCTTATAGTTATTGTGGTCTTCATTTTGGCATATACACCTGAGTTGAAAGATGAATCAATAAAGTGCTGCTCCTGCTTATTTCATGATTTGTTATACATTTATTATTAAAAATAATATTATAAGTATAATCCTATATTTTGATGTATTAGTATTTTATTCATTCAATTATTTTTATTAATACTAAAATAAATCTATATTTAAAGAGTTAAATAAATTTTTATGATAGACCTCAAAAATATTTGATTTTTATTATGATTTAATATTTAAGATTTTAAGTATGTATAATGTTTTTCAAATGGTACGGTGGAAAAACATGATGTTAGGATAATTTTCAACATAAAATATATTATTTCCTTCTATTTTGAAATAACACTGCAGAAATTAACAATTCACCCTCTTTATTCAACAAAATAAAAAAGCTTTTCAGAAACTATTTTCTTGTGTAATACAGAATTCTTGTAAATAATAAATTTGAAGATTTATTGAAAAAAAAAATTGGAAATTCGAATTAATTAATAATTAGTAAAATCTTCGAATGATAAGTTAATATTTTTTAGAATCACTTATTTGTAATAATTTATATATTATATAAGAAATTTCAAAGAAAATAATAAAAAAATCATAGTTATTACTATTACTAAACTTAATTACAGCCAATTTTAGCTAACGTTAATCACAAAAATAGTTAATCTTTTAGTAAAATAAATTCTAATTCATTTGGCATATATCAAATATATTTATATCCATTCAATAAATTTCGTATACCAATAAAATAATACTACTAAAAAGACATGAATTCTATGTTGGTGTAAATTAAACAAAATAAATTAAGATACTGTATCTACTCATCAAAATTTGTTAGAACGCCTTCGAAAATTACTTTCTACTTACTCATATAGTCTGTCAGAACTATTTGATATTCTTACCCTTATCAACTTAGATATCATTAATATAGAGGTGGATATTTAGCAACGTGTTACTTCTTGAAATGCCCGACTATGTCAAGGCACTCGTTTAAAAGAAAAAAATAAGATGTGGGACTGTTTGTTATGGAACGCGTTAATAATTAAAATTATAAGTAAAAAATAATTCCAAATTTATAACAAATATAGTATTTAATATAAATCATCATATCTCCGAAGCTGAAATTTTAGTACAAAAGGAAAATAAGAAATAAATAACGTACTACTCAATTGCGTAAAAGAATCCCTCGGCCAAAGCCGAAGTGCTTCATATTTTAAAACTTTCTTAAATTGTCTCGATTCGTGATTATCCATGACATTCTAAAATATAATCATAGGCTACCTAACATTGAAATCCTAATAGCCGATAACGAATTGACCGATAACTATTAAGTTCTACTAACACAAAATACAGATTCAATATAGTTAATTGTACAAAACGGTGAGAGTGAGAAAATAACCAAAAAAAATTTTACATAAGTGATTTAAATGTACAATATGTATATAAAGTTAACAGTTACAGTTCATCAGATTATAAAAATCATTAATTTCATACAGGTTCTTTAAATTATGTTAGAAAATATTATTAAATTAAATACAATTATTAAATAAGTATATAGAAATTGATTACATGTACACTTATTATTATCAGTTACATATATTTCATTTATTAATAAACATTAAAATGTATCTAAACTTAATTAAATTTAAATATAATTATCATTCCTGTTAATTTTTGTGCAAATATTCTTTTACATAAGATTTTATGTATTTTAATTCATAAAATAAAATATATTTAATAAATATAACGTAGTTGTAAAAATTGGATAATATTTATAAATAATTTATATGATTATCAAGATTATAAATATCATGATATATAATTATATTAGTATTAAAAGATCAAAGCATCGGAATAAATAATATAATAAAAAACTTACAAGTTATTAATCTAATCAAATTTGCATTAATACGAAATAGTCAGGCTGAGTAAATACAACATTATTATCTGTAATTTATTTTTAAATATGAAATTTTTCATTATTAAATAATATATTTACTTTATTATAGCATCAACATCATAATGAAATTGTGAATTAATTAATGCTTTATATAATAAGGAAACTAGGAAAACATTGAATATTGAAAATCATTTTAACTAATTGTGTCAAATTATTTTTTTTCATAGATATATAGAACTCTTAAATAAATTATTTTATTAAAATTTAGTATAAAATATAAAACAAACTTAAATAGCAATAAGTTTGTTTAGAAAATGATTAATAATTAAGTTTCAGTATTTGACAATTAATGTGTTCTCAGTTCTAATATTTGAAAATTTTCATAAGTAACAGACTAAAAATGAGGGCTAAATTCAATAGTCTTATTTTGAATGAAATTGTAATAAAGAATTATATTTTATGATTCATTTTATTTAAATATAAATAAAGTTAATTTGAATATTTTTATAAATAATAAATTACATTAAATTATGTATTCAATTTTTCAATTTTATGAATAATTCAATTTTACAAAAATCATAAATATTATGTTTTAAGTACATATACAACATATGAGAAAGTATAAAATTTTGCAGTACCATTATGATATAATTATGAAGAAAAAAATTTATATACATCGGTAGATAAGTTTGAAGAATATCAATACGAGAATGTAAGATACAAAATTTAACTTCCGATATAAGTCATAACATTCATTTAGTCAATTAAATCTTAAGTCATTAAAACTTAATTTAGTCATTAAGTCAAGTACATTTTTATTAAATTACATCTATTTTAAAATAAATTATATAAAATTTTTAATCATTAATTTATTAAAAAAAAAAGTATTTTTAACTAATATATTCTTATAACTATGTTATAAGAATGTGTCTTCCTAAGCTTAATTATTTTCAATTAAAAAGCATAAAAAATATTAATATACTAAAAGTATTATAAGTATACATCATTTTATATTTCATTTACGTGTAAAACATAATATCTCTATAAAATATTTTATAATTTATAAAATAGAAATATTTTAAAAAGGCTTATAATAACTTCCATATAAAGATTGACCTAAAAATTAAATCATACCATGTTATTAATTTTATTTTTTACCATAAGTTCATTTGTATAAGATAAACAATTTTTTCTTTATAATCATTTTATTTCAAATTTAATTTTTCTTTTATAATATTATTCCTTAGTTACAAAAAATAAGAAATTGTGTATATATGTACCATTATGTTACACGATTTATTATATTATTTTTTAATTTTAAATATTTGAACTGTGGCGTTTAATATATATGTACATGTTTCCATAAATTAACTATAAAATAATATTTCAAAAAATTATTAACTCATAATAAATTGGATGTTATCAATAAATAGAAATAGAAATTTGGTTTGTCTTTGGTCATTAAGGAGTTTTCTAAAGCAAGGGTTCAGACAATCATATACTGATTAAATTTAGTGAAGTTAACAAAGCTTAATGGTATAATTTAAATAAGAATTTGAAACATTCAAAAATAAAAGAACTTACACGTAATTCTTTAATAATTCTAGCAAAATAATTCACGATTTTTTCACTGATAAGACAAATATATGGATTACAATCAAATATGTACATTTTTATAAAACGTATTTTTAAGAGGTGGGGATTTTTTTTACTTCTTAAATCACTTTTTATCTATCATACTCTCTCTCTCTCTCTTCATATATGTGTATATATATATTTAAGCCTTCCTAGCTCTCTAATCATTATTACCCGTACATTTATCTATTAAACAGTTAACACAGCATTTCGTTATGATAAAATCATTAATTTTCTTGGGACTTATTGGTAAATATGAAACAAAACACTTATTGAATAAAAAAAATGAAATCGTACTTTGTAATCTGTATACAAATTGTACAATTCATATTTTACAGAGTAATATAATAATTTTTGAATATTTAAAATTTCTATGAATAATATTATTACCCTGATAAATATTTTATCTCTTATAAATATAGAGAATATTATTTATAATATATATATATATATAATTTTCATTTTATGACATGATTAAAATTGTAGAAATTAAAAGTAAAAATCCTGTTCATACGTGTGATAAATTAAAAATTAAATATTTTAATTCTTTATGTTTTCATTATTCATAATATTTGATCTATTTTTTTATTTTTACATTTAAATATTATTTTAATATTTTCAATGCGCTTTAAAATATTATGTCAAGAGATAAACTTGAACGCGTACTATCTTTTTTAATTATATGTATTGAAAATTGTACTACAAAATGCAAAAACAGCTACGTGACTTATTAAGTTTTAAGTATTTAATTTGTTTGGTATTTTTTTTCTACTAATTGAAATTACTCTTATAAGAAAAATAGAAAGATAATACTTTTTATTATTAAAATATAAATATTTACAAAAATAACTAATATATTTTTTATTATTTAATAAATATATTTAAATTATAAACATTTATAATTATGTACAAAATATATAAAAGCATATTTAACGTAAAAATTTCATTCTTTCTTTGCTTAGCGTTGTTATCAATATCCTTTCAAGTACAAGCTGTAAGACTTGATGAAGGAACAACAGCTTGTCTTTGTCCAGTAACAGCTGATATATATTACATTTGTGGAAGCAATGGATCGACATACACTAATCCTTCAGCACTCCGATGTGCTGCTTTATGTACAAAAAAAAGTAAGAAAATTTCTTTTAAAAATAATTTTTTTTATTAAAATTTATATAATTAATTAAATCTATAAATCTTAGAATATGATAATAACAAATAAAATTTTATTTTTAAGTTAGAAAGAAACATTTTTTTCAGAGATCACGAAAACTTCTGATGGATGGTGCAAATAGTGAATATAATTAAAGTGTATAATAATTGAAATAATTACTATTGCATTATACCAATTGACACAATCCATTAATTAAAAACAATTGTAAAAATATATTGTACTTTTTATTACATTAAATGAATCTTAAATTAAAAATAATTTTAAATAAAAATTTAAGAATAGCAGGTGGAAGATTAAAAAGCCTAGTTCTCAACTATACAGTCCTCATCTCGCCTTCTACGTTCCGATATAAGCTAGAATATCGCCTCGAAAATAGTGTGTGGCTTATGTGAAACAACATTAATAACAGTTTTTTTACCCTGAGAATACCGGATAGATTTGTTGGTTCATTTTCGGTAGCTGCTGAAGGGATGATTTTGAAGTCCTAGTGATTGCTGCTGTTCTGTCCGATTCTAGATCCGAATCTTTTCTTACCTTGTGGGTGCAAAACGGCTCTCTTTATATAGTTTGAAGACTTATGTCTTTCTTCACCAAACCTATTTTGAAGAAGCGTCGTTACTCCAATTGCATTTATCGACTTTGCAACAGCGTTTCCCCTTCTTCCTGTCGAACGTCATTGCCATTTCCCATCTTCCTCTGATTACGTTGGTACTAATAGTGGACTAGTAGTCACAGAACGAGAAGAAAGAACGTGCATCAGGTTGTATATCCCCGGCTCACGTCAAATTATAACCACATTTTTAACATAATTGTATATTGTATTTATTAATTAATATATTGTAATACAGTAGAAATTACGATCAATATCATAATTTAATGCTGAAAAAATTTTTAATGCAGGGTTTTAGAAATCAAATTGTGTTTACCTAAATTATTAAATAAATAATTTTTAATTAAATTCAAATGACTTCATTAGACGAAATATTATTTACCGATACAAATTTTACTTGAATAATTTTATGTATTGTATTTTTAAAATATTCATTTCATCATTTTTATTGCAATAAATTTCTATAAATACAAAATTAAAATTATTAAGAAATTTACTATTTTATTATATTAGTAGTATAAATATAAATACATATAAAATATAAATACATATAAAATATAAATACATATAAATATAGTAATATAAATAGATATAAAATAAATATTTCAATAATTTCTTACTTAAAATCACATTAGTTTTATAAAATTAATCTTTTTTCATTTGGTTTCTAGCTACATAATATAAAAATTTACTTATGACTAGTTTTAAAAATAGTTACATATATAAATAACAGTCTCATATTTACATTATTGATTAAGAAATTTACAGCTGAATAAATATGCTTCAAAATTCTAGAAAGTTTTGAAAATTATTTTAATGTTAATCATCGTATAATATACACTAATCAGCAAGTCACATAATATCTCAGAATAAAGTGTTAAAAATGAAAAATTAGTATTGTGGATTGATAATATAAAAAATTTAAAAATTCTTGTATAGAAATTGGACTTTATAAAATAGAATTAAGTGAATAAAATCTAAAATAATTTAAAATAAATTTACTCTTGTAATAATATTTTTAGATGAAAATTATGTTAAGTCAAATCAAGAAAATACGGTTTTTTTATATATTCATGAACTGAAACGTAATTAAATATCGTGATAAAAACATGTTCATATTGTGTTTTGTTGTTTTGTTTTATTTATACTTAATTATTATCGTGATCACGAAAAATATACAAGTTAGAAAAATTACCAAACTGGTAAATTTTTTAAATTATCAGTTTAAAAGTTGTTCATCATTTTAAATTATGTACTAGAATATAATTGCATATTTACACAGCTGAATCAACCATATTAGTTATATTGTGCAATGTGTTGTATAATTTATTGTATAATTTGTAATGGAAGTGAAGAAGAAAAAGGATATTTGTTAAATAAATAATAAAAATTTGTTAAATAAATAATAAAAATTTGTTAAATAAATAATAAAATTGTTAAATAAATAATAATTTTTGTTTGTTTTTACTAAGGAGTCTAGAATAGCAATTTTTCTAATTTTTAGTAAGAATAATATTTAAATATTAAATCATTTTTATTTTTTAGAAAATATATACATAAGCCTTAGAATATAAAATAAAAATAAACAAGAACAAAGGAATAGTTTAATCCCCAGATTAAAGCATATGCATTTTCATTACATTCTATAAGTAGAATTTATAAAAAAATTATTTTTTTCATATTTCTAATAAAAAAACTGTATAATAAAAACTAAAACAATTCTTACATTTATTATTTTAAAACAAATAAAATTTTCTGTTAATCAAATGACAAAAACATTAGTAAAATATAAAACACATTTCTAGTATTTTTCAATAATAATCTTCTTTCGTATAATTTCTAGCATATAAAAAATGTGCAAAACATACTTTGAATGGCTTTTTTATAATATTAAATATTACTTTAAAAAATACTTTATACTTATTTCACGTTTAAAAAAAGAAATATATGATATATTTATTACATCAATATTATATAGCATATCACTTATGTGCTTACGTAGGATTCCTAATGTAGATATGTGCATTCACATATTTATTTCATATTTTTTAACACATAAAAGTACGAACTAAATAATTCATTTAAATTAAAAATTTAAAAATGATACTAAAGAATATAAAAAATTAAAGATAAAATAAATAAATAAAGAAAAAATAAACACAATGTCGAAATATTTATTTCGATTTATTTATTTTGAAACAATGTTTAAGACGTCTGATTAAAAATCCGAGAACTATCTTTTAATTTTTATTATTTTCGTGATTTTAAGCTTAAAAAAGCATAAAAACTACTTCAAAAAATATGTATTGACACAATTTTAAAATAAAATAATGCTATAGTTTCTTTATACATATTGAAATATAGTATTAATAATGAAAAATAATATTAATATATATAATTTACATGTTCATGAATTATGAGTTTTATATAATTCAAGTCCTATACTTTTTTTGTTTTATGTATTCTAAGTTCTGTATATTAATAATATATAATACTTGATTTTAATTTATTCTATTTTGTATGTAATATTTATTACGATCAAAAAATTACTTTTCACTCAACTGAATTGAAAAATTTATAATTTATAAAATACAGTTCCATATATTACTATACCAAGTATCGCAATTTACGACGTTAATTCAAGACATCCATATTATTATACAAAATTAAATATTAAAGAGATTTCTTGAAAGAAATAATATCGTTTATACGTGAAAGACTTTCTTAAATAATATATTTAAAGAAATAAGCATTAAGAAATTGAATTGTTTATGTATATTAAAAATATTTTCGAATCGATTAATGATAAAAATTGATATATAAGCTAATATTTTAAGAAATTATAGGCAAGCAGCAAACGGCGGAAATATTATTCTTTATTATTTAAAGCCCTAAGAGAATTGTATTAATTATATAATTACTCGGTTGTAGACTAGCTATTCAATATTTTACTGTTAAAACTCATCATCAATGTAGAATGTATTATAGGTTCTGAACATAAATTTCAGAATAAAGAAAAAATCGATGAAACTTCAAAATTATTGAAAACGTTTAATAAAAATAAGAAAAATTGTTATGCGCAGTATATATATGATATACAATAAAATTTGTTCTAATATATAAAGAATATAAACTTAAATTATTAAACAATAAAATATTACTATACCAAGAATATAATCATAAAAATAAAAATATAAGGAATATACATATGATAACAAATACAAAGAGTATACTATGAATTTTAATTTAATACTTATAAATTTTACAATCATTAGATATAAAAATTCTTTAATTCTTTAATGTAATTAAAGTATGTAAATCAAGATATATAGGATGTACTGGTAAAGTATAAAATAAAAGAATATATAACTCACTAGAAACATACATGGTAAAAAATATTCAGCTAAATCAAAACATGCAAAAGATGTAAATGGATACATATTCAGCATACATTAAAAAATGTCACATTTCAATTTGTAAAATAATATTTGAATATTATTGAATATTCAACATTTTTAATTCATAGTTTTAAAAAGTGATTTACTTTTTAAACAAGACAATCTTTAAATAAAACACCTTTACTGCAGCAGTGCACACACTTATATATGTATAATACTTTTAGTATTATGTACATGAACGCGCATTTGATTCAAAATCCTTGCCTACTTAAACAAAGCTAAAAAAAATTACTTTTCCTTTCCTGATTTATTTTACACTTAATTTAGCATGTAGGTATTTTCTGAAAAGGCACCCTAGTATACTGAGACTACTTTGTGTAATCGAAACCGCCACGCTACTTGACCATAATTTCGCTGTTCCAAAACATCTGAATGGAATCGACATCGCCAACATTTCACCGATATTGAATTAAAGTTTCTACGAGTGGTATCGTTTGGTTAATACATTTTACAATATAGAAAAAATGATCCCCTATCCTGTCGCAAGAGAAAAAAGAAATAGTTATTTAAAAGAAGAAAAAAAGAAGAGTAAAAACTCAATATCATGGTTGTACAGTTCGCAAAATTTAAAGCCACAAAGATCAAAATAACGCGTTGAAATTTCAAAAATGTCAATATCTATAAAACTTTCCATAGATATTGTATTAGAAACTACAAATGAGAGATGAGATAGTATTAATACTTACTTTTCTCATTCAGATAAATTTCATTTTATGGGTACAATATATTACAACCAGTAGATTCATTTCATTTCCTAGTACGACGTTATAAATTAAAAAGTTCATCCAATATTTTGTTTATATTAATTATTTAATAAAAAACATTCCAAACCATTTTAATAATAGGCTTGGCTTTTAAAATACACCAAGTTATACAGCAATACAAAGGAAAGTGCATTGTTTCTATGAATTTCCCAATACTCAAATATATATAAACTTAAACTTAATGTATATAAAATTTTTTCTCGAAAATTATTATCACAAAAATTATTTGAAAAACCAACCTTATACGGAAAAATCGAGTTATTAAATTTCATATTGTTAACTTAGAATTTACGTTTTAAAAATTATATTTTCACAGATTTTTATTATAAGAAGCCAGATCGTTTATTGATTGAAATAACGAGAATTCGATAATTCTTAGTAGTATACAAAATTTTTATTAAAAAACAGTTAGTTATTGATAATAACAGTGTTTTAATTGATTTCCATGCATTAAACAAATATGAAATTAAACATTCAGATCTTATTATATTTTCTTATATTTCTGTAATCAATTATTATTCTTTTCTCTCTTTTATCACATCTATAACCTCAATACTTGGATGTTGAATCACATACAAACAAAGAAATTGGGAGACAATTAAACAGATCTAGAGATAGAGAGACAGAAAGTTAAAAAATGAGAAAGAGAAAAAGAAAGAAATTCAAACATAACTTATATTATAAAATGTACTTAAACTTTTAAAATTAATTATGTTTTAATACTTATTACTAACTAGTAAGAGCTAATTTTTACCGTGGATAAATCCAAATTCATTTCCATATATTACTAACTGATTTGAGAAGTTTTATTAATTTTACTCTTTTATTCATATAATTCACAAATTAAATGAAGCTTCATAAAAATCGAAGAAATGAAAAAACAAAAAAAACATGATAATATTTAAATTTCACAATAAATTTTGATAATATGCAAATAGACACTATGAATTATAAATGAATATTGATAACAACAATAAATAAAATAGAGATTAAGATTAAAAGTACACAAAATATCATTTGAAACAACGTAAACGTAAAGGAGAGTGTATGAGAGGGAAAATATATGTTCGCTGATATCTCCTTCGGAGCGAAAAAAACTGTGCAGATAGACTTTACTCGTAGATGTGATACACCTTCTCTTCAACTTCTCCTCAATTAAGTTAACAAATAAGACAGTCGTTTTCATTATTCTGTCTAAAATGCTACGATAGAGGCGTAGTTCAATTGTACGAGATAATAAAACCGAATAAAACGATACGACAGACTTAGGGCTAGTATTAAAAGAGAGCGAACAAAAAAGGAGTAAGAAAAGCGAGAGATAAAGGACTAAGGGTATACCTAAAGAATGAAATGCAGGAAGGAAGAAACAAAAAATGTGACGAAAAATTTACTTGTAAAAATGTAAGGTTTAAAAGAAGAAATATGAAGTATATTTTGAACAAGATATAACTGTTTCATAAAAATATATGCACTTGAGATTTTTTGGATTGAAAACTTTTATTTTCATCTATATGAACTTAATTTAAAGTAATTAAATTAAGTATAAATCTTATTTATCGATGCACCGATAAATATGATACTAATTTACATACAAATTTATGTACTTATATTAAAAAATCATTTGTGATTCAAAAAGATAGTGATAGTGTTAATCGTAATCTATGCAATACAAATATGATTTTTCCAAATTACTTATTTACTTTTATTCGAATCTAATCATACAATAATCTAAGAGAATTATATATACTTCTGTAAAAAAAGCATATTGATTAAGTAGAAGCATAATGATACATAATATAAAAATATATAGATATATATTTTAAATTTAATACTGAATATTCAGTTTACAAAGTAAAATTAAATTCATTATAGGTTAAGTTAAGTTAGTAATAATATATATAGATACTTAGTAATATATTTTAGAAAAGAGCATAGATTATATCGAAAACTTATTTCTTTAGTTAATTATTATTTGAAAATGTATAAAATTTGTACATTAAAAATGTACATAATATATTATATATTAAAAAATGTTTATATCTTTAAACTCTTATTCGTAATCTACTTACATAATTTGTAAATTTCTATGAAACTTAAACTTAGTATTTAATTAACTTCTTCTATTTTTCATACTTTCTTATAAAATCATATATTTAAATATTAACATTTTTAAAGTAATAATAATTCTTATTTAAAATATTTTAATTAATTTTAATAATATAATTATATATAATACATACAAGTATTAGTAATCATACAATCAAACTTATTATGTTATGATCATTTGATCAACCTATTTTAAAAAGATAAAACTTTTAATTTATTTTTATAATTGATAAAATATTATATAACTCAAAGATTTCAAATAAATAATAAATTTTAAATCCAGTAAATCACATATTTAATATATAAATCTTATGAAATATTAGTACCATGTATAAGAGATTATATTAATCTAAAAAAGCTTCATATAGAAAATGATATGATGTTCTGATTTGTGAAAATAATAACTAAACAATCTTTTATTTGATAAAACCAATTTGCCTTAAATTTATTTACAACGTTCATAACACTGTAATAATAAGTCCAATAAAATGCATGGTTTCTGGATTATTATTAAAAAATTAATGAAAAACTCTGTATTTAAAGTTGTAAATAATCCATAATTAGAGCACAAAAATCATTCTAGATGCATCAATATATCGTATTCCATCCTTATTCATAAAATTTAACTTGAACGCAGATGATGTAGGATTAAAAAAATCGTTATGAAAAAACGAACGTGGAAGTCGTCAATACAAATATTGTATCATATATACTTATTTCATATTAAAATCCTGTTAAACTAAGGTGAGAAACCTCGTTACACATTGAATTTCTTACTCAACAAAAATTTTTGAATCAAAAATAACTTTAAATTAATGTAAATATTTATTAAATATATTATTAAAGAAATACAGCAGTTTATGTATTCGATTAATTTTCAATTAACTACGCAATACTTATTTTATCCATCTATATTATTATAGTATTTTAATTTATTAATATACAGTATATTAACAGCTATATATTTGTCTTTTATTTAAATCATGCAGTTACATATTTCAATAAGTAATAGTAAAAAAGAATAATAAGTAGCTAGTACAAAGAAAAATTTTTTTAAGAAACTAAAAGTTAAATATATAAATGTAAATTATAGACCTCGGAAAATTCAAAAAGGAATATCTAAATATTCAGAATAAGTGTAAAGAAATAAATTAGAAGACAAAATTATATGGGATAGTAGTAATAACAATTTTTCCATTAAAAAAATATTTTAAAATTGAATAAAAAGCAATGAATTTAATTCTATTCAATGTCTACGGATAAGCACAGAACTAAAGCACAACAGATATATTTACACGTAACTACAGCTTCTGTCTGGATTCTGATCTGAATCTCGCTTTGCGTGCACCTAGTACTCAGAGGTAATATGTATACGCACCTTAACGCGTATATATAGAACGTTGGACTCCTTCTGCCCTGTACATATATATTCCTTAAACCGGCTAAAGCCATCGCTACCGCTGTTGTAGATTCTTGTTACTTTTTTCGCCTTTTGCACACGTCTTGAATGAAAAGTTTCCTTTATCCTACACACGCGAGCCATATGCATGCCTTCCTTACCCCATTCTTGATAGGTTCTAGTAAGAAACAAGATACTTTTTCCGATGCATGATGCAGACTTTTCAAATTCTTTTTCTTCTATCTTATTGCTCGTGTTTTCCTCTATTTTGCTCTCATCTGCCTTCTATCAAGAGAAGAACTATGCCGAATAATCTTTTCACACTGTTTCTCGTGCTCTTTAATATCCTTCGAAGATCTATCGGAGATTGTACTTCCATATAGATAGGGAGAGAGAAATATGTTCAATTTATATTTTTTAATATGATGCATAAAAGATATATTTATTTATAGTATATTAATGTGTATATTTTTTAAAATAAATATACACTTTTTTAGATAACAGTACTGAACTTCAAGAAAACATATAATAATAAAATCAATAAAACTTATTATTTTGTATTTTTATTTTTATAATATTGATAATTTTTTTTTAATATTATTCAAAATTTATATATAAACTTCCTAAGAATAAAATTACTGACATATATCTGTATGATATCATTAATTTTCATTTTTTAATCAAGAGATTCACCTATCACACAGATTTTCTCATGATATGTTTTATAAAATAATTACTTAAGCATAATCTTTTCTATTTAATTATTTAGTCTAATAACCGTGTGCGTATGATATGAAAATAACTTTTAAAAAATTCAATTTTAGAATCGTGAATATCATTCATACTAAATACATTCTCAAACCACATAATTCTTAATTAGATGTCAAGAAGACTGTAAATCTAAGATTCACTAGTAAAGAAAAATTCATCCAACCGTTATGAAAATATGAAATTCAATAGTATATTCTAGAATGTACATGGCATAAAAACATTTTTTAAATAAATATAATTTTAAAGTTTAAAAATTTTTTTAATCTTTTTTAATTTAATTTAATTTTAATATGATATTTTTTAAATATCATATTAAATACGATGAATGATAATCTAAATCATATTCAATTTAATTTTTTTAAATAAGAATTAATTTAAAAGATACCCTATACTGTTTAATAATATCAATATTCTTATAAATTAATCAAATTTATACATAAGATAAGGTAGTTCATTTCAAAAAGTTTATAAATGAAAGAATAATAATTTAATAGCACTTATTTCTATTTGTATATTCCTTCAAAATACTCTTAACTTCGTTTATATAAAGAAATGCACTATAATTTATCAAAAGCTTTTTTTAATTTACACTTTATAACTATACTATATTGAAAGGATTAATCTTTACTTTCAATTACTTTTCATAAATATATCATCAAACGTTTTCCTAATTGTAATTAACTAACTAAAGTTTCACTTTCGCATTTTGCAGTTCCTAGATTTCCGTCTCTCAGTCCTCTATAAACTCTTTGACTCTCCTTCTTTATTTTAAAACTTCAAAGAAAACTTCTTTTCAACGCAACTCTCTTCTATCTTCCTTGTTCATTTTTATTTCTTTCTTACTTGTTCCTAATTGTATATTGCAAGTTACACTTTATATAAATTATATTTTACTTTCAGCGGTGATCAAAAGAATTCCGAATGGCCATTAAAGCAATTTTTTTATTTAACAATAAATAGTTACATATCTTTTTTTTGTCTACTTTCCACTAAAATACCCATTACTCTTTCCGATCCAACGAACCCTGGACAATACGTTGTCACAGTACAAATAGCAGGTACGGAGAAGGGATAACGCGATGTTGACTGCTAGGCTTCAAGCCCCCGGAACAACAGTTGACTGAGGAGGCGAAAAACAAAGAAAAAGAGTAAAAAACATTACACATGACCTTGGAAGAATTTTATTTAAAGCTCAAGTGAAAAAATTAGCATCTGATTTATCTTTAATTTTAATTGAAATGTGTTAAGGTCACACATGGATTATATTAATCACTTGCATTGCTTTGTCAGAAACAAATTTTACATTGAATTCGAAAAACTCAACGTGTTCTTGGAATTCTTTTCCACTTTCTAATTTATTTTTATTTCATTTGTTATGCTAATTTTCCTTTCGATAAGCAGGCAGTAATTATAAACATATTTATGTTTACGACTATTACTAAATCTTCATTATGTGCTATGAATATTTCGTCAATATATTTTATGATTTTTAAAATAATAAAACGAATAACAATGAGCTATTAATTTGACGTGCACCGGGATATTCACCCCGACACATTCTCTTTCCCTCTCACTTCATATTTACTAGCCCGGCGAAACACGTCGAAAAGGAAACCACGACTCCAACGCAATAACAAGAAGAGGAAGAAACGCCACCGCCAAATCGCTCGACTCGCATTACTTCTTCAAATGATATAAATAGGTACACAGAAGAAGGAAGGGTACGAACAGGGAGTTGGAATGAACAGCGGCATCAAAACAACGATGTCGCCACTATCAGCTGCCGGGGGGAGGTAAGGCTAGCAAACCCCGATCTGCCATTTTCAGGATGATAATATAGTTTCAGAACGACAGTCCATACATGTTCCGTTGGAACGTAGACGGCGCGACAAAGATTGTTAATTTGAGAGACGGAGAAAGCCACTCTCAAACTCCCGCGATCTTCTTCAAATTATAATATGACATCCAGAACATTGAAAAAAGCAGCTTATGAAAATTATTCAATACTTCATTAAGATTTCCAAATTAATAAATTTCGAGTATAAAGGAACACTAGTTAGATTAGCATTCTTTATTAGAAAGCTTCAAAATAAAAATTGAATATTATTCCCTTTTTTAAACTGGATGCAGATTAAATATTAACATTAATTTCAAAAAAATATTAATTCTAAATTTAATATAGTAACAGATTCTAAATTCCTTCTTCTTTTTATTCTTATTATTATTTAATAGTACATAATCAATTAATTTTATATTTACAAGAATATAATTTTAATATTTAGCTTATTCTATAGGAATGGATAATCTTATTAAGAATTTTCTAGCAGAACTTTTATTGATTAACATTATGAAAAAAAATTAATGTAATTAATTGGAAAAAATGTGCACGATCTTCCAATTAATAAATATATAAATTAATTAATTTAAATTAAATTAATTTATTTTAAAATTAATTTAAATAAAAATATGTATTTTAATTGAAAATATTGACAGAAAATAAGATTTTATTAATAACTTGCGTGATATTAAGAATTATTGATTTGTAATTGTTCATTAACAATCAAAGTTGAACAAACTTCGACATAAGAAAAATTCGTCTTAAAATCATTTTCTTCTAATTTAAGAAATTAGAAAAAAAATTCGAACCGACTGATTACTAATTAGTTACATTTACAGTTAACATTAAAACTTGTACGTAAATTCATAATTTATGTATAATTAAGAAATTATATAGTATTGCATTTAATATTAAATTTTCTTTCGAATAAATGAATACATGATTATGATTAAATTAATAAAAGAAATATATAATAATGTATATAATACTTTTGGCTATAACATACTTAAATATTGAACTAGAAATTAAGAACTATTGAAATTATGAGAAATATTATTAAAATTATATTAACTCTAATTAAGAAATTTACAAAATTAGCAGTAAGTAATTTCGAAAAATTTATATTTCAAATTTTACATAAGCATACAAATTGTATAAACAATTGTTATAAACAATTTATCCAACAAGTTACTCGCATACTTATTGTCGCTTGCCTAAGTTGATATCTATCTCTAATGTCGATATTTCACAAACATGCGGTATTATCAAGAAAACAACCGTTATAGAAATTGGAAAATATTGATACAGATGTCTGTCAGTTATATCAAGCCCAGTTTTGCAGATTTCTAATGATGGCGAGATGTCAGTTTATACGAAAATCAATGATGAAACGCGCTTTCTCTGCCGAGAATTCGTAGCCACGTGACAGGTCATCACCTCGTTGCAAATTATATATATATATATATTTAATATTATTTCAATTACTTAAAATGTTTAAGTGATTGAAAATCTTAAAATGTTTAAGACATACGATACACATTTTAGTAAATTTTTTGATATATTTCCACGGAAAGGATTATTTCATTTGTATATTTCATGAGTAATAATAAGGTATTATTTAAAATGTATTAATACGTGTATAATATAATGATATACTATACCATTATATTATCACATCGTTAAATATATGTAATGTAAATTTGATATCATGTAATGATTTTACCGAATACTGAGTGTTTGCACATTTCCCGAACCTAGTAGACAAAGCCGTCCGTGTTAGATTGTAGCGTGAATACATTTGAAAAAATGATCCGGTGGTAGAAAGCGAAAACGGAAGCAGGACCACAGCGTTGGAAGCGACTATCTGTGTCTTTAAGCAGCATATCCGTCATATTAAAAGTCCAACAATTCAGGGGGAGATGATCTCCGTGTTTTATTTTGGACGAATAACTCGGTCGCGAATAATTCTTTGAACAAAACAAACATACTTGATGCCACTCAAACACGGAACTTGCATGACACTGAGTTATGTTAAAGTTAATAATATAAAGTTAACTATACAAATTTGAATGTCTTAAATATCTATAAAATTAAAATCATTTAAATTAAAGAATATAAAATAAATATCCTTTTTTAACGCAATCTGATGAATTAATGGAAGTAGATTTTCTTGGTCCAACCCTTTAATCACGTATAACACTATATCAAATTTTCGAAACTAATAGCGTTTGTCATTAAAAGAGATAATATATGTATCTTGATAGTTTAATAAATTGTAATTTTTATAAGATTCAAAAACTGGATAAAATACTCTTACATTGACTAAGTAGATAGAATACTTGAATCAATAGAAATTAATATGTTGTAAACTTTCATTCGAATCTCTCGAAAAGCACAGTAATTTATTTATATGATATTATTTATAATTTATCATATTAAAGAATGATATTTAATATATATTTTAATAAGAAACTAAGAAAAAATTTGTTTATATTTTTAAATAATAATGCTAACATAGAATTTATATTTAAGAATGAATGATAACAGATAACATCGTGTTTTAAAGAAAATATACGTATTGTAAAAAAACGGCGCTAGAATTACATTTAATATTGATGATTTTATAATATCGTGTGTCGAGAATTTATCTAATACAGAAAAATCAATAATAATAAATTTATTCTTTTTTATAAAGGTAATTTTAAATTATATAAATATTTTAAAAGCATTAATTTTAATTAGTCCAAGTCAATGATAATAAATAGTTTGAAAACATATTTAATATATTATATTTATAGAAATGACAAATCCTTGACTTGAGTTTTACAAATACGATTAAAAAATTTTTTGTAAAGAATATTAAGACGTGCAGTATAAAAATTCTAAGTATATGCAATCGTATATACAACAATTTACATTAAAAGTTCGCCACATGAAACTCATTAAAGAAGACCAAGAAGGTAATGCGAGAATCGATTCCTGTCTTATTATTTAAGAAGTTCTAAATTACTCTTGACGAATAATTGTAAAAAGTTTGAGAAAGTAAAAAATAAACGTGTTAACTTATAATTCATTATTATTTTAATATATTCAGGTTAGTAATAACTTTTAATACTATTTCACAGGATCGATATACGTAACAACAAAAAAAAAAAGAAGAAACAATAAAAAGGAAGCAGTCAGTTTCCTTGCATAACCTGATGTGGCAGGCAGCTTTTGTGTCAAACTGTCGCTTGAGATGAATGGTTCAAGTACGAGATAACTTTTGTGTAAGGATCTAACACAGAAATTATCAAGAAATATATTTTAGAGAATTATTTTATATTATAATTTAAGCACAAAATTTTAATGCAGACGTTAAAAAGAAACCTGTTATTTATTAAATTATAAAATTATGATATAAACTTCATTCTTTTGACAGACCGATAATATATGAACTAATTTATGGAATATGACTACATTTACATGTAGAAAGCACTGTATGAATAAATAAATTGAAATAAAGTCAAACCAACAATTTAAAATTAACTTTATTCAACAAAATTATTATTTTTTCATAAGTTATATTTATGATTTATTTAAGCAATATTTTTATATTATGTCGTGATATTTTAACTATTTTTTATATTTAGTTAGTAAATATTTATATTCACTTAGTAAATTTAACTTTACGGATCGTTGAATCTAAAATATCTAATTTTATGAGTTAAGTAAGAAAGGAATAAAATAATAAAGTATAAAGTAAACACTATAAAGGAACTGACATGTGTTCAAGCAATGTCTAAAACCACGATTAACGAGCAGTTACTAAAATCTTTTCTTCATTTTACATTGATGGTAATATAGTAAGAAACACAACTATACTTCAATCAATACGTCTAAAATAAACTAAACTAGTTCAACTAAAATATACAATTTTTATAAATTTGTTTTAATTTATAAATTATTTGGATTAAAATTTAATAATTATGTAATATTATATTATATATTATCCCTAAGAATCATTGAAATGCTACTAATATTAATGTCGTGTTTTATTTTTTAAAGTAATATATTTCAACCATATAGAAGAATCGCTTTACTTATTCAGTTTGTTCCTGCTTAAAATCTAATGTTCAGATTTTAATAAAGCAATTTTCTTGTGCTTAAGACATATCAGCATATTACTCAATTTTACTTATTTTCAATTTTATAAAAATTTCGATTATTATTAAATTTTAATATACGCATATAGCATCATCATGGTCCATGGTTTTTCAGGTTGCATTTTCTTTAGTATTTATGCAATGAACAAAAGGTGTATCTTAAAATAAAAACTTGGCATGAATATACTATACGACAGAACACGAATGCTATAAAACGTTTCTGCACAATGTACTTTGCTTAAACTTGTACAGTACAAGAAAAATCGTACCCTAGAATGAGAACCTAATAAAACAGACAATACTGCTTTATCAAAATCATATCTATTTCGTAATTTTTTATTTTTATATTTATGAAAATAAATGATTGAAATATCTAAATACCATTAAAAAGTCTTTTATTAAATGATACTTTTCTACATTTTTTCCGAAAATGTATATATACATATTTATATTTATTTATGTAATACAATGAATACAACTTTAGAATCATTTGTGCTATGCCGGAGTAGAAGTAAAAATTCCAGAGGCATATTATTGTATAATACATACTATATACGTAGTATAATACATACTACAAAATTCAGATTACTTATTATATTTTTACTTTAATTATTTACAGTTTTTCATTGAAATATCAAGATCATTCAAAACATCATTAAACCATCAGCTGATTATCATAATAATGATCCAGGTAATGAAATAATTTTATTTTTTATTCGAAATGATTGTACATTTCTTAATGCATTGTTATTACGTAATCTTATAATTAATTTTAATTAAAACCATTTAAGTAGTTTTAATATTAATTTGATTATATCTATTTTTTTCAAAAGATTAGGTTAGAAAAAAAACATTAAGTAGAAGTAGAAGTAGATAAAGAAGTTAATTTAAAAAATAATTACTTTACATAGGAAAAATTTTTCAATATTGTATGCATCTATATTAAAAAAACACTAATTGAAACATTATTATAATATGAATATATTCCTTACCACTTATCCAGCGTTGCCACACCCTCAACTGGATTTTTAGCATTTACCCACCTACACAGGTACTTGTGTATGAGTAGTATTAATTGAATAAACAAAGATTTGTAAATGAATAAATTGTAAATATTTTTTTACCTTTTTTATTTAAACAATTTGAAAACATGAAAATATCGTATACGATTGGGAAATTTGGTCAATATATTAAATGTATTGATTAAATGTGTACATAACCAATATTTTATTTTTAACGCTTCATAAATCCTTACATGTAAATTTTTATATTTGTTCTTATATTTTTTTCATATACAATATTATTATTTTATTTTTTAAAAAGGCTCTTTAATTATAAATGTTTAGGTATTTTGAAACAACTTGTGTAATAATTACTTATCAATTTTTTTAAATCAACTAATATTTTAATTTAAATTTGCTTCAATAAAATTTAAATTGTGTAAGTAAAAATATTTCAAAACGTTTTTTCTTCAATGCAATCAACAATAAAGGTTATCCAAATAATCAAGACACCATTAACTTGTGTGTCATCATAAATTATTTCATCAAGATGTTTTTAACAATTTTCTACATGATTGCTACTTGGGTACAGTCTTGGAAATTATCATCATTAAGAACACGTCTCCAATCAATATTACATGGTCCTGAAGCATCAAGACCATCTATAATGCTTTATACATCAAATCAATTATTAATAAAAAATGGTAATAATTTAAACTCAAAATATTACTTTTAAAACAAATCTATATTTATTTGAATAAATATATTACTGATAATTTTTTCTAGATGTCAACAATGATCATAACATTAATAAAAATCTATTAAGTTCTCATTTATGTAATAATAGTATTGATGCAAAATTAGGAGATCTTCTTTGGTACCAGGGAGATAAATGGCTATGTACAATATACCCTCAAGTAATTATAATTAATTAATAAGCAAATAAAATACAATTTTTTAAAATAATTTCATCATATAATTACAAAAGTAATGCAATATTGTTAATAAATAAAGTTAAAACCAGGTATATGTAAACATTTATAAATTTTTGCACAGCAAAGAGTTGATGTATCAGATTGGTTACTATATCCACGTGGAAAGACTATTTTTCCACTATTCTCTCATAATAATGCACAGGTATCTTTATTACAAAATACAAAAATGCACGTACTCATTGAAGCAGATTTATATTACATTCCACATGCATCTTCAAAAGCTACAAAGGTATAACAGATTATTAAGTAACATTGCTTTTCAATTTGAATAATTAATAAACATATGAAATAATTAATGTACTAATTCATCTATAACTACATATTTATAATTAAAAAATTAAGAAATTCAGCTTTTACTTAGTATATTAAATATTATATATATTTAAATGTATTAACTTTTACGCTAAAATTGAACTCAGTTATGAATGCAAAGATTAATGAATAAATACAAATTACCATCTATACTGTTTGATTTGAATTTACAAAGAAATAACTTCAATAGAAATAGAAATATATTGCAATGTAAACATTGCAAAAGCATATTATAAATATTTAAAGTATTTTGAATTTAATTAAAAAAATTATTTTAAAATTTAACATAACAGTCTATTTTATTATGTCATTGTGTCAACAGCTTGAAGATTATGGTTTAATTCTTACTTGGATGACAAATAATATTTTTGGGGTAATACTTGAAACAGATTTAGATCATATTACAAAATTCTCTATTACATTAATGCAAGGAGAATGCTTTATTAATAATGGATTACTTGTCAGCCGTATTGAATGTAAATATGATATGTACTAAAGTTATATTATTGTTTTCTTATAGTTTTAAAAATATATAACAATTTTTTTTTATAATTTAGCTATTTCAATTTCTGGTAAGCCATGTATTTGCAATTATGAGGCATTTAACTTATTAGAAAGTAGTAGTATGTATCTTTAAAATATTGATATATAACTAAACTCTTGTATTATGTACATGCATAAATACATAACTAAATAATTTTTTTAGAAATAATAGGCCATTCACAATGGCTTTCATATGTCGAAAAATTAAAGCAAATCAGTAGTACTGCAAAATTAGTATCCGAACTAAACAAAACTATTAAAATAAAAAAAATTCCTGGTCTGGAGGTAGCTCCGGGATGTGGTGCAATTGAATTAGAATCACCAATAAAGGCAAAAATTACAGAGGCAAATATTTCAGGTACATTAATTTTAGAAAAATAAATATTTCTGATAAAAATGTATAAAATATATAATAAAATAATTACTAGAAGTTATTCATAGATTTATAGAATTTAAAAGAATTTGCATATTTCAAATACAAATCTATAATTAATCTTAAGTATAAAAATTGTATTGCAATTGCATCATTTTTACTAAGTATAATAAATAATAAGAATAAACTATACTATTTAAATAATTACGTACATTACAATAAGAGATATTAAAGTATACTATAATATTAACATAAGAAATATTGTAAGAGTGTATAACGAAGGCTCGGTAATTTAAAAATATTCATTATGAGACTGAACCTAAATATGATTTATCATAATTATTTTAACGCTTTTTATACAGCAGTTACTCAGATTTCATACACATAACTTTCCTGTCGTACACCATTAATATAAAGAGGTTTCATAGGGATAGAATGCAGTGGCCTAATATTATTACAAAATTATTCTAAAATAAGACATTAATGACTTTTGAATTAAACTTAATTTTCTTTAAGGCATCATACAATCTATAGAAGTAAAACTATTAGTAATTGAAGAGAGTAATGCTATTGTTATACAATTAATACAATTTATAAATGGAAGACAATTTATTTAATATAAAATTTGCATCTATCTTTAGGAGACTTGTCTATAAGAAGACAGTCTATTGTTTCGATGCATAATTTATAAGCAGCAGTACAGAATTGATGGATGATAGAGAACTATACATCCAATGTTAACCAATATGTAGTAATTAACTAGATTATTATGTAACTATGTTAAAATGAAATCTGAGAGAAATCTAAAAGTTCTGAGTGAATGTTGAATAGAATTCCAGAAAAATTCATGTATTTCAAGCAAGAAAAAGTGATGGCAAATAATATGTACATATGTACTAATTCGCATATGCATACTGAGCATCTAATTCATTGAATATGCAAGCAGACCATGACAAAAAAATAATACCGGAAATCAAATGCTTTATCTAGTGATAAACTAATAAGATAATTTAATTTAGGTACAAAGTAATAAATATAAAAATAGAAGGGATAGTTTAAAAGTATAAATACTGCAATCGAGGCATCCAAAGAAAAAATTATAAAACCATATTACTTTGTCTTGTAAATACCGATGTTTGAAGGCACTAAGAAGAATCTCAACAGCATCTTATTTATTAAAATTTTAGGCTGCTTCCTCAAAAACTACAAAATTAAATTAAAAAACAGAAATGATAAAATATAAATAAAATAAAGATATTTCAATTATGGAATTAAAGTATATAAGGATCGACATATAACACAACAAAGAAATGTCTAACGTTTTACAAAGTGACATCAGTTTAGACATGTACCTAAAATTGCGCACAGTTCTTAAATGTATGCTTCTAAGTACGAACATAAGAAACTCTAAATCTAAATGGATGTAATACTTGATAAAGTCGAAATCATATGATGCTTGATTAAAAAATTAAGTTCAACTTAGTGAAAGTAGATCTGTGAAAGAAAATCATAAAGAAGAGCAACATTTAAGCATGTAGAAATGTTATTAGGATTCAACAAGTTATATATTAAAGGAAGTTTATCTTGTAAAAAAAAAAAGTTTTGTATCAGAAATTATTCATAAGGTAATTTAGCAGTAAGCCATACTAAGAATAACAAATATATAGCTAATGACTAGATAAATGAAAAAAACCTGCAATGTCTAAATAGTTATAATTTTAGCAAGTACAAAATTATGTAATTAATGACTGCTAGAAGAAATGATGAAAGACTGATAAGAAAAATAAGAGTTTGATGATTGATCTAATAAACTTCATCTGCTTAGGTTGAAATTTTATCTAGAGATGCAAACAAAATTTTATCTAAAAGAGATACAAACGAAAATGCAGTATAAAGAAGTTAAAGTCCTTCAACTTATTTCTCATATATTTTCATATTTACATATTGAATTAAGTTTCATGTGATTATAAAAAATGGTATAAAATAAATGCAATATAAATACCTCATTTAAGAATCTTTATGTATTGTGCGGATGTCTGTATGCTTGCTCATGCATATATGTTTTCTAATACCTATCATGGACTTATAACTGTTTATAAAATTTAAATGATTTTTTAATATTATTCTTTATTATTAAGTTTGAAATTTAAATAGTATTGAAAATATTCTTTTTCCAATATAGAAAATCACACAAATTCAACAACTTTGTCTCATACAAAGACAATTTTGCCAAAGACTACAATTAATATGACTTCAAATCTCATTCAAGATTTAAATAAATCAATAAATTCTGTAGCTTTATTAAATTCTTCCATAGAATTATCATCTAACTTAAATAGTACGGAAGTGAAAAAACTTAGTTTGCAAGAGAGTACACAACAAAACCAAAAAGATTCTAATATTGCATCTACTAGGTATTTATCATATAATAATTAATACAAATCTCAGTATAAAAAAAAATAAATACAAAATTTAAAATAGTTGCATGTATATAAAATGAAAATTGATATATTACTAAATTTTCCAAATGTAATATATAATTTAGTAATATAAATAAATGTATTATTTTATTATTTTTTTGTATAATAACATATTTATAGTTTTTTGTTATCAGAAAATAATGAAATTGGTTTTCGTAATAATAGCAAAAGACCAAACATTTTGATCTACACTGATAGTGCAATTGTAAATGATAATGTTTACAGGGTACTTCAAACAATTTTAAAAGAAAATAAGTATGTCGAATTGTATTTGTAAATTTGTAATTGTCTTATTACATATCTATTATAATAATGTACTTCATAGATATACCATTTATCCATTGTCAATGCAAGATGCTCAAAAGGACATGTGGATGGATCAAGCAAATTTGATAATTGTATGTGGTAATGTTGAACCCGATGTTGCGTCGCAAGCCTTGGAATATATAGTTCATGGAGGGAAGCTTTTAGCACTTTGCTCTGATATTCTAAAGATTTTTATTCC